>LPNX010792433.1:1202824-1320674 GCA_001517045.1 Pseudotsuga menziesii | reverse complement strand
CTTGTTGGAAGTCTTATCTACCTTACAACAACTAGACCAGATATTTCTTATGTTGTTGGCATACTTTCAAGGTTCATGCATAAACCTTGCGAAGGACACCGGTCAGCTGCAAAGAGGGTTCTAAGATACTTGAAGGGGACTCAAGATGTTGGACTCAAGTACTCTAAAGTGGATGACTTCAAACTTATTGGGTACTCAGACTCAGACTTTGATGGCGATAAGGAGACAGGAGTATCAACTTCTGGATACACTATGAGTCTTGGATCAGCAGCTGTTTCATGGAGATCTCGCAAACAGTCAGTTCCAGCAGATTCAACAACAGAAGCAGAATATGTGGCTGCAGCTGAAGCAACGAAAGAAATAGTATGGCTCAGGAAGATACTTGAAGATTTGCAAGAAAAACAAGAGAATTCCACTCCATTGTTGGTCGACAATACTTCTGCAATCAAGCTGGCTAAGAATCCTAGATTCCATGATCGAACCAAACACATCAACACAAAGTATCATTTGATTCGACATCATGTAGAGGCCAAAACAGTCCATCTTCAACATTGTTCCATGAATGATCAAGTTGCAGACATCTTCACCAAAGCGCTTGGACGAGAAAAGTTAGAAAAATTCAGAAACATGCTCGGACTTACGAACATCCCTTCGGATTAAGAGGGGGATTGTTAGAATAATCCGTCGGGATTATTGTAAATAGATAGGAATATGAATAGATAGGAAGGTGAAAAGGCTGGTTTTCAACCGCCACATCTAATGTATAAATAATAGCTTTTGGCAATGTAATAAACAATCAATCAGGAGTTATACCTAACAATATTCATAAGTGGACACCCATGTAAAATGGAGGGTAACAGAGAGCACATAAGAAGAAAAAAAATGCAGGTTGAGAGAAAAGAGCAGAGGGCACGTTTCCCAAGACCATATAGCAGTGGAAAGTACATTTTTGTACAACACGTTTTTTGATAAAAATTCTGGAAACATTTTTCGAGGCGAATTTTTTTGGGCACAATTTTCGAAAAGAGAAAAAAATTCCTGGGCTCATAATTGTGTACAAGTCCGTACAGTGGGCACAAAAATCGAGGCAGTCCATATAGTCAGTTTGGCACGATTTTCGAGGCAGCGAGTTGGCAGAAATTTCGACTGTAAAATTTCTGAACTCAGACAATTTTGTTGAGCACTGTGGTTGAGATAAGTTTATCTCTGTTTTTGTTGTACTTTGATGTTATTGCAGAAAATAAAATTCTCTCTCTAGAACAGGTTTTCCTTGAAGGTTGGGGTTTTGCCTAGGTCATTTGACCAAAATTTGAGTCTGATTTTTTTATGTGTGACTGTTTTTTAATTGTTGCTCATTAAAAGTAGTAAAATTCTTGTGTTTCAGTCATAAATTGTTTATGAGAAATGACTTAATTTGCAGCCGAGAGTAAATTGGGTTGGGCATTAAACTATGATGAAAATGGTGGTTGAAACCGGATTGGGAGAATGCTGAAAATTTTACAGGGAAGCATTACCTCCACCCTCCACATGAAACGTCGCAACAAGACAAGGCACATGGGAGGACAGCTCCACAACCATTAAACAATGACTATGTAATAGAAAAAAGGAAGCACAAAAAATAAAAGTTGTGGCATGTACAGTCTAAGCTTGACGTCCAGTGTAACATTTTATGGGCATTTGGCTTTCTGAGAGTTAAACTAGAAAAACATGTGACGAGGCCTCTTCACATCAATGTCACAAGCATATGTGACAAACATGTGGAGTTCAACCCATGATGAGATCTTAAAGACAACAACACCACCTCAACAATGGCAATCACAATTTGCCATAACCTAATCTTGAGTCTCTTGGCTTTCTGCAAATGAGTGACCCGGCAAAGTAAAGTTATAGAACTTGTGGGCCTAACGATTAAGAACATGTGTTTCCTCCTAGGAGGCCATAGGTTCTAGTCCAAAGGGGAGTAGGGTATGTACACCTCTATAGACTTTAGCAGTCACATCGCTGCACAAAGGGGGGTCCCTTGTCCCACAAACAAGGAGGTCCCCTGCACCAAAATGGTGCCTGACTTGGCTGTGACCCTAAAAATAGATCATCATTATTATTATAGAAACTCAAATAAAAAAGGAAGAGAGGGTTGGTTGTTGGAGTGTTAGTTAGCCAAAAAAAAAGTTCTAGAAAATTGTGAATCCGCCAACAAGGGCGACTACTCCAAAAGCCAGAGGATGAAGGCTTAAAACATCACACCTATCCACAGTGAAAAGAAAGTGTCCTTGAGCTCGAATTGGGCATGCAACAATCTCATATTGAGTGTGACCCAAGGCTCATACTTGCCATGCAAGGCATCAAAAATAAAGTCATAAAAATCCACAATGCTCGAAGCAAAAAGCAATAAACACAAGTAAACATGTTGATTGGCTAGAACAAACAAACAGATCAAGGAGTTGTTTGACCCAAGCCCACTATAGTAGGGGGCTCTCTATCTTCGAGTAGGCCTCCATCCATCAACTACAAGCTCAACATTGGACACAATGAGCTCCCATCCACCATTGCCCTACATGGGCTTTTCGAGACACTTTGGTTCAAATGTCACTACAAGGACAATCGGAAACTTATAAAACCGAGGGACCTTCGATGCCCTGGCAAGGGGCCAAGTCCTTCAACTTTCCTAGTGCTCCCTCACTGCTCGACCTGCCCTATGTTAAGGCCAACCATTCCCTAAATCTCTAGAGTGTGTAGAGCTTGTAGGTTCTCTTCTATGGTCCTATAGTCCATCAATCCATGCTGATGTGTCACTTGCATTTCCACCTTTTGTGTCTGCACCTGAATCTATAAATACAGATAGGCAAAGAATAGGGAGCCATTGTGCCAAGTAAAATTGCATTGTGTTGTGCATTTGTGAAAACATATTTATTCGTTGTTTTCCAAAGATGATAAATATATCAATGCATTTGTGAAAACATATTTATTCATTGTTTTTCAAAGATGACAAGAATATTAATTCTAATCCATTGCCATGTGTGAAATTCCATGGCCTATGCAAGAGTCTCCTGATAGGAGGCATACTCTCACCATTTACCTTTATATGATCATCCTTGGGTTCCTTTCCATTGCCATTGTAATTCCCCACAAACTATGACTACAATGCAAATCTTCCATTTGTTTGCTTCCAATATTGCACTTTTCGCCTATAAGTTTTAATTATGTTTTTATGGATCCATAGACGAAATCAAAGCAAAGAATTTCACAAAGTACAAAAGTTCGAGTAGGACAACAAAATGCTATGGTCCCATGCAGAAAAAATAAGATTACCCTTTGTACTTGGAAAAAAAAATCTTTGTGTAATACTAATAATATAACCAAAAAATCCCAAAGTGTATATATATATATAAGTCACTCTGTCCTTTTTTAAACTCGGTTTTTGTCTTCTTTTTTCTTACTTTCAACTTCTTTAAATTTCACCTTTTTATAATGTTTTCCCTCGTCTCTGAGAGGGGTCGATGTTTGAAATTTGGTTTTCCCACTGCCATCCAAACGCTTTTCCCAGGTCTCCTACAACAGTCCCTTGCACAAGGTTACAATAGAAATTAGTGTTGAGCTTGTTCTATCACCAAACAAAAAAATGAAAGGCAAATTCCACACACTGGTGCAAATCCAGGGGACCATAACTAGATAACCTTGTCAATAGGGTGACCTGATAAAGTACCTAAGAGAGTAAATATTTGCCAGAAAACCTCATGTGCACCACGTATTAGTAGGTTGAGCAAGGATGTCAAACACAAGCAGTGAAAGGCTTTTAGAGTGCAGTCAGTGGATAATTTTCACATAGCATTACTTGAGTCAATTTTTATGTTGTTGAGGCTTAGTAAGGAACTTGAGACTTTTGTTGCCTAGGGTCATCAAAATTAGATCAATGATATCCTTGTAAAGGTTGTGCATAGTATAATTATATAATATCACTCAACCGCTTGGCCCCAATGATGTGTTAAAGTTGGCCCATTGGTGCATACAAAGGGGGTCCAGGTCATTTGTAAACAATGGCCCCACGGCATGAAACAACTTGCACAAAGCAAGGGAGAAGCGAATCAAACAAACTCACAACGGTCAAAAGGGTACAAAATGCCTGCACCCAAGGATAACAGGGCATGGCCTGCTCCAACAGTTTAAGTAGGGCTTCTTGATCGTCTATGGAGTAATGCAGCTAATGATTTTGATTTTCAGCTAACAAGCTTCAAGCATGATCAGTCAGAGCTACGGAGTCTTCGCACCTCAGTGTTGATACCATGTTGAAGATATTAAACACAATAAAAAATAAAGAGACTCCACACAGCATGAAATAAGAGCAAGAATATATAAATGCAATGATACTACAGAGTAATCTTTTTAATATATAAAGAAAAAAGAATAATGATGGCAAGGAACAATTGAGGTTGTAGAATTTAATCTTCTTTGAATTTAATGGGGTTAAATTTAATCTTCTTTGAATCTGGTTCATCAAACACACAAGAATACACCATAGATCATACATATAGAACCATGAGCTGTAGTTTTTTTATTCAATGTCAACAAAACATATTACATAATAGATAAGATGATAGGGCAGTGCATAGTATAATATTTCTCACTCAACAGCTTGGCCCTGATGATTTGTTAAAGTTGGCACATTGGTGCATGCAAAGTGGGGATCATTTGTAAACAATGGCCATATGGTGTGAAACAACTTACACAAAGCAAGGGGGAAGCCAATCAAACAAACTCACAATGGTCAAAAGGGTACAAGAAGCCTGCACCCAAGGATAATAGGGCATGGCCTGCTCCAATAGTTTCATGATTATACTCATGACCTGTCTATTATAGGCACAGATAGGGGTCACACTAAAGAAAATTCTTCAGACAAATTTTGAGGTGTCCTTCGAGATATTCAACTCAACCAAATTTCAATCAAACAATCGTGTTGTTAACAAAGCAGACAACTGAGACCTCTTTGGACTAGTTCTCCATGAAATTTAACAGAGCTTCATGATCCTCTGCTGAGTAATGAAGCTAATGATTTCAATTTTCTGCTAACAAGCTTCAAGAACGATCAGTCAGAGCTAGGGAGTCTTCACACCTCAGTGTTGATACCATGTTAGAAGATATTAAACACAATAAAAAATAAAGAGACTCCGAAGCATGAAATAAGAGCATGAATATATAAATGCAATGATACTACAAAGTTTCTAATATATAAAGAAATAAGAAAAATGATGGAGAGGAACAATTGAGGTTGTAGAAAAAGAAAGCCATATATGTCATGGGGTTAACTTTAATCTTCTTTGAATCTGGTGAACATATGTTGACTGACGAAAACTCGTTAAAATTTTCCAAAATTAAAATAGACATAAAAGATGTAAATAATTGAACTCTCCGAAGACAGAACTACAATTCATCAAACACACAAGAATACACCATAGATCACACATATAGAACCATGAGCTGTAGTTTTTTCATTCAATATCAACAAAACATATTACATAATAGATTAGATGATAGATGGGAATGCCAACAGCAAATATAAAATAGGGTAGAAGAATCC
This sequence comes from Pseudotsuga menziesii, assembly GCA_001517045.1. NCBI lineage: Eukaryota > Viridiplantae > Streptophyta > Pinopsida > Pinales > Pinaceae > Pseudotsuga > Pseudotsuga menziesii. Next base: position 1,315,102 of record LPNX010792433.1, on the reverse strand, counting down.
CATAGCTCATACTCTTAATCTTGTAATCAAATTCATCAGTATCACCACCTATGACACTCTCCTCCCTCCTCCTTCAACATATACAGTCCAAGTGTTGCATTTGTTGGTGTGGCAGACGATCCTTCAAGAATATCACCATCATCAAAAGTGCTAAACACTAGGATTGACGCATTAAGATCAACGCATTGATACTTTGAAATAACTGACTAATGCCAACACACCGGACATTTGCCAATGGCCAACATGAGAACATGCATGCCTTGACTGTCAAACATGCACAGAACACATGCCCTAATTAGGACACAAGTCCCGTGCTTGTCCAACACTCACGGCATGAGTGTTCCAAGTGTCCAGGTGTATCACACAGGAGCACAGGACACAAAATTTACTGCTTTTCAACAACTATACAAACACTAAAGTTTACTGTTTTTCAACCACTGGACCTGAAATTGGATTCACAAAGAAACTGCACAAAGTCTTATAGCTAGATTTCTGAACCACGGTCTTTTGCAGGAAAAATGGCTCCTCCCTCTCTTAAGGCAAGTAAGTATCAAAGGCCCCTAAACGGGAAAGCATTTTATACTTAAAGAATAGATTGGTTTTTCCAGTTTACAGGGCATATTATCCAGAACATAAAGCCAGCTAATATCCAATGTCATCCAGCGTCATTAAGAATGAGAAAGCAGTGCAAGAAAAGGTAAGATATACAGCAAACTTGTAAGATCAATCAGCCATGGAAGATGACCCCGCTCAATATTAACACCAATCGAGCACAATTGTAATTTTCGGGCTGAGAGTAGAACCATGCAGTCATGGCAAGAGATGGACTAGCCAGATCAAGAGATTAACCAAAGACTACAAAAGACCAACCAAATAACCAGCAGTTCAACTGATACTATGAAAAGGATCGGCTAATTTTGCAAAGAACAATTACAGTGAACAAGCATGAGATATTAATTAAGAGTATGTTGCGATCCAAAGAATTGTGCCTCTTTGGGTTAAAATATGTTCAAGGGAAAAATAATTAGCTTGGCAGAACTTGTGGACCATTTAGGCAGGGAGAGCCAGTGACCATGTATGCTACTGTGTGGAAATGTTCTGTTATACATGTAAAGTTTATGCATGGCATACTCTATCTTCTATATAACCAATCTACCAACTATGGGTTACACATAGGTAACACAATGTTAGTTGACATGTAAACATCTCCATCATCTTTGTTGAGTCTTTGAGACATTAAACTTATCATGACAAACTTCAAATGCATCGATAGAACTATCAAAATAAAAGCCAGAATATAGCCATGTTTAGCATTGCCCTGTTATGATTTAACTTTTCTCACCTTTCGAATCAAAGAATTTACATATAACTGCTTTGCCAATGTCCAAACCCAAATGAGAATGACCAATACAAAACTCAATATTTATTTCTCGTCAACTTAAATAATATAAAAAATGTTTTCCCTGATGCTGTTGCTGCCTGAAAGCTGACGGATCTGACACAAATGGCAAGTCTAATGTATTATAAAAGAACAAGTACAATGAACTGCCCCAGAAGTTAGAACAGATAATGCATGCCAAAGCTGGATATCAAAAGGTGTCCCCAAACCTTTAACTGAGTCAAGTGGCATTCTTAATCTTGGATTTGAACTCTGCTAAAAATTGATAACAGACGTGGAACAGAAATTAAAATGGATCGAGGGCAGAGAAAATATGACTTGCTCACATATCACTGCTATGAATCAGCGTTTCCCTTCAATTAGAAATTGCTTCAACACCAGCCAAAAATGAGGATTCCCAAGTCTTGTTTCAAGCAGCTGTATAACCAATAGTAGAGCAAAAATTCATACTGCATCACACTTTTAGAATTCTTTCATATGGAATAATCTGGCTAGACATTGCAGAAGACCTTGCAAACCACTTGAAAAGTATTAAAATAAACAAACCTAACCAGAACAGCACCAAAGTTTTCCAGTTTGTTTTGTGGTAGATTCACTCTCTGCTTCATGCAAAATGACTGTTTTTCCATTGCTTAACTTTGATTCAAGTTTCTGTTCCTGGCATGACAACACTTTCCGACTCAGGATGTTGTAAATTTCTTTGACAACTGTTTGAAAAGCTAGTTGGACATTTGTTGAATCCAGTGCTGAGGTCTCTACAAAATATAAGTTCTGAGCCTCTGCCAATGCTGCTCCTTCTTCTGTAGAAACCTCTCTGGCATCCAAAAGGTCAGTTTTGTTGCCAACTATTACTGTAACTACATTCATATCGGAATGTGCTGCAGAAAAATAGGCACAAATGGCTTATCAATACAAAGAAAAATAGGCCAAAAAAGAGAAGATAATCAAACGAAATGCAGAAACAGATGAATAACTAAGGACCAAGAGCAAAACAAGATAAAATTGGAAGATGGCAATAAGGACAGAAGAAATTAAGAAAAATAGGAGAAAATTGCATAGCACACCAGCAAATTAATAATTACGAAACATGGAAGCTGGACAAATCGTGGACTGATCTCAATGTTGAGCAGCTGGGTAGTTCCAATTACTCAAATTTCAGATCCCAATAAAGCACCTAGGAAACAAGGCAACCTTTGGTCACCACCACATATAGGTCATTACAAATCGAAGTTTGATGGACCTGCAAAACAACCCTGGAAAAGCAAGTGGAGGGGAAATAATACAGAACGTAAAGGGTGAAATTATTCTGATGTATACAATGTACATTGGGACTAAGGAAAACGTCTTAACAACAAGGATGAATTGTCTGCTTTTGAAATGGTTCGAATCAGGTGGGAGTTGAAAGCGATTCCAGACGGATGATGACTTGAAGAGATTGGTTCAGGTTGTGCAAATTCCAAACATATTCAAGGAGATTTGAACCAAACCACAAATGCTGCATAAAAGATGGGAGCGATTCTGGAACCAGCTACTGTGAAAATTGGCCAAAGTGAAGAAAGAATGACGGAACAAGAATTGAATTTAAACAATTTGAATTCTATTTTATTTTTAGTAAGGAACAACCATTATTGTTGTATGGATTAGGAACAGAAAAGGCAATAGAAAGACCAAAACTTCTTGGAAAGACTTTTAAGAGGGGAAACAAGATAGAAAAACACAGAAAAGAACAGAACTATCGCTTATAAATTTTAGTACTTACAGTGCAGTTCATCGAGCCATCGAGAAATATTGACGAATGTCTGGCGCCGACTGATGTCATACACGACCAACGCTCCCACGGCTCCTCTGTAATATGCCGAGGTCACGGCTCTGAAGCGCTCCTGGCCGGCCGTGTCCCAGATCTGTGCTTTGATCTCTTTGCCGTCGATTTCCATGGTCTGTGTCTGAAATTCCACTCCGATCGTGGATTTGGAATTGGGATAGAACTCGTTCCGTGCATATCTTGCAAGTAGATTGGATTTTCCCACAGCAGAATCGCCTATTAAAACGATTTTGAAGAGGTAATCTTCGGTTTGTTCTTCACCCGCATATGACATCATCTTAAAACCTAAAATGTATCTTCAATATAACCAAAATCCACAGATTCAGGCCTCGACAGAGGCAAGAATGCTACGGAAGAAACCGATTTTTTTTAATGCAGTCGATGATGAATTTATGTTAAAGATCCGAAAAGCACCATTCAAATAAAAATACTTAGGGCTCGCCGTTACAGCGGATGGGCAAGGACAATGAAAGACTTCGATATGAAGAAAACCATGGAACAAAGCAGAAGCCAAAAAAAATTCTCCTCAAGTATCAAAACTTAGCCTTATCAGCGAGGGGTCCAAAACATTGAGTAGAGAAAATGATATTGAAAATTCTCGAGCGAGGGGTCCAAAACATTGAGTAGAGAAAATGATATTGAAAATTCTCGAAAAAGAGAAGTCAAATTTCTATCAAGAATCAACGAGAATGTGTTCAATACATGTCCTAGGGTCTCCCGAATAACAGCTCTGCTACGAAAAGCAAGAATCTTGATAAATTTACAGAGAAGCTGATCTTCCACATGTCCTAGGGTCTCTGGAATAAAAACTCTGCTCGAAAAGCAAGGATCATGACAAAATGTCCAGAGAAGCTGATTTTCCGTTAAATATCAACTCTATGGCGAGGAAGCAACTCTTTATACACGCAAGATCTACAGGACTGAGATCTATTTTAAACAATAAAAATCATAATAAAGCTGAATCTGAGAAAAACACAGAAACGTAAACTTCTAGACAGAAAGCAAAATAGACGCCAGAAATTGGGGAAATACTATGAAATAAAGTGCTACAGAGCAAAATCGGACATAAATATAGCACATTTACACACACGGCCGAAATTTTTTGCAATTCTTTTGGCGATCGATTAAATAAACACGAAAATAAAACAATGCCAAAAGAAAAGATGAAAGATAGCGCACACGTTACCTTACAAGACCAGAAAACTGACAATACCGATGAGAAAGACTCACAGAGAGCACTTCGAAATTCAATGTTGCTGTAAAGATTTAATTATTGTTGCCAGAAGCTTAAACAGAAAGCCAGTCCAGTGTGGAGTAGAGTGGAGTCCTGAGCCATCTTTTCTTTAATGTAAAAGTTGCCAAATTCGCAGTGGGGCCGAGAAAAATTAAAGGGATAAATTACTTATTTACTTGTCTACAAGATCGGGCGCGTGTATCGAAGACACGGAAGGCTTCACTATAATTTCCCCACTTTTGCGGGCCTTTTCGCACATTCGCTTACCAGTTTCTGCTTTCTTCCGTCGTAATCAACGGCCTGGAGGAGAACACACAAAATTTGACGGAAAAAGACGCCAATCAGCGTTGTAGCGATATTTTATATGTACCGACATAACGCTTTTTAAGCACCGATGTCCTCATGTGCTTTGTGTTTTTATCCATGTGACTGCCATATATATAACAGCTAAGTTTGGGGGAATTGTGTCACAATTTGATCGTTGGAAAGCTCTCATGTAAGTGTTAATCTCGCTGAACGCCCAGCCGAAGTTGCATGTTGGACGAGTTGGCCTAACAAATCGACCTTGTGAACATTTTGTTAGCAGCCTAAACGGTACTGGATGAGTTTGCCGATGAACCAAGTTGCATGGTGTTTTGTCTTCTTAAAGATATACCTTCAAGCCGCGTGAGATCACTTTGTTAGATCGTTGGAGTTGGATGATTCGAGAAGTCTAAAATTCAACAATTTTGTTCAATTGATGAGCTTTTGACAAGAATGTGATGATTATTTTAATAATAATTCCAAATTTAATGTTGTTTAAATAATGTTTGTGAAAATGTATAAATAGATTCAGTATCTTTAAATACCAAGGGAATTAGATTATGTAATCTCAAAAATTATTTTTTGGGATTTTGGAAATTTTTTCAAAAAAATTATCAAATTCCTTTGTAAATATGTGGAAAAGTGTTGTTAGGAAAGGGCAATAACGTCTAACGTTTAGGCTAAACATTGGAGGAGGATTTATGTTCACATGTTAGATGCACTCTTCAAAGTTGAACGAAATGGTTTAGACTTAACATTGAGTTTTGGATGGTACACTTTTGCGCAACTCACTTGTGAGACAAATCGGGATGGTTGGTGCAAACATGAAAATCACTAAGTTACATTGGACCATTTTGTAGAAGACTATTAAGCTAATGGCAAGAATGGTCATTTAGCTTCTACCTTAGTTTGTAAAGGTGATTGTTTCTTAACTATTATAAACGAACCTTGGTGGTTTAGTCTTGGTAGACTTTCAACAAAACCTTGACACGTTGGTTATTACCATTGTTTTATGGACTTGTTTATTAAGCAATGCAAGTGGGACTTTCTTTTGCACTGATTCCAACTCTAAAAGGCCGTGTCGTGTCTTGTATTATTGTTGGTGAAGATGTTTATGATGTTTAGAATTGGTTGAAAAGTTAATAATGAATGACTAATGGAACAAATAAATGGTTGAGTATTATGTTTTGTTGGTAATGGAACAACTAACTATGATGATGAAAAATAGTTAAATGTTTGTTGATGTAAGTTGGTATAAACATAACTATTAGTTAAGTGTTGTAGGTCTTTTGGTTACGTGTACTTTGGTGGTTTGATCTATTTTTTAATTATTTGGAGGGACTTGTTTAGCAAGTGTTGCATAGACCTTAGTAAGAAAAACATAAAAATATTAACTATTGCCTAGGCCTGTGACCTTTACATGTGGATATGGATCCTTAATCAAACGTATAAACCTTAGTGTTCGATAAAAAGAGGAGAAAATAGTATTAACACTAACGGAGTCTCAACATAGAGATATGTCACTATAACAAGATAGCATGAATTAGATCATTCCAACATTGCAACAATCCAACATTGTAGCAATATACAATGTAGCATCACATAGATAACAACCACAATCCAGAGAAAGCTAGCCAAGCATGATACCTAAATTATTGATAGTGTTAGTGCTAAAGCGAGGGAGGATGATATCACATCAACTCGAGGACTTGCACCCCAAAGCAAATATCTAGATTGACCAAACGTTTGTTGCAAGTAATGTATTATAGACCCTCTACATCTCGACATTCCTATGTATGTGAGATTATTCACTACACACATACCCAAAATCAATTTTAACGTGTGCACGCACACACACGTTGTAGATAGATGGGTAGAGTGAGGCACCACACTAACACAAGGAGGAAGACACAAGCTTTGGGGCTTGGAAGAGATGTGAAGCCATCCCCTGATTTTTGGGAGAAACAAAGAAAACTAGGGCAATGGAAGAAGGTGGAAGGAGGGAAAAACAAGGTACTAGTTGATTGAGATTAAGAGTTGTATTATATTAACCCTAATGTTGTAGGTTATTTTTAGAGTTAGGTTTTTACAACAACAAATATGTATGTTCTAGTGTTTGGTCTTCGCAATAACAAATATATATGGCAATAGAATAGCACAAGTAAGTAGATTTAAACTTGGGATTATTTTCCTTTAGACTTTGTGTATGCTAACCTCAATCTAATGAAAGAAAGAGAACCCAATCTTGTTAAGCCCACTTTTCAAAAAAATGAAAGGAAGAAATAAAAATTTTCTAACCCTACTTTTCAATAATAAAAAAAAACAACGAGCAACAAACATTACATTCATTAACCCTTCCATGATGGTGAGAAAAGCAAAAGGAAGGAGGATCTTAGGGCTTATTCACTACTATCAGTGAGTCATAGCTCTTAACTAGGTTTTGAATGTAAATGTGTAGGAAAAAGAGGAAGGAGTAAAGTTACTTTGACTAAGATCAAAGAGAAAATAACAGGCAACCCAAGAGGGGTGAGGACTTGCTCCAATGTACGTGTAAATTGATCATGATCTCTAAGTATATGGGCAATAAATGAAAACCCCACTAGGCAATCAATCATACATAAAAGATTTATCTAAAAGATGTAAGAATGAGACCCTTGGTGCCCTTAATTAAAGATACCTTCCCCACTCAATATTGTTTTGCAACCTCCCTTAAGATTGTGATGTTCGAAGACCAAGATTTAAGGATGGGACGATGTTAAAGATACCCTCTAGAAACTTATCAATCCAACAAGGGAAAAGCCAAGTAAGTGAAGAGGAAACCCCTATTGAGGAAGCTTCTAGGTGGTTGCAGGGTCAAGGAAACAATAGATCCATGCAATCCAAGTTCATGTAAAATGGGAGTACGAGAGTTAAGTCACAATACGATGTTAATCCAACATAGTAATAATGTATAAAAGAAAATGGTTTGGAACCCTTAACAAATACCTAAGAGGTTGCTTAAATAGACTTGTATATCCTAGGGATGTGTGTGAACATTAAGATAGTCAATGGACACGTTAATTATTTTTTACTAAATATATTTTGAGTTTTAACCAAGGAACTACAAGTTTCTCAAATGTACCATGAGAAGCTATGAGAAATTACCTTGAACCATGGGTTGTGGGACACAAGCATGGCCCCTAAAAATGGCATCCAAACAAATTTGGCCTACTATTGGAAACCCACAATGTGATATTTCCAACCAAGACTAAGTGAAAGCACAAAGCATGAGGCATGTTCAAGTCACTTACAAGATGTCCCAAATTGAGAACCCAATGTGTTTAGCAAGGTCAAGTATGCAACCAATGAATCAGACAAAAGGAGACAAAGAACAAATGGGCCTTCTTAAAGCATTAGACATCTTATGGATGAAATATGGCCACACAACTAGGCCAAGACAATGTGGCTCAAAGGAAAGTAAACTAGCTCAAATGAGGTGTCCCAAGGTTGAGTGAGGCCCTTCTTTTTGTCCATGGATGTGGTGTGCATGATAAATAACCTCCATGCCCACATTGAAAGGGGGTATATGCATTAAAAGTATGAATTGCAAAATCCATGTACTACACACAAAATTGAGAAGATAGTGACTTTTATTTCATAGTTTTGCAACCATTTCTCTCTCATTTTGGTAAAAATCAAATTCCCCTCATTTCAATAAATTTCAAATTCCCCTCAATTCAATGAGTACACTTTAATATGTTATAGAAAATGACATAAGCAACATATTTCTACTAGTTAAGAGGGCAAGTGCACAATTTATGGAATTTGCAAATCATATAGCCATAAACAAATCATCTTTGATGTCGTTACAAGTATTTTTGCATTGTGTATTAATTGTTGATTTTTTAGCAAAATCGGAGATGTTTGAACTTTAAAGCTTTTATCAAACAATTTCAGCACTTATGAATTTCATAAATCAGCCACATATGAATCTCATAAATAAATCAACTCCATGAGTCAACCATATAAATCAATCGGCCATGAGAGATAAGATATACCTTGAGAAAACCCTCCAAACACGGAGGATGAAAAACCCATCCATTCTTTGAGTATGATAGATAAATTTACAGAGAATGGTTTACAACACATAGACAGAATGCCCGATAAGAGATATCACCTCAGCAGTAGAGAAGAGAGATCCAATGTAACCCTGCAAAAACAATAGTTTGCAATTGTATTGAACTTGCCATATGCCTAGCATATTAATAACAAGCAAAAAACCCTAGCTAACTAGAAATCCCTCCATGCAAACATGAGCGCCCTTCCTTTCCTCAATTAGCTTGAATTGAGTGTCCATTGCCTTGAACTAAAAGTGAGATGAATTGAACTTAATGTTAACTTACTTCAACTGAATGTTAATTGTCTTGAATTGAATGTTAACTTAATTGAATTTAACTTACTTGAACAGAATGTTAATTGAATGTTAACTGACCTTAACTTACTTGAATTGAATGTTAACTGACTTGAACTGAATGTTAACTGAATGTGAACTGAACTCAATCTTTGACTGACTATTGATCACTTAGTTAACAAGCTGACTTTAGTGTCATTTGTGCGTCACTCTTAGTGCCATCCATGCACAATTTCTATTATTAACTTTTGCATGGATCTCTTTAGTTAATTGATGCATACCGATTGATGAGCATTAAGATCTTCTTTACTTAAGTGATTACATTCATTAATAGTTCAACTGATTCTTTGACTGATTCATTCATATTTTACTGAAGCTTTATTACTTGAGTTCACTCACACATTTGCATGGGAAATTCAATTTCTCTTTCTCTGTGTTTGTTCTTATTATCATTAATTAATTAATGCATGTTCCATATGTGTATTAATTATTTATCCATCTTATCGTATTATACTCAGAAGAAATATTCTATAGTAATGATCATATATTACTCCGGGCCATATAGTCATGCTAAAGTAATTCACTCTAGGGGTGTATAATCCCTAAAGGATACTTATAGCACTCAGTGACCATGACTAGCAATACATCACATAGTATAACCACATGACTTGATACAACACAAGTCCATCTCCATAATTGGAGATCCATTCTCATAGGGTATTGTCTATGAGAATCATTGACTTGATACAACACAAGTCAATAGTCTTGATACAACACAAGACCAATCTTGATACCACACAAGACTCCAATCTTGATACAACACAAAATCATAGTATAGGCATCCCACCTCAATACGTGAGGACATAGATAGGACTTGATACAACATAATTTCATGACTTGATACCACACAAGTCCCTAACATGATTCAACACAAGTCTTGGAGAATAACTCATGATGTTATACAAACAACACTCCCTCTCAGAGAGGGAGACATTCTTTGTTTTACCAGGAATTTCTTGCCATACCAAGTTTATCTCGAAAGTATCTCAACTTCATTACTGGCAGCGGCTTGTTCACAAATTTGTAATTTGCTCATCAATAGCTATGTATTGAAATTTTATTTTTACATGACCATGACTTCGATGAAGTAAAACTTCATCTCAATGTGTTCTATCATAACACATAGGGTTTTTCAAAAAGCTTGACTATTAACACCTAATAAGTGTAGGCTTCAAGTTTTTCACCCTAGTAGGTAGCATCCCAAGCTACACTACTCCTCAGCAGGTAGTACTATTTGCAAAATACATTTAGCTTATGTAGTACTAACCGCAATACACATAGATCATCCCAAGCTATATAATAGGTTTATTATTATAAAAATACAATAAAGAACATATTCTAATGTACCTCAAAGGTACTCAAACATATGCTTATCCACGAGCATAAAAATACAACATGTTTTCAAAGTAGCATCATCTGGATCCGATCCAGAATGCAGTTTCTCTAAACTAGAAACTATGGATTTCATATCCATCATAAACAACACATAAAATGTGTAATTGTCATTCAAAAAGAAAATCTTATATTTTCTTTCAATTTTCAACATTTTTTTACTTCAAAAATATTCTACCATCTAAAGAAGTTCTTAGCGAGCTCGCCATTCTCTGTGATGTTCTTCAAGGCCTGATCTCTTTCATAGTGATTTTATATCATGGTACCCACATAGCCAACTATATGGCTATCTAACCTCTCAAAGAGGTTTTAACTATTCTCTGACAGTTCAGACTATCTTGAGTATCCAATAGTTTCTGAGACTTTGAGCATGTCTGTGCTCAAGTAGATTTTCTCCACAAGATATCACAGCCCTTGCATGCCTGAGTCATGCATCATGACTAACTAGTTTGGGTACTTTTAACTGCTACTACGTGTGAAGATACATCAATACTCCTTTTTCAACTAGAGGAGTCTTTCATATTATACCAAGCTTGTTCTGGATAGAGGCCGAGTAAATATGCTAGCAATACTACTTATCCAGGGATATATATAGAAGTTACACAACTCCTTTTTGCATCATGTCTCAAATATAACTAACTAGGAACCTTGTAAAGCTTTATTGCTTTACAATATACTTTATCTGGAGCAACATCTTTGATGTGATCTTTCTCGATCACTGAATTAGTCAGAATCCACATGTTTGTGAAACTTACTTTCACTGACCGAGACATGTCTGAATCCACATACACATGTACAAAGTAGTTAACACAACACATGCTTTGTTGTACGTGTCTATGTACTGACTATAAAGCATATAATTGATCCTAGGAGTTGTATAGGTATATCTAACATCTATGAGATCCTACAAATCTGAATAAAAATTAGATTTAACTTCATGTGTGTGGTCATGTACTTGTAGTCTAATGTTCTTGAATCCTTTCAAGAAATCTATTGAACATTTTCCTTGATTGTAAGAAAATATTTATCTAAAGACTATTACAACTTTAAACTTTAAGAACGATCCAAGATTCTTACTCATAGATTCCTTTTGAATATGAGTACCATACATGGTTTCTACATAGCATGAGGTTATTTAACCAGTTCCATTGGTTTTTGCAAGAGCTAGCAAATCTAGATTCTCCCTCTCAACATTTAGGATGTGGGAATCATAAAATTGGGTCCTCCATCATGGAGACTCATACTCCTCTATATCTAGTACATATATGAATACAATTAATATAAATACATTACCTTCAGAAGTCTTTACATTCTCATAATAAAATTAGGGCTTTTATTATGTCTTCTTCCTAAGAAACATAGAAACCTCCTGATCTACTCTCTATCAGGATCAACCATCGGAATGGATCCATATTCATGTCATTCTTTACTTGTAGGTTAGGGCATATGAATTTTTCCTACAAGATAAAATATTCTAATGGTTAGAACCATCTCATACTCATAAAAAAATTTCACATGAATATATACTGATAATAATTTACACAGTTATGTACATATATTAATCAATTGTCTTAACATAACTCATATTAATCTCATGCACTGATTTTTAGCTTTTTATTAGCCTTATATCAGTCTCATATCAGTACTTTTGAATATTAATGCAGCCCCATATTCATATAAAAATTTGAACATTGTATTCATCAAGGTTTATGCAGTCTTGTGTTCATAACTCGTGAACAATCATGCAACACTATATCTTATATCTCATGAAACAAATTATGAAGCCTTATATCAATCCTATATAATTTTATATCAGTCTTATACCAGTCTATATCAGTCCTATATAATGTCTCATAATAGGGATTTCATGAGATCTACAACGTGCCAATAAAGACAAAAAAAATGTATATGCTCAACACAATTCCAAAGTCAAGGAATACAAATCTCTACATGTCAGTCATGAAACATATTAAAAAACCTTTAGATCTTATTTATAACAACACTAACAATCAAAAGATAAAGTACTTATCTTTTATTGATTTGTGTGGGCTCCCTCTTGATCTCTACACCCTTGCGGAGAATACTGGAGTCCTTTGTATTCACTTGAATGGAAGAGATTCTTTGTAGTGAAAGGCTTTCTCCCTTTCTTCATTCTTGTCATGAGGACAATATTCTCCTTCTTAATGCATGGAACCTTTCTTTGGATGCGCCCCTCTTCTTGACTCAAGGCCTTCTTCTTGAAAAGATTGGTGAGTGTATCAAAACACTCCCTTGCGGTCTTCAACGGAATAATCATGGACATGAGATTGTCCTTAACCGAATCAAAGATTATATGCTTGGCCTTTGCTTGATTATTATTGAAGTTGATTTTCCCTTATTTGGTGGTAGGATCCTCTACCATTGAGGATACATAACAATCAAGGTCATGCTCTTCAAGAATGTTCAATACTTTTGTCTTCCATGTGATGAAGTTAGAAGTACTTTCGAGGTAGTCTTTCGGTCGAATGGAGATGAATTTCATGGCTATAATCTTTTTCTCAACTCTTCAAGATCTACTTAGGATTAGCTTCTTGCACAAAACTAAGCTCATTCACGCCCTATGCTCTAATACCATGTTGATGTTTGAGCAAAATCGGAGATGCTTGAACTTTAAAACTTTATCAAACAATTTCAACACTTATGAATTTCATAAATCAACCACATATGAATCTTTATATCAGCCATATTTAAATCTCATAAATAAATCAACCACATAAATAAGATCCATAAATCAGCCATATAAATCAATCTACCATGAGAGACAAGATATACCTTGGGAAAACCCTTCAAACATGGAGGATGAAAAACCCAATGATTCTTTGAGTATGATAGATAGATTTGTAGAGAATAGTTCACAACACATAAGTAGATTGCCTGATAATATATATCACCTCAACAATAGAGAAGAGAGATCCAATGTAACCATACAAAAACAACTATATGCAACTGTATTGAACTTGCCATATTCCTAGCATATTAATAACAAGCCAAAAACCCTAGCATTCATAAGGTAGCACATAGGAGGCTCAATAAACACACTGAGAGCACCACATAGTGCATTCACAAGGAGGATCTAACTAAAAATCCCTCCATGCAACATTAGCGCCCTTCCTTTCCTCAATTAACTTTAATTGAATGTTCACTGTCTTGAACTGACTTCAACTGAATATTAACTGACTTCAACTGAATGTTAACTTACTTTAACTGAATGTTATTTACTTGAATTGAATGTTAATTTTCTTGAACTAAATTTTAACTTACTTGAACTGAATGTTAACTGACTTTAACTTACTTGAACTGACTGTTAACTTATTTGAACTGAATGTTAACTGACTTTAACTTACTTGAACGAAACGTTAACTAAATGTGAGCTAAACTCAATCTTTGACTAAACATTGATCACTTAGTTAACATTCTAACTTAAGTGTAATCAATGCTTCACTCTTAGTGCCATACATGCACAATTTATATTATTAACTTTTGCATGGATCTCTTTAGTCAACTGATGCCTGACGATTTATGAACATTAAGATCTTCTTTACTTAAGTGATTACATTCATTAATAGTTCAACTGATGCTTGATTGAGGCATTGATGGAGGCATTCATATTTTACTGAAGCCTTATAACTTGAGTTCACTCAGACATTGGCATGGGCAATTCAAGTTTCTCTTTCTCTATGCTTTTTCTCACTATCATTAATTAATTAATGCATGGTCCATATGTGGATTAATTATTTATCCATCTTATCATATCATACTCAAAAGAATTATTCCATACTAATGATCATATATATTACCTTGGGACATATAGTCATATGCTAAAGTAATTCACTCAAGGGGTAGCTAAGCCCTAAAGGAGACTTATAGCACTCAGGTACCATGACTAGTTATATATCACATAGTATAACCACATGACTTGATACAACACAAGTCCATCTCCATAATTGGAGATCCATTCTCATAGGGTACTATCTATGAGAATCCTTGAATCGATACAACACAAGTCCACAGTTTCAATACAACACAAGACCAGTCTTAATACAACACAAGAGTCCAATCTTGATACAACACAAAATCACAGTACACACATCGCACCTTTATACATGAGGACATAGATATGACTTGATTCAACACAATGTCCTGACTTGACACCACACAAGTCCCTAACCTGATCCAACACAAGTTTTGGAGAATGACTCTTGATGTTGTACAAACAACATTAACAATGCCAGACAAACCTTTAGACAACATGAAGCTTTTCCATCTCACCCTTAGAATGACTCACATGTTCCTCCTTTGAGTGTACCTTCCATAGCATAGCAAAATTATTTTGGCCTCCAATTTGATGTTTGGTGCTATGGGAAGGTACCCCTAGCCATAGTTGAAATTTGATGTCTTACCTTGCATGTCAAGAAATTTATATATGAAGTTTTAATTTTAACATTATCTTTCATTTGAAGTTTAAATCTTAATTTTACGAGTCATAATAATAGTTGAGTTTTTTTTTGAAATAATATTTATAATATCAACATGAAACATTGAATTCTCATATCCTGCCTTATATAATACAAAAATAAAAAAGCTTTAAAAATAATATATATATATATATATATATATATATAATGATTAAACCAAGCACACACATAATGACAAAGAAGGTTTATCCTGGAAACCTTTAAATAGACTTATTCACAAGCAATACAATGGGCCATTACCATAAACCACCAAATACGAGGGGCCCAAAAAAACCATGACTCACTCCCCCTTACCTAATAAGGGGAGATAACGAGACCATGTCAAAAATCAAAATTTCCATATTATATATATAGATATATGGGATATAGATATTAATGACGTGTAAAAATTAAAATTCACACTTCATTAATAACATTTAATTTTATGAAGTAACAGTTAAATTTATTATCGTTCTACACAAAAATTTTAATAAGATTTCCATCAATTAAAATTATAATTTTTAATAAAATTATTATCAAATTAAATAATTTAAATATACTTTACTTTTACCATTATATAAATTTATATCCTCCATGAAATTATGGCACAAACTCTCACATGACTAACTAGTTTAGAAAAACTACATAACTATGCATGAAAGGCCTGTTTGAAGCCACTTCACATTTATTGTAATAATTGTTTTTTAAAATATGATTAAATTTATGAAGTCATTTGGTATGATGATGGAATATTAGAGGGTTCATGATGATCATAATTAACTTTTATTGAGATTAACTTTGGTCTATCGGACCTTAGGAAGGATAATACTTGGGTTACTTTAAAATCTTGTTTCTGTGCTCAAAAAGCTTTCCAAGAACTCCATTAAAGGCATCTTTCCACTAAGAAAATGCCAATGCACAACTCCAACAAATTAAGATCATAGGTATGTAGAATGTTACATATTTAAGAAGAAATTAATACATTTCTTTAAAGTAAGTTTGAATAACAACACCATTTTATATAACAAACAATGTTCTATCTTACCCCTAGTTGAATGCTCTTTAATATGAGGGGCCCAAAAAAACCATGACTCACTCCAGCTTACCTAATAAGGGGAGATAACGAGACCATGTCAAAAATCAAAATTTCCATATATATATATATATATATATATGGGATATAGATATTAATGACGTGTAAAAATTAAAATTCACACTTCATTAATGACATTTAATTTTATGAAGTAACAATAAAATTTATTATCTTTCTACACAAAAATTTTAATAAGATTTCCACCAATTAAAATTATAATTTTTAATAAATTTATTATCAAATTAAATAATTTAAATATACTTTACTTTTACCATTATATAAATTTATATCCTCCATGAAATTATGGCACAAACTCTCACACGACTAACTAGTTTAGAAAAACTACATAACTATGCATGAAAGGCCTGTTTGAAGCCACTTCACATTTATTGTAATAATTGTTTTTTAAAATATGATTAAATTTATGAAGTCATTTAATATGAGGATGGAATATTAGAGGGTTCATGATGATCATAATTAACTTTGGTCTATCGGACCTTAGGAAGGATAATACTTGGTTTACTTTAAAATCATGTTTTTGTGCTCAAAAAGCTTTCCAAGAACTCCATTAAAGGCATCTTTCCACTAAGAAAATGGCAATGCACAACTCCAAGACAATATGACAAATTAAGGTCATAGGTATGTAGAATGTTACATATTTAAGAAGAAATTAATACATTTCTTTAAAGTAAGTTTGAATAACAACACCATTTTATATAACAAACAATGTTCGATCTTACCCCTCGTTGAATGATCTTTAATTGTTTGGAATATAAACAAAGATACCTAAAAAGAGTTGAATCTCAGACCTCCACTGCCATATTTAAGAAGAAATTAATACATTAGTTTAAAGCAAGTTTGAATAACAACAACTCTGTATATAACAAACATTGTTTTATATTACACCTAGCTGAAGGCACTTTGACTATTTGGGAGATAAACAAAGATACCATAAAAGAGTTAGATCTGAGACCTCCACTGTTTTAGTCATTGTCCATTTCACATGGGCAATTTTAGATACTGTCTGTGCTTTTTTTGCTTACTATGATGGAACCACTCTGAGATATTTTTGTATGAACACAATAGAAAGGACTGAAAAAACACTATTGAAAGATATTTTTTAGTAAAGACTAAAAAACGGTTTTTGTTTTCAAGTCAATTATCTTATTTGCATAGATACATTCATGAATATATATGACAGTTATTGAGTAGATATATGTAAGGCTTCCATAGCCAATGAACCATATGGTTATGGATTTAATACAAATTCAGGCTGTGATTTTTTCTTTTCGAGGAAAAAAAACATTGTTATATCTTTAATTTGAGTTAATAATTTCATTTTAAATGAAAAAACAAATCTCAGTTTTCTTTAATAGTTAAAAAAACTAGATATATGTCGATCTATGATAAGATCTATCTTTTGGCCAGATAGTCATGTTCATGAGTGTTATGAGAGAGAAAATGGCCCCTCCACTAGAAAGGGCAAAGTCTTACAAAAAGTACAAAGCTTGTTCCAGTCCATAAACAAGCAGATATGTGAAAAAGTTGTCCATAGATTAAGATGGGCATTCAAGATACATCATGTGAACAATCATACAAGATATCAGAAAATATGGGAGAAACTAAACATTCAAACAAGGAAGCCAGGAAAGGCTCCCCGTCCAATATCCTCAATCACATCGTCCGTAATCTCCCAGCGAATCCAAGAGTCTTCCTCGAGTTGAAGTCCTCTTTTTGAAAGATGGTCAACTTCTTTGTTCAATTCATGAAAGATGTGTTGATAGGTGATATGGTGGAAGGATCTTAACAACATTTGAATGTCATCAAAAACTAGGGCCAAGTAGATGTTGTTTGGCCTTTGTTTTTTGATGAGCCAATTAATGATCAATTTTGAATCTCCTAGTACCTTTATCTTATCAATGTGAACATGGATCACAAGAGGAAGACCCATTCTTAATGCCATAAGATATGCCTTGTTGTTTGTATCTCGACAATGTTATATAAGGCACTTTTATACCTATCTTATGTATAGTAATCAATTTCAAGTCAAACTCTTTATAAATGAAGTATATTTTCTATTTCACACATGTTTAGAAAATTTTGGTTTGTTTCATCAAAATAACTTTATACTTTAAAATGATTTATTTAAGAAGCTTAAAAAAGTTTCTATTTTTCGGAATCTTGGGCTTTTAAAGTTTCTTATAAAACCTTCATGTAGGTAATATATCTTGTCTTTAAGCAATAAAAATATTCTCTTTCTTTTTTTTCCATTTACTTTTGTCATTTTCATTACTTTTTACAATAATTAATTTGAAAATAGTCATACTTAGAAAATAATCATACTTAGGTTTAAAATAGATAGGTCATAAATAAATGTTCAATTGATTTATCATTAATCTTGCATACATAATACACCTACTTGAACTATGCCATGACCTCAACTATTCCATGTCCTCTTTTTGTAGTTATCCTAAGTAAGTACACTATTTATTGAAGTACAATATTTAATGAGGTACACTATTTAATGAGGCCAATCATAAAAACATAAAAAAAATAGTTTTTTTGGTATATCAACTTCAAAGTTTTATTTAATGAGGTAAATCATAAAAACATAAAAGAATAGTTTATTTTGGTAGTTCAACTTGAGAGTTTTCTTTCTTTGACACCTTTTTTCTCTTATGTATTGGTCTTTAAGCTTACCTTAAATCCCTCCATAATAATTTATTCATAACCAAATAATTTCATCATCAACATCTTTTAATTAAATGGCACTATGTTTCAAATTGTAAGTGTAGTACTCCCATTTATATGCTACATCCTGTTTGAAGTTTACTAAGCAATTGTTTTATATTTTTGAGTGCAATTATTATTAATTTATAGATATATTATATTAACATTACCATATTTTTCACAATTGTGTTATTATTTTATAGATATATTATATTAACATTATCATAAATTTCACACTTGTGCATTCCATCCAAGGATCTTCTCCATTTTTTACCCTATTCTCTTTGTTAATATTTCACACTAGTTATCTTCATAGTAATGAAAATGCTTTCGCTAAACCTTCCAAATAAGGGAACCTCTTCCACTATCCTTCATTATTATCTTGATCCAATATTATATAGTTCATGGAGCAATATATTTTGCATCCATAATTTTACCCCAAAGGCATTCATATCGCATCAAATCCCACATACTTTTTATTCTCAACTTTTACCCAATAAGATATATATTTGTAAGGACCCAACCTCCTACCTTCTTAAGTTTTTCCTTTTTTTTTACTCATTAGAGACACACCTTTTTCTCTCTTCATGGCCAACATGAAACTAAAGCATTTCTTCTTATTTTTTGCAAAACACCTTTTAAATATGAGCTAATGATAATCAGTATACTAGGATTCCCCCAATCACAGACTCTATTAGTGTTGAACCGCCCCCTCTTGAAAGCCACATGTAACACCAATTTGATACCTTACCTTCAATTTTTTCACAAATCTAAAACCAATATTTCTTTGTGTAGTGATAGGTTTTAAAGAAAAACTTAGATATTTCACACCCTCCTCATAAGATGATGCAATAAAGAGAAAAACCACTACACCTTATATTTGAATTTATTAATTTACTTCATTGAATAAGATCGAGGATTTAAGGAATTCCACTCCATTCTTACAGCTTTACTATGTATTTCCATAATTTCATTGTACTTATCTTATTCCTTAATTGTTCCAACTCCAAATAAAATGGCATTATTTACAAATAGTATGTGTCAATGATATAGAGTTCCACATATCAATACATTTGCTTGACCCTTTTCTTTTGCTCGTTGACACCGTCCCATTTAAACCTTTTGCAACCATAAGAGATAGGAAGGGAGACATTAGGCATCCTTCCCTAAATCCCCTTGTGACATGGAAAAAATAAGAGGTAAAACAATCTCATAACTACAAAAGAAGTTGAGAGAACATTGAGTACTAATCATTTCTAGGAAATGAACTTATGGAAACTCTCCGCTATTATGGTTTGTGGCTATTAGGGCTTCCTGCTCCACATGTCCTCTCGGCCTTCACGGTCGCTATGGTTATGGATCCTCCAGATCTTGACCTCACCAGTTTCAATGACAGCTTTCTAAACATAGTAGCCTCCCTCGCCCCCTCCCTCGTCAAGTGCCACCCCTCCGTCCCGTTTTGTAAAACGCTCAGAAATACCAGAGGTTAAATTATCCTCAGCAGCTTCAAAGTGAAAAGCAGTCACGTTATCAGAGAAAGGACTCATTGGTTTATTCACAGGACTATGGTCATTTCCTATATCGGTGGAAATCTAGCTCAATAAAAACTAGAGATCTCTCATTCAAGGAGAAGTACAACAATTTTTTTGTGGAAAGGGCTACTTTGTCTTCATTTTCAAGAAAAAAAGAAGATCAGGATCTCATCTTTAGAAATGGCCCATACTTCATGGGTCCAAGAGGTATGTATCTCAACAAATGGGATCTTTCCTTCGACCTTGAAAAAGATATACCTAAGGCTGTTCCAGTTTGGTTCAAGCTTCCCCACCTCCCCTTCCACTGCTGGAATGATGAAGATTTCAGGCAATAGGCAATACCCTGGCTAAATATATTGACAAATCGGAACCAAAATCCCCCATGTTCTCTTGTGCTAGAATATGTGTGGAGGTTGATCCGGAGAAAGGTCTTCCAGAAGCCATTAATCTATCCACTGAAGGATGGAATCATCTCCAGACAGTTGAATATGAGCATATTCCCTTCAAATGCAAATATTGTCATCAATATGGACATTTTGCCAAATCCTATCCAAAAAAACCGGAAAAACCTAACTCCGAAGACGCACAAGAAGAAGGTTGGAACGTTGCAAGTAGGAAAAGGAGTGCTAATTCATAGGCACTGCAACCTCATCTCTCGGGAAAGAATGCAACCGGAAACAAGTTTGAATCCCTCACCATTGAAGAGCCCGAGACAGAAACTCCGGAGGAAAATGAGGAAGAAATCATCCCTCAAGAACAAGAGATCCCAACATAAGCACCATCCCCAAAGAAAAAATACTCTAGGGTGGAAGACTTTGTTCATCCAGCAGCTAGAAAGGAAGGAGCAGTCAATTTTGAAGACTCAGTCACTCGTTCCAGGGCCAAAGCAAGTTCTGAAGAAACCTCAAAAAAATCCAATAAGAGCAGGAACCTCAATCCAAAAAAGGTAGACGATCAAACAAGACATTAAGGGAGCAGGAAGCTGCAAGAGAAAAAGCAGCAGGGAAGCAATCCAATCTTGATTTCCTGGTAAAAAACTCACAAGCTAGAAAATATCTCCTTAGCGCCGAAGAAGAAAAAAAGGAAAGGGAAAAGGCGCTTCGTCAACTTAAGAAATAATGAAGTTGGTCTCCTAGAACTGCAGCGGGTTAGGAGGTTCCCATAAATCAGAAGTGATTAAAAGAATCAAATCGATGGAACACAACTCAATCCTTCTTATCCAAGAGACTAAAAAGACCGCGTTTGACAGTCTCTCATCTATGAAACAATTGTGTCCAAAAGGAGAAGGATTTGCTATCAGTGCAAGTGGAGCCTCTAGTGGTCTCCTTACTTGGTGGGATAATGAGAAGTTCTCTTTGCAAACAACCATTGAAAATAAAAATTGGTTGTTTGTTAAACTCGAAAATAAGGAAAATAAGGAAGCATTTTGGGTCGGGAACATCTATGGACCGACGACTCAAGCTCAGAAAGAAACCTTTTGGAACTCCTTGGAGGAACAAAGTGAAGGGAAAAAGCAGACCCTTTGCTTTATTGATGGCGAATTTAATGTTACTATCTCTGCAGATGAGCGTAGAGGAGGATTCAAAGTTAGAGATCCCTTTGGAGAAAGGCTAGAGGATTTGGCTTCGCAATGGGGCTTAACAGATATCAAACCCAAGAATGGGGTTTACACCTGGAGCAATAAAAGAATCGGATCGAGACATATAGCTGCTAGGTTGGATCGCGTGCCTCATTTCCTCAGGAATATTCCCTTCCCTGAGTCCATGCTTCTGTGCTCGGCGGTATCGGAGCACAAGCCTTTGTGTCTCTTCTTTCCTCCAGTGGAGAACTTGGGGCCCCTCCCCTTTAGGTTTAACCATTTATGGCTTGAATCAGAAGGAGTTCGAGATATCAATAACAAGGCTTGGCAATGCTTCATTCCAGGCTTGCCAGCTTTCATATGGGAACAAAAAATAAAAAAGGTAAAGTCTGCTCTTAAAATTTGGGCCAAGCATCATTTTCAGGAGCCATCTATCAAGAAAATAGAAATAGTTAAAGAGATGGAATCTCTTCAACAGAATATGGAAAAAGTTGAGATAACTAGAGATCTTCTCCTCCAGGAAATAGAGCTGGAAATACACTTGCAAACCATCCTAAGGCAAGAGGAAGAAAGCTGGAGACTACGGTCTAGAGTTCTCTGGTTCAAGGGGGGCGATCAAAACACACAAAAATTTCAAAATCAATGCAAAGAAAGACAAAGGAGAAACACCATGAGTGATCCAGATGGAGATCGGTGGCCACCCACCTATTCCACTAGCTCAAAACAATTGTCCATTGTGGTAGTTTCCTAGTTATTTTTCTGCAATTTTTCGAGTCCTAAACTTTCGGGGTCGTTTTGATGCCCTAAACGACGTTTTTTGGAGATTCGGGGCCAAATGGTTGCCATCATCATGCATTGGGCCAACCAAAAGTTGTAAAGCATAGATAGACCTTTCCAATGAGCTATCGAACACCCAAATCAAATATCATATGCAAAAGTTATGACCCCGGGAAGTTGACTGTTCAACTTACCACCGTGGGGCTGCAAACTTTACGACGGTTCTTCTTCTAGGGTTACGTTTTGGACTTTTGGGGTTCTCACCTCATTCTTATTATAAATAGGCCCCGTTGGCCTCATTTTGTATTCAGCTTGGCACGAATGAGCGTAGCAACCACATCTCTTCTCAGAGATAGCTACCACCATTCTAGCAATTGTATTACAGTCTGTTCTATTTCCGCCATTTAATAGAATATGTGTTTACTATATCTCTGTTATCTTTGCAAAATGTCTGTTATTATGATTCCGTATATGTTCTTTCATTTCATTCACTCATAAATCCGGATCAATGAGGGAGCTGAAAAAGGAGGACGACAGCGTTATATCAGGACAGGCGGCAATTAGCACTGAGGTAAGAGGTTTTTTTGAAAATATTTATAATAATGAAAAAGATGTCTCTTAAGAAAATATGGAGGAAATGATTAGAGACATCCCCTCTCTGATTAGCCCTGAGGACAGTCAATGCCTAGAAAACCCTATATCTGAAGATGAAATCAAGAAGGCTATATGGACCCTCCATCTTGACAAAGCCCCTGGGCCAGATGGTTTCCCCATTCGTTTGTATAGGATGTTCTGGTCTTTAATTAAAAAGGATCTTCTGCATCTTATTTCTTGGATGTCTAAAGGGAGAATGGGTGGAGCCACCAATTCCACTTTTTTAGCCTTGATCCCTAAAGAACACAACCCTTCTTCAATCAAAAGGTTTAGGCCAATCTCCCTCTGCAATGCCTCCTATAACAAATTTTCCAAAGTCCTATCCCTCAAGCTCAAGGCAATTATCCCTTCCTTGATCTTTCCTAATGAAGGGGGGTTCATCTCTGGTCTCCATATTAGTGATA
Source organism: Pseudotsuga menziesii (assembly GCA_001517045.1). Classification (NCBI taxonomy): domain Eukaryota; kingdom Viridiplantae; phylum Streptophyta; class Pinopsida; order Pinales; family Pinaceae; genus Pseudotsuga; species Pseudotsuga menziesii. The sequence continues at coordinate 1,291,240 of LPNX010792433.1, read as the reverse complement.
ACATCCTTCTGGTTCAGGAAGCGATTCATTCTATTTCAAAAAGGGGTGAATCAAGCATGGCCATTAAGCTAGATCTTGCCAATGCCTTTGATCGCATAAGACATGCAACCATACTGCTGGTGCTAAAAAAGTTTGGTTTCCCTTCCATATTTATAAATCAAGTCCAAGCCTGCATCAACTCTCCCTAGATATCTCCTTTAATTAATGGAAGACCCACTTACTTCTTCAAAACCAGCCGAGGGATAAGGCAGGGTTTCCCCTCTCTCCTTTTCTTTACATCTTAGTCGTTGATTCCCTGAGTAGAAGGCTAAACAGACTTCAAGAATAAGGACTCCTTTCAGGCCTCTCCTTTAAAACTGGAGTCCAACCAATCAACCATGCTCTTTTCACTAATGACACTATCCTCTTAGGTAGCACCTCCCCCCAAATCGCTAGAAATTTTCTCAAGCCCCTCGACCTCTTTCTCCGTACCTCTGGAAGTGCAACAAACTTGGATAAGTGTCAACTTTATGGCTGGAACAGCAATGCAGTTACTCTTCAAAACATATCTCAAATCCTTCATATTCATGTCAATTACTACTGGACTCACTTCATCTACTTGGGCATCCCCATAGCCAAAAAAACCTTTACTTCCACCATGTGGGCTCCTGTCATACAAAAGATAAAAAACACGATTCATTCGATGGGCTCCAAATGGTTAAACATGGCTGGAAAAGTAAGGTTCATTCATTCTATCCTCTCTTCGCACCCCATTTACACCAGCTCGAGGATCATGGCCCCTAAGGCTTCCATAAATAATATCTGCATGGAAATCAGAAAATTTCTTTGGCAGGGAGCAAAGGTGCAAAACAAAAAATTTCATCTGGTAAAATGGACCACTGTCAAAGCTTCAAAAGATAAAGGAGGACTTGGAATTAGAGATACAGGGCAAATGAATAAAGCTCTGGGAGCAAAATTGGTTTGGAGACTAGCTACTGGAAAAAAAGATTGGTGGAAAGAAGTAATAAGGAAAAAATACATCAAGAAGCCGAGATCCAAGATCTTGTGCTGCCCATGGGATGGCAAGGGCACCTCCCTTTGGCTCTTGTGTAAAGCTTCACTTAATCTGATTCAGTCAAACTATTATTGGATTCCAAGAAATGAGAAAAAAATTAAGATATGTTAACACAGGATTTTGGGGCATCCCTTACTATCCTCGTTTCTAGAATGGGCATGTGATAATGGTATTATTTCCCTCTTTGACCTCTCATCTTGGAACCAGAATGTCAGTTGGAAGGGATGGAAATCGCTACAATCTCCTGAGCATTTAGAGGCTGCAAAAAATTTCCTTTTCACCTCTTTGCATGGCAATGCTTCGATCCGCAAATCCTCCAAGGATGTCCTTGGTTGGGGCAAAAATGGTAATTACACGGTCAAAGAAGGATACAAGAAATTGTCCTCTGACTCTTCAAAAGCTAGAAGCATATGGAAAAGGGTCTGGCATTCAGATTGTATTCCCAAGGTAAACTCTTTCATTTGGCTATTGGTGCACAAGAAATTGCTCACAGCTGAAAATCTCAAGAAAAGAGGGAATGTTGGCCCCTCCAGATGTGCTCTATGTAACTCTGATTCAGAGTCAACGGTCCATATTTTCTTCAATGCAGTGTCTCTAAGCAAGTTTGGATGTCCATCCTCCCTCTTGGTACTTCATCCAGGCCTCCAGATGCCTTCAACCAACTCCTTGTAAATTGGAATAAGCAATTCCCTGGCAATCTCAAAAAGAAACCCAGTCTAAAGCGGCTCTGGAACACCATACCAAAAAATCTTTGCTAGCAGTTATGGTTTGCTAGAAGCAGAGCGGTTTTTAAAGGAGAGAAAGTCATTCCAAATCGAATAGTTTCCAAAACAGTGGGTATGATATCAGAAAAGCTAGCCTCGAAAGGGATTGACTATCCAGACTCGGAAGATTTATCAAAACCGATATCTTCTTGGTGCAACATGTTTCTTAAAAGGAATTCCCCTTAGTCCAACTCTTCTATACCTCATCCAAACCTTTCCACTAGTTATTTACCCTGGGAAATAAGGAAAACTCCTGCCTAGTTTTTGAAATGGCTTCAGGAAAAGAACTCCTATGCCTTATTCTTCGATGGTGCCTCAAAAGGAAATCCAGGGGTGGCAGGTGCGGGGGGGATCTTACTGGATCCCAGAGGACAAACGGTAAAAACCTTTGCTTGGGAGCTGGGCCACAAGACAAATAATGAAGCAGAATGGATGGCTCTCTTGCAAGGTATTGACCTCACAAACTCAATAAATATCCACAGGCTTGTAGTCTTCGGAGATTCGAGACAAGTCATCTACAAAATGATCCATGGTTATCCCACAGGATCCATAAATTGCAGAAGGTTGTATGATAGAATCAATCCCCTTCTCTCTGGTCGAGTTGAGTTTTTTCACATCCTCTGAGCAAACAACATTCTCGCGGACGCTCTGGCTAATCAAGGGGCCTTGCTTCCTCAAGGTCATATCAGCATAAATGACCTAGACATTGTCATTAAACCTATCCCCTAATGTCCAAATGCACACCCCAATTTTATTTTTCCTATCCTAAGTTTTATCTCACCCCTTCGCTTGAATTATGGTCAAATGTTTGAATATTGTTTTGGAAACACATGGCCTCCCAACTCCTCCATGCATCCTCCTTCCTTAATTCGCCATCCACTCAGGCTTAATTATGGGTTTAGTCGGCACGCTTCTCACCGGCCTCAGTAGCGTACCATGATTTTGTCTTGAAGCTTCATCTACCTCTTCACCCTTCTTGATAGTCACTTTGGTGTTAATATTCATGCTGCCGCTATGGAGGAAACTTTGCTAGTTGACAGGTTCGGCTTTGAAGACGGTCCTCTCCCACAACTTGGCTCCTTGCAGGTTTTTCCTTGGGAAGCTTTGCCTCAGTTAAGGGGCTTCGTGAAAGAGAGATTAGCTTTGGCGGCTTTCCTAAATTGTTACTGTCCTTCTCGCTGCGTCCCAGGCTCCTTTTAGCGATCAGCTACAGGCTCTATGATGGATTTCCTCTTTTAGCAGCTTCTTCTGGAAGGTAATACCTTGACCCTTGGTTGTGATTCTACTGGATGGGAGGAAGATATGATAGGAACCATCTCTTGTAGAAACTTAAGGGATTCTGAAAACCTATAGCAAGAATTTCTCATTCTCAGTTCTTCTCTCTCTAATTTGTCTCCTAGAAGCCGGTGTTACAGTCTCGATCGTGGACATGTTTTAGTTTTGTCTAGCTTAGTGCTCAATCGGCTGTCAAGGTTGAGCCTTCACAACCACAATCTTGGTCAAGACCTACATCAAGTTCAGGAAATGGAATGCGCAGGGGATAATGAAGGTCTTGTAGAACTTAAGGTGAATATACGACGTTTGTATGAAATGGTGGCCATACAGATAATGGACGCTAGAGAGACTGCTAAAGAGGTAAAAAACCCTGTTGATGTAGTGGGCTACACTTCTTACCAGAATGGCAATCATGATGCCAAAATAGATGATAATGAAATGAATCTGAAGAAAATCATGGGAAAAGTCGACTGCATTCAGGAGGATCTGCAGGGCTTGGTGCAGATGAACCAGGGAAGCCAAGTTCATGAGAACCCAGAAGGTACAATCCAGAATATGGAAGAGGAATTTGTCATTCAGCCCATGGGGCACTCATGCAATCCTTAATGCGTCTCTTAACAGTTTATGTTTTTTTTTATCTTCCTTAATCAACAGTTTGTTAGAGTTTATACCTTGTCTGTAATTATTCGAAACATAAGAACCTTCTGCGACATACTAAGGTCTATCTTCTGGCCTAGTTTTGTTTCTTTTTTCTCTGATCTGCAAGAATACTTCAGTAGTAGTTTTTTGTAATCAATGGTTGTGCACATCCTGTTTAATACTACTCTTCTTTTAGTTTCTGTTTAAAAAAAAAACTACAAAAGAAGTTGAAAAAAAACATTGTTGGAATATATTATATTCCTTGGAAGGTAATAATGTGTTTGTATTATGTTAGAAGTTGTCTACAATCTTATGTAAAAGAGTAATACATTTAACCCATAGTTATATGGTGTTGTATTTACTTGTGTATAGTATTTGTCCATGGTATTGTATTAAGAAAAGTTATTTTGGAGAATTATATTATCCACATGCAATATGTGAGAGTAATTCCTCCTCATCTCTTAGCATATAATAGGGTCAAGTGAGTCTCTACATATCATGTATTCTTGATGAAGTAGTGGTACTATCGTGACATTGTTGTACATCATCTATATTATTTGGGGTATTTGTGCTTTGCTCTCTTGTAAGATTGGAGAAGACATTCTGGAGATAATAGAAGACTACCTTCTCGTGGATGTAACCCATTAGGGTGAACCACGTATATCGGTGTTCTCTTGTATTTTTCTTTTCATGTTCTTATATTTTATGATATGTTGTTGGTTGCTTAGATAGGTTAACTAGTTTAGCTTGACTCTACTATTCTAACATGGTATCAAAGTAGGTTTCTATGATCTAGTACCTTCTATAACTTTCAATCAATAACGATTATCATTTGGGCATTTTCATTTTGTTGTAGATTTGATTTCTATCTGGTAGCCATTAGGCTTCTCTTCAGATTTGGGCATATTTCTGCATTTTTTTTACCCTAACCCTGACTTGTTGTGTAAGATTTTTGCAAAAAAATTTCAAAGGTTTCTTGATGGTTTTGTTTTGTTTTTGTTGTTGTTGTAGATCTACATGATTTTGGAGCTCTCCTCAAGGAGATCTTTCTTCCGATTATAAAAATGGTAGTTATAAAAAAGGGTCGTAACTTGGTCATTTTTTACCGGAATTTTTATTACAACATGTTTTTGGAATTGGAAATGCCATTTTGGATCCATCCTCGCGAACAAAATAGAAAACTGGGTATTTATGGGCTTCCTTTTGGTTATAAAAACGATAGTTATACAAAAGGGCTGTAACTTGGTCATTTTTTACCGTTTTTTTATTATAGCCTATTTTTGGAATTAGAACAGCCATTCTAGATCCACCCACGTGACCAAAACATAAAATTGGGCATTTCTGGGCTTCTTTTGGTAATAAAAATGACAGTTATAAAAAGGACCGTAACTTGGTCATTTCTTAACAGATTTTTTATTATAACTTGTTTTTGGAATCAGAATAGCCATTTTGGATCCACCTACGCGTCTAAACAAAAGATTGGGCTTTTCTGGCCCACATTTTTTTTCTCCTCTTGTAAGTGAAAGTTTCTCCTCTTTTCTTTACTGTGTTTTTAACTTTGCTTTTGCAGATTCAGATCAGTAAAGTGCAACTGTTTTCAAGTTCTTCACAGTTTTTCTGTCATTTTTCAGTATTAGGGTTTCTTATTTCTTGACAAAATTTCACTCATTATGATTTCTGGAGTAGCTTATGTTCCTGAATTAGTTGGTTCTAACTATCTTGCTTAGAAGAGAAAGATGATTGATGTTCTCAGGAGTAAGAATCTTTGGAGGCTAGTTAATGGTGAACACAAGACACCTACTGTTGCTGATGATTTGGCTATATGGGAAGCTAAAAATGATCAAGCAAGGGGGCTCATTGGTCAAACTGTTATAGATAATCTTCAGGTAAGTGTTGAGGCAGAAGACAACCCAGTTCAGGTATGACAAATTCTTTCCTCTTTATTTGATAAATTTGATGATGTTTCTGCATATTATCTTGAAAAGAAGATCTTTGGCCTTGAACCTGCTAACTTTGAAAGTGTTGAGTTATATCTTGCTGAATTGAAAAATTTTAATGAGAAATTAAATAGTTGTGGTAAAGATTACAAGAAAACTGACACTGCTTTTATTATTCTTGTAGAATGTAAAATGCCATATTGTTTTGATATGTTCATCCAAACTAGGAATAGAGCTCTAGAATTGTCTCAAAATATTACGAAGCAAACTTTTGATGATTTTTGTAAAGGATTGATCAATGAACAAGAAAGGTTAATTGTTTCATGACAACTCAAACCTAATAAAGCTCTAACTGCACTTAATAAGCATCATAAGAAAAGTTTTAATAATGCTAAAGGGGGAACTGCAATATTTCAAAATGTTAAATCTTCGGTTGAAAATGAGTCTGGTAAGAAGATTAAGACTTTAAGATCAAATAATGGGGGGGAATTTGTTAAGAATGAATTTGAAGCTTTTTTTATCCAAACATGGTATTCAACACCAAAAAGACTGTACCTTACACACCTCAACAAAATGGTGTTGTTGAAAGGAAAAACGGAACTTTAGTTGAAATGGCTAGATGTATGCTTTATTCTAAAGGATTACATAAAAAAATTTGGGCTGAAGTTGTAAGTTGTGCAAACTTTATTTTAAATCGAGTTCCTACAAAAGTCGTTAAGCATGTTGCCCTCGAGGAAAAATGGAATGGTCGGAAACCTGATATTAGTAACTTTTAAGGTGTTTGGCTGTGAATGGTGGGCTCATATTCCTGACGATAAACGAAAAAAGGTAGATCCCAAGTCTCACAAATGTCTATTCATTGGTTATTCTGAGGATTCTAAGGCTTACAGGTTATTTTCTACCTCTACTCAGAGTGTTATCATCCGAAGGGGTGTTCACTTTGCTGAAGTATCTTCACCACCTGAGTCTATCAAACTTCATGTTACACTGAATATCTCATTGTCTCCTATTACCCCTCTCTCTGTTTCTTCTTCCAATTCTGTGCCTGTTGTTGATCCTAGTTCACCCTCTTCTTCAAGTATTCCACCTAAATGTATTGAAGCTGAAGAAACTTTTGTTTCCTCTAACCTTCCTGTTTGGGCCCAGAAAAATCTTGAATCTGCAGGAAGTGAGGTCGGTTACCCTTCCAACCCTCGTAGAACTTGATCTGACTTTTCCCTTATGACCAAATTTTTGGCCACAGATGATCCCACCTCTTATGCTCAAGCTCAAGGTAAACCTCAACGGGAATAAGCTATGACTGTTGAGTATGAGTCTCTTATGAAGAACAAGACTTGGTCTCTTGTTGCTCTTCCTGTTGGTAAGAATTTAGTTGGTTGTAAATGGGTTTATAAAACTAAGTTCACTGCAGAAGGATAGATTGAAAAGTATAAAGCTAGGTTAGTTGCAAAAGGTTTTAATCAACTTAAAGGTATAGATTATAATGAAACTTTTGCTCCTGTTGCTAAAATGAATACAATAAAAACCATTTTATCTATTGCTTCATCTTATAAATGGGAAATACACCAAATGGATGTTAAAAGTGTTTTTTTTAATGGTGATCTTAATGAAGAAATTTATATGCAACAACCTCCTGGTTTTATTAATGCTGAATCATCAAATTTAGTATGTAAATTACACAAGTCTTTATATGGTCTCAAAATAGCACCCAGGGCTTGGTATGATAAAATTGATGCATATTTTTTGAAAAATGGATTTCAGCGTTGTATATTTGATCCAAATCTGTATGTTCAGAACTTTGGTACTAATATTCTCATTGTTGTTTTATATGTAGATGATCTAATCATCACAAACAACCAACTTACATTAATTCAAAATCTAAAAAGTGATCTTCAAAAGTAGTTTGAAATTACTGACCTTGGTTTATTGCATTATTTCTTGGGTCTTCAAATCTGGCATATGGGAGATGGTATGTTTCTCTCTCAGCCGAAGCATGCTACAAAACTATTGGCTCGTTTCCATATGAGTGATTGTAAATCTGCTCCTACACCGTTTCAGTCTTGTAAAGTTAAATGTTGAGTGTACCACACCGCTTGTTGATGCTACTCTTCAGGGATAATTTTAGGGGCAAATTTTAGTCCAGTGGGCTATTTTTCCATGTTTTTTTCCCAAAAAAAATCGCCATTTTGTATTTTTTGAAGCCATGTTTCACCCAATTTTGATGGGGTAAAAAATTTTCACCCTAAAAAACGTCAAATTATTATATAAACAATATAAAATCCTTGGAAATTAAAATATTTTTTGAAAAATATCGCCAATCATTTTATAGTTGGCGTTTTCAGAATTGGTAGTATTCGCCAACATTTATACACTTTTCAATAAGTATGGTTCCTTAATATCATCTCTGCTACTCTTTATCGTCAACTTGTAGGTAGTTTGATATATTTAACTCACATCCGACCAGATCTCTCTTTTGCCATCAGTTTGCTTTCTCGGTTCATGCAGCAACCTCATGAAAGTCATTGGTAGGCAGCCAAGAGGATTTTGAGATATTTACAGGGGACATTACACTATGGTGTTTTTAATTCGAGCAGTACTACAGTTTCACTCTCTGGTTACGCAGATTATGATTGGGTAGGTGACAGTTCTGATCGACGGTCCATTGCAGGTTATGTATTTCAACTTGGTTCAGGTCCGATTTCTTGGTCGAGCAAGAGGGGGAAGACTCTTTCTTTATCTTCATGTGAAGCAGAATATAGAGCATCCAAAGAAGCAGTTTGGTTACGGCATGTTCTTACAGAGCTTGGTCTGGCTCCGAAGTCATCCACTGTGTTGAAATGTGACAATCAGGGTGCAATCCACCTTGCTTATAATCTGGTATATCAATCCAAGACAAATCATCTCGACCTTGACGCTCATTACATTCACATACTTGTGGCATATGGTATTCTTTCTCTTCAGTATTGTCCTACCGAGCAACACGTAGCAGATATCTTCACCAAATCCTTCACCGAGGCGAAGTTTGAGCATCTTTGCTCCTTGCTTGGAAATGCAGGAAGTTGTCAACAAGGGGGAGCAGTAATGACTCCTTCCTTCCTTAGTGTGAGTGTGGGCCCTTCTCCCAGCCATTATTAAGGGGGAGTGTTGGAATATATTATATTCCTTGGAAGGTAATAATGTCTTTGTATTTTGTCGAAAGTTGTCTACAGTCTTATGTAAAAGAGTAATACATTTAACCCATAGTTATATGGTGTTGTATTTACTTGTGTAGAGTATTTGTCCATGGTATTTGTTGTAATCTCACAAATCACATAAGGTTACCAATAATACATACTAAAACATACATATAAAACAGAGACAAGAGATAAGAACAAGTAGGTGAATTAACAGATTATAAATACATGAATGAGTCCATACAACATAGAGAACTGAATTGAGTTCTCATCTGGCTCAATAGCCTAATATATATGACTACAAAACAATTACAAAATAACTACCTATCGGTTCGGTGAACCGACATGACCTTAGGTGGCCGACCTAATCTCTAGTTTAGTCGTCCGACCGACTTAGTCAGCTGATCGACTAAGTCGGCTCATCGACTTATTCGGCTTATCGACTAAGTCGGCTATTGTTCAAGTCGACTTATCGACTTGCTCCTTCTACATCTCCCCCACGAACAAAACGTTTCTTCGTCCCGAAGAAACAGGGAGGTACAAAATTCTTCATATTTGACCTCAATAGTTATGGTGATGTGTTTGGTCTTCATGGTCTGTGAAGTCTGATGGTCGGTCTTTTCTGTACACAGACTTCTACAATGGCTGGGGCTGTTACTGCGAGGTGATGTTGGAAATCTGTCCAACTTTGCAAAATCTTCTGGATGTCGATGGTAAGTGTGGTCAGGCTTGACAGGATCGACATCTTTTCTGAAATGGAGACCTCTGCTATTCTCTCCATGTCAAGAGCCATAAACTGGTCCTTCTCCTCTACAGTCTCGATAAGTTGTTTCATCTCCTCTGCAGTCTTGATAAGTCCTTCTCCTTCTCCTTGACCATGTCGGCGACATATTCAACCCATTTGTATATCCTTTCGTCTGTCGCAATGGTGTCGACAGCTTCTAGCATGTCTAACTTGAGGTTGCTGCCTTGACCTGCTAGGGTGGGTGTGATTGCTATTATTTTTGCCACAATCTGTGGCATTCGAGTTGTGATTTGGCTAATCATCAACCCCTTCGAGTTTTTTCCCAAAGTCGACCCAGTTAGCTCTTCGACCAATCCTTCTTTAATACCAACTGGTACTGGGTTTCCTTCGTTTGAGAGACCGGTGAGTTTGGAGATGACTTCTCAAGAGATGTCGACTGGTTGGTCGAAGTAGAACCGGCCATTGTGGTACCAGCTTATGATGAATTTTACAGCGGTTTCCTTGGTTCCACCGAAACTGGCCATGAGTGGTGCATTCACATAGTTGGATATGGTGTTGTATTTGATTTTCTCCACGGCTTGAGTGGGCTTCTTGTTGACATAAACCCATTCTTGCATCTCGGCCCAGAGTTTTTGCCATGAGCCTTCCTGTACCTTGGCATTCTTAATGTTCTTTAGCCTGTGGACTAAAGGTGTATTTGCAGCCTGTAGTTCCTTGGTTTTGGTCGAGGCTCTAGTTTGTTTGGGTTCCATTGTGTCATTTTGGTGGTCGATTTCACTAAGGGGTTCTCGGCTTTTAGTCGACTGGATGCTCTGATGCTCTCTTTGTATGAATTGTGGTGAATGAACCTTTGGTGGTCCAGTATTTATAGGCGATGTTGTGGATGTGTTCGTCGATGAGTGTATTAATGGCGAACGTGATGTTCCAGCTGGAATACTTGAGTGTGTGTTAATGGTGATTTGCTTTCGGTGCTCAATGTCATGAATGCACGATGGGACTATCGAGGTCGTCGGTCAATGTCGGTTATGAAAATGGTCGATGGAAGTGGTCGGTCGATGAAAATAGTCGATGGTGCTATGTCGATGGGCATGATGTCGGTTGTCGAAATGGTAATTTCCTGCCATAGTTTTCTGCATGTATGGCACTATTTTTCTTTTTGGATTTTTAGGTTTTTATAGCTTTTGGTTTACAGTTATGGTCCTTATAGGATTTTTTTCTTTTTCTTTTTGAATTACTAGTTTCTGTAGCGTTTTAGTCGGGCTCCATTAATGAGCTTCCGAAATACTATGCCTTGTAATGTCCTTAGTCGGAGTGATCTGTTGTCATGTATCTCTTCGACAACGTAGGCTCCCATCCATTCTGTATGGAGTTTTTTAGGTTTACCTTTTACTCGACTATTGTATAGTAAAGCAAGGTCTCCTACCGACAAGTTTTTGTTCTTGATGTTTTGGTCGTGCCATGCTTTCTGTTGTTGTTTCTGGATTTCTTGATGTTGTATTGTCATTAGTCGGTGCTCTTCGAGTTTGCTTAGTTGAAATAGTCGGTCCTTTCTTCCTTGTTTGACATCGACATGTAGTATCTCTGCGATGATAGGTGTCTGTTGTTGGAAGTGTAGTGGAACTACTGCTTCTTGTCCATAGACTAGTCGAAAAGGAGTTTGGTCAGTCGAACGTTTATATGATGCTCTGTATGCCCATAATACTGCAGGTATTTTCTCGTCCCAGTCATCCTTATCAGCATTACATATTTTGGTTAGTCCTCTTGTTAATGTTTTGTTAAATGCTTCAATTGCTCCATTGGACTGAGGATGATATGTTGTACTCCGACGATGGTCGATTTGGAACTGGTCAGTTAGGGTTTTGATAGTTTTATTGATGAAATGTGTTCCTTGGTCGCTAATTAGAGTTAGTGGGCATCCAAATCTGGTGATTATATTCTCATAGATAAACTTAGCATCTATCTCACTAGAACATGTGTCGACTGGTTCAGCCTCTTCCCATTTAGTTACATATTCGACTGCAGTTATGATGTACCTTGCGCCTGTTCTTTTTGCTGGTATAGGAAATGGTCCTATGAAGTCTATGGCCCAAATTTCGAATGTCAAACTTGGGTTCACCGATATCAAAGGCATTTCTGTGCTAGGAAGGAGTCGACCTAGTCGTTGACATCTGTCACATTGACTGACAAAATTTTGGCAATCTCTATGGAGTGTCAGCCACCATAACCCTGACTATTGGATTTTCTTTGTAGTTGTGTCTGCTTGGAAATGTCCTCCTACCGGTCCATAGTGTGCTTCATGCATAATGTTGTCTCGTTCGTGTTCTAGTACACACCTTCTGAGGATGTCATATAGTCTCATTTTGTATAAGAATCCATTTATAAGACTGTGTGGTGCAGCCTTCAATATGAACATGGAATTTGATCGACCAGTTTGGAAACCTTAGGATTGGTGCTTCGACTTGTTTTCTTTTTAATTTTTTGAATGATATTTGGCACTCCTCTGTCCAGTTGAACTCTTGATCTTCCCTTAATAGTTCTTCAAGTGGATAGGTCATATCTGAATAATACCTTATGAATTTTCTGTAATAGCATGTGTGGCCAAGTAACACCCTGAATTGTTTTGGGTTTACTAGTGGTTTTAGGTCGACGATAATTTTTATCTTTGCAAAGTCAACCTTAATACCTTCCTTATAGACAATGTGCCCTAATAATATCCCTATGGGGGTCACAAATAAGCATTTCTTCATGTTTAGGGAGAGTTGAATTTGTCAACATCTCTCCAACATAAGTCTGAGCCATTTGCAATGATCCTTTAACATGGAGTATATTGTCCAATCATCAAAGTATACTGCTAGGTCTTGTAAATATATTTCTGAAATGTTTTGACAACAATCCTAGAAAATACTGCAGGTGCATTTTTTAATCCAAAAGTGTTGGCTGCGATGGGCAGACCAGGGTTTACTATAATCAACCAACAACACCCCTAGCTCACTGACCCTTTCGGCGACAGACCGCAAAGCGGCCTGAAGTCTCACCCGAAGTGACTCTTAAGGGTTGGCCAAGGACTCAAGTGTCTTGGACCAGGTTCTGTGGTGATCCTACTTGCGACTCGCAGCTCTTCTAGCTGCGGGGTCTCTTTCTCTGCGCGTCGCACGACCTTCTACTCGCGTCCCGCGATCTCCTCGTCTCGCAGATATTCTAGCCGCAAGATATTCCTTTAGATCACCGTGTGGTCCTTCTCTATGTCGCACACTTTCCCTGACTCGCGATATCTCCGGCTTTATCGCATCGTCGTGCGCCGTGCGACACGCAGCTCCTGCCCAACGCTAAGTTCTCAACCAGCGGTATCGCACACCGCAGCTCCTGCCCAACGCTAAGTCCTCAACCAGCGGTATCGCACACCGCAGCTCCTCTGCTGATGCGGTATCACCTCTCTGTAATATCCTACCTCCGCGGTTTAGCGCACTTAGCGTTGCTCGTGTCGACATGCAAGACTTAACATACAAGGCTATTCAATACTGCAACTAGTAACTATTTCACGCAAATCATAAATGAACCATATACAACATGCCAAAGACTTCGACTTATGTTTATCCTTCTATATTGCTGTGAACTGATTAACACATTCATTCATTAAACTGTAAACAAAGTCCATGAAATGACTGAGAAATGAATAAGTAAACATAATAAATAATCCAATCGCATAACACTTGATTTTAACGTGGTTCACCTCCAGGATGGAAGTTACGTCCACAGAACTGTGTTTTTCTTATAGCTCAGGGGAAGGTAAAACACAGTTCTGCTACACCGCATATGCAGCTCAAGATCTTCTCTCTTAGATCTCTTTTCTCTCTATATTGCTCTCTTACAATATACTCTTCCTTCTCTGTCGATCCCTATAGATCGTTACATGCATACTCTATAAGCCAGCTACTGGTTACAGTAAGATTACTACCGCTAATAACAGAACCAGAGCTAGGCTTTTACAACAGTCTAATAGTTTGCAAAACACTACTAACAACTGAATGAACCAATTAACTGACCAACCCTTTTACAATACAAAATATATCCCTTTATAGGCAGCCCGAAGGTCTCGCCATTACAACACTGTGGGCCTGTCCCAACAGTAACCCAAAACCCTAACTAGTGACAGTCGGCCATATCTGTACTTGAGGTAGCCGCTTTTCATCACACCACAGCTCTCTGCAGTCTTCCATGCTTCCCGGCACTGATCATGGGTACTATGCACCGCTTCTCTTTTCTGTCCTTCGTCTTCAATGCTTCAGCCTCGTTGCTCCTTCTCCTTTATGAGGGTCGCTGAGCCCTCCTATCTTCCGCCGCTGCCTTCAATGCAGTGGGTGAGCTCTCTCTCCTCGGTCGCTCAGGTACCGTTGCCTTTCTTGACTTCTCTATCTAAAAAGTCATGGTTTTCGGCTCTGCTCTACAGCTAGAAATGTGCTACGGCATCGTAGCCCTGTCTTATCTTCTTTCTACCAAAACTTATCTCTCCGCTAAACTAGCAGCTTCTTCTGTAGCTGCGGGACCCTGCTCCAACAGTCCCCTAACACTTACTTGTGGCTCGTCCTCAAGCCACTTCCAGCGGGCTTCTCCTGCTGTAGCTTTGCCTTGGCTTCCTGCGAAGTCCTCTGCAACCTGTCTCGAAGTCCTGCGACTTCCTTCTCCATCACTTCAACACGCTCTTGTGCCGAGTCAAGCAAAGCTTGATTAATACTAGTGTCTTCTGTGGCGTCAGTTTCCTCTCTGGTGGTAGTGAACTCCTTCATTTTCTATTCAGCCTTATCGACTATCTCTGCGATTTGCTCTTGATATGGTTGCAGCAGGTCATTAATGTGTATCTCCTTTGTTCTTAATTGATGTGCTTCCTGCTGCAAGCAATTCATCTCCTTTGTCTTCCTCATCTTTTGAAGAGCTGCCAAGCCCTTAATTTCCTCTTTCATTACCGCTGCAGTATTCTCTATTTGTTGAATACTTTGCTGGATTTCTACTTTCTTCGTCGGCTCATCTAACTCGGCCCATGTGTTCGTCGCATCGGTTAATACTAACCGTGCTTCGTCGATGCGAGATTTCATCTGCATAGAAGTGAGTCGAAGGGCTTCTACTCGCGCTTTCTGGTCTGCCTGGGAGGTGTCTCGTATGCGAGCCTCAAGCTCAACGATCTGTACTTCGTGGTATGCCTTCATCTTGGTCACTTCTTCGTCCATCCTAGCCACGGTTTCTTCCACAGCCTTTGCTCTATCTGCTACTCTTCTTAGCTTCTGCGGAACTGGTAAGGGGAACTCAATGTTACATTGGGGCAGTTCCAAGGCGATGCTCTGTAAAACTTGAGAAATATCTTGCTCTCTTTCCTCATATTTTCGCACTTCGTCTCCCCTTTTCTGAACACTTATAGCAAGTGTTGCATTCTGTTGCTTCAGCTGCGTATTTTGTTTTTAAGTATCGAGCTCTCTACTCCTGAGCTCTGTGCCTAGCTGCTGCTAGATCATTTGCAACTGGTCAATATGAAACTCTACAAGGTTAACCTCGATGGGTTGTCTAAACTGAGCTGGTGGGTCCTTCATTGTGGCAGGGAATCGGATACTCCCTGGTGGAATTAACACAGTATTGAGGCGATCTTTTGCTAAGCTTTCATGGCGGGACACCAACGGTGTCGACGTTTCTCCAGTGGTCGTCTTTACCGGTGGAATGTACCTCATGGCAGTCTTCTCTGTAATTATTTTTTAAGTCTAGAAGCTACTTTTCTACTGCGCTCTGTCTCTTTTCCTGCGACTCCTTCATCGCGTCAAGTGAGTCCTTCAATGTGTCACACGTCCTTGTTGCGATGAGTTCATAGTCATCGTCTGTTAATGCGGTCTTCAGAAATGGCTTTGAGGTCTTCTGTTTTTTCTTTTGCTGTATCTCTGGTGGCCCTTCTTCTCCATTCTTTTCCGTATGTGCCTCTGATGGCACTTGCTGTGAAGGTTTCCTCTTTTCCCTTGGTAGTGGTGCTTCTGTTGAAGATTGCGTCTGGGTGTCTGTGTTATCTTTGTCCTTGTCCTGGGGTTCTGCTGTGCAGTGTCTGATGATAGTGGTGCGGTATTGTCATATTCCTGCTTCCATTGGTCATCGAAGTCTCTTGTGACTCCTTTGATGTCCCGTGCTGTCATCCTAAATGAGCCAGGAGCCCAATCATCCCGCTTAGTCCTTTTCGGTCGCAGATAGATTAAATGGCTGTCTGCCATAAAATTAAGCCGGCTATCGTATATGTCCACAGTCTCCGTGCTGAGCTGTGGTGTCTCTTGAATGACCTTCATCAACAGCTTATAGTAGTCATGGAATACCATCGTATTGACCGCTTTCTTGGCTGGGATGTTGGTCTCCCATAAGCTGTCATAGCGCACTCCTCTGGGTGCGCCACCTGCTATCTGCGGAAACTGGGTATGGGGTGGCTCCTTCCATCCGACAAATGTGCAAAGTATAAGCAACCATGAGAAATGGAAAGGGCGGTTTGCTTCATCCTGAGCTGCCAAGCAATCTGCTTGCAGCATATTTAATAAGAATAGAGACCAATTGAACTGTTCCCCCTTTGTGACCTGTATGGCAAGGTGAATTACGGATCCTGTAACTTCCTTTGGTCGAACCTTGGTTAGCAGCCTGCCCGCGAGCAGACTGGCAGTGAATCTAAGTGTCTCATTTGTTATGCTTGAAATTTCATAAGCCCATCCTCCTCTCTGTAGTTGATACTTAGTTACTAGGGCTTGTGGTAACTTGGAGTCCTTGGTTTTTCCTGCTGTCTGTATATGAGGGTGTTTACCCATCTTGGACAGGCCAATGATACGTTGTATCAAATCGACATTCAGGTCGACCTTGTTGCCTAGCCAGAGGTACCCTCCATGTACACAAGAGAGTAAAATGCGCACCATGACATTAACCTCTGCACCCCATCCAAAATGAGGTAATCTCAGCAAATTGAGCAGACCTGACCGCTCAAGAATCTGGACATGTGGCAGGGGAACATATTCATCTCTCCCTGTCCTTGGGTTCTTCTCAATCTTTAGATAGCTGTCCAGTTTGAACTGAGGATATGTCTTACCATCTCCTAGGTTATAATCTACAAATTTAACAACAGCAGCATATCCTACTAGATCTCCATTTTCCTTTACTCGCGAATCAATGGGTGGTATGGGAATAGTTTACTTAGCATTCTTAGGAATTCTTGGCTCTGGTGCGCCTTCAACTCGTGGTATCATGTAGTCTGTTGCGCTATGAACTTCTTCCTCCTGCTCTGAACCGGATTCATCATTGACCTGAGATTGGCTCCTCGTCTGTGGTTGTTGTCTGGGCTGTGACGAACTTAGCGGAGCACCCTTAGATGGCGTCGTCATAGCTCCTACAAGGCCGTGACGTTGAAACCTTCTCAAAATGTTTGCTATAGGTTCGTCTTCAGACAAAACCCACTCAGTGAAAACTGGCGGATGTGCACTGGCTGCAACGTCTGAAAATCACAGCACTCTGTAACAAGCTTAGCTCTTCACAGGGAATTATGAACAATGCACTCTACAGCTCTCGATTTTTCTACAAACGTAACCGTACCAGTTGAATACTTTCTGCTTTTATTCCCAATACAATAATCCCAGACGTAATGGTCATCTAGACTGAACCCGTCGGTCATCATCAATACCTGGACAAGACCACACACGTCATCCGATCCTTAATAAATGAGGAAATCCGATTGAATTTCCCTCGAAACGGTTGTGCACAGACGCCGGTCTCATCGGAGATTTGCCAAATTTGGAAAAATTTATTATACTGCTGCCAAATCTATGGTAAGATATACCGGTCATTACCTCATTAACTACCTGTCAGATGGTGACTTGACTGGCCCTCTGTCGGTAGCAAAACTGAGTACGTGGAACGGGGAAACATCGCACTGTCGCGATGCGACTCCGCATCACCTGCGTAAAACAATACTATTTTTTTTTTTTGAAATTGAACCAACGTGATGCGATTCCTCATACTTAGAATAATACCTGCCGGTGTAGACTAGTTCCCGGTGCGATGCCTCCTTTCAACTACACTGGACATCTGCACCACAATAACTGGCTAAGCTAGGGCTGAGAGGCGGGGTGGCTATCACTATAGGGCTTAAGCCTACTTCCATTAATCCATGTGGGTAGAAGATCCCGATTCAGCTGGCTGAGCTGAACGACACCTCCCTCTGTGACTTGCTGTATCTGATATGGCCCCAGCCAATGCGTCTTGAACTTCCCTGGAAACTTAATGAATTTGCTGTCATAAAGGAGCACTAGGTCTCCGATCTAGAAAGTCTTATTCTTAATGTGTCTGTCATGCCAAGCTTTTTCTCGTGCCTTCTTCACTTTCTGATGGAATCCAGCGATGAATCTGTCTTCTTCTAAGGCAAGCAGCTGTGCTATCCTTTCCTCCACTGTATCTGTATCAGTCATCCCGGTAATCTGAGCGATTCTTAAACTGGGAAGAATATACTCCATAGGCATAACAGCCTCCTGTCCATACACCAAGCTGAAAGGTGTGTGTCCTGTAAGTTTCTTGCATGTGGTCCTATACGCCCATAATACAGCGTTAACTTTGAGGTCCCAATCATTTATTTGGCTATTGCAGATCTTAGTAAGAGCATTTTCTAAAATCTTATTAAAGGCCTCCATCGTACCATTAGCCTGTGGGTGGTAGGGAGTGCTCTTATGGTGCTGAATCTGGAATTCTTCTGTCAACGCCTCAATAGTGCTGTTCAAGAAATGTGTGCCTTGATCACTCATCAAAATTACTGGGCATCCAAATCTACTGATGATGTTTTCAAAAAGGAACTTTGCGGCTGTAGCAGCATCACAATTTCTTACTGCTTTGGCCTCTGCCCATCTGGTGAGGTACTCTATTCCAGTGATAATATATCTCGCACCAGTGCACTTTCCTGGTGGGTTGATAGGACCCACAAAATCTATAGCCCATTTGTCAAATGCGCGCAGCGTGACCTACGGTCGCAGCGGCATTTCATCACGTCGCGAGGGTTTTCCTACCCTTTGGCAGATATCGCAGCATCTACAAAAGTCCTTGGTGTCTTTATGCAACGTAGGCCACCATAATCCTGCCTCCAGGATTTTCTGCGCAGTCAGCTTTCCTGCGAAGTGACCTCATGCGGTTCCTGAATGTGCCTCTCTGATAATAGCGCCTTTTTCATGCGGCATCACACATCTGCACAGAACTTCATCCGGACCTAACTTGTATAGGTGTCCTGCGATAAGGGTGAAGTCTGCTGCTTTAACAACCAACTGCTTCTTTTGCTGCTTAGTAAACTCATCAGGTGCTACTCCTGTAGTGAGAAATTGAATAATATCGGCATAGTACTCATCTGCGATCTGGATAGAAAACAGTGGCGCATCTGGCAGATTGTCGTCTAGGTTACTTGGCTCTTCTCCTGAGTCTATCCGCGACAGATGTTCAAGTCCGGCATTCAGTCTGCCTGGTTTTACGATGATTTCAAAATCATACTCCTGAAAGAGGAGTAACCATCTGCAGATTCTCCCCCCTAACACTGGCTTATTGACCAAATACTTCAAGGCGGAGTGGTCAGTGAACATCTTAAATGAGGCACCCAACAGGTAGTGCCTAAAATTCTGGAGCACGTACACCATAGCTAGGCCTTCTCTTTCTGTTGTGGTATAGTTCTTTTCTGCTGCCGAGAGCTTTCTGCTGGAGTATGCGATAGGATGGTCAATGTCCCCTTCTCCTGGTTGTGTTAAAACAACCCCTAATGCGATGCCAGACGCATCCACATGTACATGAAATGGCTTAGTCCAGTCTAGAAATACTAAGATGGGTGCTGTAACCATCTTTTCTTTAAGTGTGTCTAGACTCTGCTGACATTCCTCATTCCATAGGAATTTTACGTATTTCTTTAGCAATTTCTCCATTGGTGCTGTAATCTTTGCGTAGCCCTTGATGAACTTTCTGTAGTACCCAGTATGACCAAGTACTGTCCTCAGTTGCTTGACTGAGTTGGGTGCTGGAAGGTTTACAATGATGGCGATCTTCACGGGATCTACCATCAAGCCTTGTCTGCAAACAATGTGACCCAACAAAATACCAAATGGTGCACAAAATATACATTTCTTCAAGTTTAGAGAAATCTGGTACTGCCTACATTTCTCTAACATCAGTCTTAAGTCTCCTATATGCTTGTCGATTAGTCCAAATACAGTCTAATCATCAAAATATACTTCGAATAATTTATGAATGTATTCTTTAAATACATCAACTACTACTCTAGAAAATATAGCTGGTGCATTCTTAAGACCAAAGGGCATTATCGTATACTGGAAAGAGCCCCATTCTGTTGCAAAGGTGGTCTTGGATCGATCTTCTGGATGTATTCTGATCTGATGGTAGCCTGAAAAGCCATCAGTGAAGGAGTAGACCTCCTGTCCTCCCACGTTGTCTAATACCTCATCAGTGAACGGTGTCGGAAATGGATTGTGAAGCGATGCATCGTTGAGCTTGCGCAGATCGACACAGATCCTGATGTCTCCTTTTGTTTTCTTTTCTTGTATGACCATGGGGCTAACCCATTCGCTTTCTTCTACCAGCTCAATGATGACTGCTGCTAGCATCTTATCGATTTCGTCCTTTACTTTTTCTTTGTAGCGCGGATTCAATCTATATGGGCACTGCTTGACTGGTTTAGCGTCCTCCTTCAATGGTATCCTCATAACTCCCAGGTCTCCAACTATTCCCTCCATCTCTGTGAACTTGGTGGGAAATAGGTCCTGATAGTCATGTAACAAATCTGCAATCTGTCCGACTGTTTCATCGTTCCAATAGTCTCCAATAGAGGCAAACATAGGTTCCGCGTCTGTGCCAATATTGATCTTTTTAATCTTGGTGGGTTCGGTGATTGCTGGAATCTCTAACTGTGGTCCCCCAACATCGCGAGTCCCTTCTGACTCCAGAATTTTGGTGTTGCGAGGATCCTCATCCTCATCCTTATCTTCATTGTCTGAATTTGCTGCGAAATTATAGCACTCTAGCGCGACTTGCAACTGGATGGCCCAGTCAGGTTGAGCCTGCACTGAGATGGTACAGTCCTCAAATATCTTGATCTTGATTATGTCTAGGGCTTGAGCAACACTTGGATGTTCTGATTCAAACGTGAAGGTGAGTAGGAAACTATCTGTCATAAGTGACCATGTGGTCTTCCCCTTGCGCAACTTAGTCTCTGTGTACCAGTTCCTTGGAACTGTGTCCAATGTGTGAATGAATCTGTGAACCCATTCATCCTCAGGAATGTCCAACTAGTTCTGTTCACATGTCTGAATGTGTGCCCTGGGATCAGTTTCGCCTGTGTACTTATACTGGACATACTCTCTGTCGACAGAAAATATGATCGCCATCAGTCTTTTAATATCATCCCATGATGCGATATTCTTTTTATGCGCATACCACCATCTTGCAGGTGTGGCTCATACTGCAAGGTCCATAGCTGCGATCCTCTACTCGTAAGGAATCTGTTGCTCAAACTGCTCAAGGAAGTCCTGAATATCTGTCAGACCATGATATGATGGAATCTCAGTGATCTCTGCACCAATCCATCGCAGTGACTTACTCATAAACGCACATCTGCGCGCTGAGACTTCGTAAAGTCTGTTCTGCCAGTTCTCTAGACCAACATCGGAATCCGATGCGCATGAACTATCGCATCGCCAACTAATGTTCCCTTCTGCGGTTGGATTGATGTAGTCGTTCTGGTTCGCAGTCATCTGGTAGAGGCTATCCATGTTATGTGCCTCCTCCTTTGCTCGGATAGGTTCAATGTATCTAGGACCCTGGTGAGGATCCAACGGCGCGATGACCCAGATCTGCACATCCTCAAAGGTCATTTGTCTTTTTAGGTCGATGACAGCCTTGCTACCGATTTCCCAATCGATACTTAATAATGCTGGATACGGTCGACTGTCGCCAATGATTTCTATAACCTCGAAGTCCGCAAAACTGCGAACTCCGTCAATGTCAACTGGCACCTGCGGCAGTCGACCCAATGGTGATACTCACTGCTGATTAGCTAATCTCAGGTGGATAGGAGATCTGACTAACTGGGGCTACCCATATGTTCCCATGTCTGCTTAGTCAGAACATTCACCTCTGATCCTAGATCTAAGACGACTTCATCCATTTCAAACTCTCCAATCTGTGCTGTGAGGTTCATCTCTCTTCCGGTCCTTGTATGTCCTGTAATATTATGAACAGCGCGGTGTGCACTGTCCGAGAGAGAAGGTTGCTGACACTGATCTATGATGCGCTGTAGCTCATCGATATCTTTTTCATTTCTCACAAGTTTCAAGCAACTGCGCAGGAAGGATTGTACACTTCCTGTCGATTCATCCTCATCGCATCTTCCCGATGTGGTAGCCTGCGGTATCTGTTCAGGGCTGTCGCCACAAGGTGCTTGCTGCGGTACGCCCCTAGACGGTGGTACCTGCAATCCTGATTGCGTAGGTTCATCAAAGGAAGCCTTGGCTTTGTGAAATGTTTCTTTATTCTTCTGTAGGTCGAGTGCTGTTGCTTTACTAGGAGCTCTGCGCACCCACTCTTGACTTGTGTTCTTTTCGGTCTCCTGCGATGTCCTACTAGTAGAAACACCGCTACGAGTCACAATATTGACTCTTGGTTCTAGCTCTGCCTGCTCAGCAGCAATAAGCTGGATGTTTTGGTGTACTGCTGGTTTAGGGTCTTTGATCTTAGGTATCAAGGTAGGGCACTCCTCTATAGTATGATCATAATATTTGCAGTAGTTACAAGTGGTAGTGGGGCTCTGACAGTCCCTAGCATAGTGTCCTACAATTCCGTAGTTATAACAAGTGATTGGTCTGTGACCACGGCCAAAACCTTCTCCTCTGCCGAAGCCTTCTCCTCGTGTAAAGCCTCCTCCATGGCCTCATCCTCTGAATCCTCCTCCACGGCCACCATAAGCCGGATCAGGTTGTGGTCCTGCTGTTGGACCCTGTGTTTTTGACTGGACTCTGTATACGTCATGTTTTCTATCTTACATGAGATCATAGGCTCGGCAATCCTGTTCATCATGTCCGACAGACTTGCAGAAGACACAGTATAGGTTCTTGGATGTCTGTACATACTTTTGAAGCAAAGGGCATTGTTGAGGTGGATGTCCTTGTGTTTTGCATATTTCACACCATGGCCCTTGTGTTCGTGGTAAGGGGTTAGGAGCCCCTGACGCTAAATATTCTGCAAAGACTGGACAGTTGTCTTTGGTATGACCCTGTGCTTTACATCGTAAGCACCATATGTCTTGCATAACCTCTTTTCCTTTCTTAAGTTCGTGTATCTGTAACGTTAGGTTGGCCAACTGGTTCTGTAGAGTTGTCATGCCTGCGCTGGTTTCAGCTAAAGGTGAAGCTTTTAGCTTCATCGCCATCTCCAACGCGTCATCCTGCGTCTGGAGTTTCTGCTGCATTAGTGGCAATCTGATGTGAGGGAGCAGTGCTGCAATAAACCATTCCTTATGCTGCTCCGACGCAAAATCAAAGCTTACTTGGTCTATAAGAGCTTTGAATTTCTGGTCAAAGTCCCATATTGATTCTGATGGTAGCTGCTTAATATCCTTGAGCTTTGTTATGCACTGAGACTCAGACTTAGGTTTCTTGAACTCTTTAATCATGGCGTTCTTGACCTAGGAAAGTGTCTTGGGTACTGTGGTATACTTTATGTACCATGTTAAAGCTCGATCTCTGAGCGTGGTGACCAACTGTACAAGTTTAAGGTTATCGTCGTTGATTGTTTTAATGGTCCACATGGCTTCACATAGAAACCAATGCTATTCCGGGTCCTCTGCTCCTGTACCCTTAAAGGTAGGTAGCTTCATATCATCTCCCATTCTATTTCTCCGCGGTAGGTTCTGATTGACTGGATTACTACCACTCGGCAGTGTAGGTGAAGGTGATGTAGCGGTAGTAGGTACTGTCTGTGAGCTACTGGATGGAGTACCTACGGGATTACTCTGAGTCCCGATCTGTTTCTGTGGGGTATAACGATGGTAAGGGATACCCCCCTCTAGTTCTTCTATGGTACTAGGACTCGGTTGCCTAATATTGTCTGAACTATCTCCAAATACAGGAGAGCCGAAAGCTACTTTATATTTCTTGCCACTACGTGTTCGTCCAATGTCATCAAAATCACTTTCAAACTCTTGTGACATTACTATCTTTACTTATTCATCTGAAATCATGTCCATTACTCCCTTTTCATGTAGCAGCATCTTGATGGACGAGTTTAGAGATTTTAGGTACTTACCACGATATCCTTTGAAGAAGTACCGCTCAGCCTCGCTGAATCTTTTTCTTTGGTCAACTGCAAATTCTGTGACGAAGCCTCCTAGCACACTCGCAAGCCAGAAGTCCACTGCTCTCGTAATGGGATTGTCGAGTCTCTGCACGGTCTGAATTAGCTCCGGTGTCTAGACAATGTTTCTTTTCTTCTTGAATATGTTCCTATCTGTCAACTTTGATAACCAGTCATAAAGCTCGTTTCCATAGGTTGCAAAAAATATCGCGTGTATATCTGAAGCGATATGCTTTTGTAACCAGTCCTCTGTGCTCAGTTTAGGGCTCCGATTTTCTTTCTTGGCAAACTCCCTTAAGTTTGAATCCAGCCACTGGTGAAAGTCTTCTCTAGTGGGATGCCAACAGAACATTAGCGCTCAGTTGTTCAAAACTGGCAACAGAACCATTTGTTGGCTGCGATGGGCAGACCCGGGTTTACTATAATCAACCAACAACACCCCTAGCTCACTGGCCCTTTCGGCGATAGACCGCAAAGCGGCCTGAAGTCTCACCAGAAGTGACTCTTAAGGGTTGGCCAAGGACTCAAGTGTCTTGGACCAGGTTCTGTGGCGATCCTACTTGCGACTCGCAGCTCTTCTAGCTGCGGGGTCTCTTTCTCTGCGCGTCACACGACCTTCTACTCGCGTCGCACGATCTCCTCGTCTCGCAGATCTTCTAGCCACGAGATATTCCTTTAGACCGTCGTGCGGTCCTTCACTATGTCGCGCACTTTCCCTGACTCGTGATATGTCCGGCTTTATCGCATCACCGTGCGCCGTGCGACACGCAGCTCCTGCCCAACGCTAAGTCCTCAACCAGCGGTATCGCGCACCGCAGCTCCTCTGCCTGTGCGGTATCACCTCTCTATGATATCCTACCTCCGCGGTTTAGCGCACTTAGCGTTGCTCGTGTCGATGTGCAAGACTTAACATACAAGGCTATTCAATACTGCAACTAGTAACTGTTTCACGCAAAGCATAAATGAACCATATACAACATGCCAAAGACTTCGACTTATGTTTATCCTTCTATATTGCTGTGAACTGATTAACACATTCATTCATTAAACTGTAAACAAAGTCCATGAAATGACTGAGAAATGCATAAGTAAACATAACAAATAATCCAATCGCATAACACTTGATTTTAATGTGGTTCACCTCCAGGATGGAAGTTACGTCCACAGAACTGTGTTTTTTTTATAGCTCAGGGGAAGGTAAAACACAGTTCTACTGCACCGCATATGCAGCTCAAGATCTTCTCTCTTAGATCTCTTTTCTCTCTATATTGCTCTCCTACAATATACTCTTCCGTCTCTGTCGATCCCTGCGGATCGTTACATGCATACTCTATAAGCCAGCTACTGGTTACAGTAAGATTACTACCACTAATAACAGAACCAGAGCTAGGCTTTTACAACAGTCTAATAGTCTGCAAAACACTACTAACAACTGAATGAACCAACTAACTGACCAACCCTTTTACAATACAAAATATATCCCTTTATAGGCAGCCCGAAGGTCTCGCCATTACAACACTGTGGGCCTGTCCCAACAGTAACCCAAAACCCTAACTAGTGACAGTCGGCCATATCTGTACTTGAGGTAGCCGCTTTTCATCACACCACATCTCTCTGCAGTCTTCCATGCTTCCCGGCACTAATCATGGGTACTATGCCCCGCTTCTCTTTTCTGTCCTTCGTCTTCAATGCTTTAGCCTTGTTGCTCCTTCTCCTTTATGAGGGTCGCTGAGCCCTCCTATCTTCCGCCGCTGCCTTCAATGCAGTGGGTGAGCTCTCTCTTCTCGGCCGCTCAGGTACCGTTGCCTTTCTTGACTTCTCTATCTAAAAATTCATGGTTTCCGGCTCTGCTCTACAGCTGGAAACGTGCTACGGCGTCGTATCCCTATCTTATCTTCTTTTCGCCAAAACTTATCTCTCCGCTAAACTAGCAGCTTCTTCTGTAGCTGCGGGAACCTGCTCCAATAGTCCCCTAACACTTACTTGTGGCTTGTCCTCGAGCCACTTCCAGCGGGCTTCTCCTGCTGTAGCTTTGCCTTGGCTTCCTGCGAAGTCCTCTGCAACCTGTCTCGAAGTCCTGCGACTTCCTTCTCCATCACTTCGACACGCTCTTGTGCCGAGTCAAACAAAGCTTGATTAATACTGGTGTCTTCTGTGGCGTCAGTTTCCTCTCTGGTGGTAGTGAAATGCTTCATTTTCTGTTCAGCCGTATCGACTATTTCTGTGATTTGCTCTTGATATGGTTACAGCAGGCCATTAATGTGTATCTCCTTTGTTCTTAATTGCTGCGCTTCCTGCTGTAAGCAGTTCATCTCCTTTGTCTTCCTCATCTTTTGAAGAGCTGCCAAGCCCTTAATTTCCTCTTTCATTGCCGCTGCAGTATTCTCTATCTGCTGAATACTTTGCTGGATTTCTACTTTCTCCGGCGGCTCATCTAACTCGGCCCATGTGTTCGTTGCATCGGTTAATATTAACCGTGCTTCGTCGATGCGAGATTGCATCTGCGCAGAAGTGATTTGAAGGGCTTCTACTCGCGCTTTCTGGTCTGCCTGGGAGGTGTCTCGTATGAAATCCTCAAGCTCAGCGATCTGTACTTCATGGTCTGCCTTCATCCTGGTCACTTCTTCGTCCATCCTAGCCACGGTTTCTTCCACAGCCTTTGCTCTATCTGCTACTCTTCTTAGCTTCTGCGGAACTGGTAAGGGGAACTCAATGTTACATTGGGGCAGTTCCAAGGCGATGCTCTGTAAAACTTGAGAAAGATCTTGCTCTCTTTCCTCATATGTTCGCACTTCGTCTCCCCTTTTCTGAACACTGATAGCAAGTGCTGCATTCTGTTGCTTCAGCTGCGTATTCTGTTTGTAAGTCTCGAGCTCTCTACTCCTGAGCTCTGCGCCTAGCTGCTGCTGGATCATTTGCAACTGGTCAATATGAAACTCTACAAGGTTAACCTCGATGGGTTGTCTAAACTGAGCTGGTGGGTCCTTCATTGTGGCAGGGAATCGGATACTCCCTGGTGGAATTAACACAGTATTGAGGCGATCTTTTGCTAAGCTTTCCTGGTGGGACACCGGCGGTGTCGACGTTTCTCCGGTGGTCGTCTTTACCGGTGGAATGTACCTCATGGCAGTATTCTCTGTAATTATTTTTAAGTCTAGAATCTACTTTTCTACTGCGCTCTGTCTCTTTTCCTGCGACTCCTTCATCATGTCAAGTGAGTCCTTAAATGTGTCACACGTCCTTGTTGCGATGAGTTCATAGTCATCGTCTGTCAATGTGGTCTTCAGAACTGGCTTTGAGGTTTTCTGTTTTTTCTTCTGTTGTATCTCTGGTGGCCCTTCTTCTCCATTCTTTGTCGTCTATGCCTCTGATGGCACTTGCTGTGAAGGTTTCCTCTTTTCCCTTGGTAGTGATGCTTCTGTTGAAGATTGCGTCTAGGTGTCTATGTTATCTTTGTCCTTGTCCTGGGGTTCTGTCTGTGCAGTGTCTGATGATAGTGGTGCGGTATTGTCATATTCCTACTTCCATTGGTTGTCGAAGTCTCTTGTGACTCCTTCGACGTCCCGTGCTGTCATCCTAAACGAGCCAGGAGCCCAATCATCCCGCTTAGTCCTTTTCGGTTGCAGATAGATTAAATGGTTGTCTGCCATAAAATTAAGCCGACTATCGTATATGTCCACAGTCTCTGTGCTGAGCCGTGGTGTCTCTTGAATGACCTTCATAAACAGCTTATAGTAGTCGCGGAATACCATCGTATTGACCGTTTTCTTGGCTGGGCTGTTGGTCTCCCATAAGCTGTCATAGCGCACTCCTCTGGGCGCACCACCTGCTATCTGCGGAAACTGGGTATGGGGTGGCTCCTTCCATCCGACAAATGCGCAAAGTATAAGCAACCATGAGAAATGGAAAGGGTGGTTTGCTTCATCCTAAGCTGCCAAGCAATCTGCTTGCAGCATATTTAATAAGAATAGAGACCAATTGAACTGTTCCCCCTCTGTGACCTGTATGGCAAGGTGAATTACGGATCCTGTAACTTCCTTTGGTCGAACCTTGGTTAGCAGTCTGTCCACGAGCAGACTGGCGGTGAATCTAAGTGTCTCATTTGTTATGCTTGAAATGTCATAAGCCCGTCCTCCTCTCTGTAGCTGATACTTAGTTACTAGGGCTTGTGGTAACTTGGAGTCCTTGGTTTTTCCTGCTGTCTGTATATCAGGGTGTTTACCCGTCTTGGACAGGCCGGTGATACGATGTATCAAATCGACGTTCAGGTCGACCTTGTTGCCTAGCCAGAGGTACCCTCCGTGTACACAAGAGAGTAAAATGCGCACCATGGCATTAACCTCTGTACCCCGTCCAAAATGAGGTAATCTCGGCAAATTGAGCAGACCTGACCGCTCAAGAATCTGGACATGTGGCAGGGGAACATATTCATCTCTCCCTGTCCTTGGGTTCTTCTCAAAGCCATAACCTTGTAAGCAAATGAGCCAAATTCACACACAAAGGTTGTCTTCTTCTGGTCTTCTTTAGCTATTGGCACTTGGTTATAACCTGAGAATCCATCTGTAAATGAGTAGCATTCATGTCCTGCAACTTCATTTAAGATTTCATCTGCATAAGGAGTTGGAAATGGGTCTGTCAGTGTCACTTTGTTTAGTTCTCTGAAGTCGACACAAATTCTTAGTCTGGTCGGATCATGTTTCTTAGGCTGTACAACATTTGGACTAGCTCATTCTGATTGGTCGATAGAATAGATGATGCCTGCTGCAAGCATGTTATCAATTTCCTTTTTGACTATCTCTTTGTATTTGTGAGCTAGTTTATATGGCCTTTTCTTCACAGGTCGAACATCATGTTTAGTGTCAATCTTCATTTCTCTCATTTTGTGGACTAAGCCTTTGAGGTATTTATAATCTCTAGCAAATACATCTTGGAACTCCTTTAATAAGTTCACTATCTCTGTGGTTTGAGCTTCACTCTAGTAGTCACCAATCTTTGCCATTTTTGGTCGATCATCATTTGAGATGTCGAATTCCTTAGTTTTGATTTTAGCATCTAGATATTCTAGTGCTTTGGCTTCATTGATCGGTCGACTTCCTTCCTTAAACTGTGAGAATGTGGTAGGGAAGTCGATTGCAGTCATTCTATCGGTGTCCTGTTTGTCGGTTGTTTCCGCTTTAAGGATTGTACAAATAGGTTTGGTTGTTTCGACATGGTTGGATTTCCATCTAAAGCCTTTTCCTTCTGTTTTTTCATTTTCTAACTGTAGTCTTGTCGACTGTGGTTTTGTCCTCGTTTGTATATTGTTGCATTTCATTGTCTGTCGATTATCTTTTAAGGGTTTGTTTTTGGTCGGCTGGATAAATTCTTTAATCTATTTTGCTGTTTCGACCAAGTTTTCATCTTGTGGTATAAAGTTGAAATCTTTAATGAAATTTTCCTTGAGTTCATGCCATAAGAATGTATCACCTCTAGATTCTTCCATTTTATACCATTTGTTTGGTAATTCGGAGAGGGTTGATGGGAACAAGTGTGGCCATGCTTGTTCATCCTTGTATCCAAGTCTTCTCCATTCTTTTTCACATGTTTTAATATGATCTTCTGGGTTATGTCCTTGAGTGAATATGGGTATCTGAACTTGTTGGGTTAACTTCTTTCCTCCAAACCTTTCGACAAAGTAAGTTGAAGTTGTTGTCCAGGTCTGCAGTCTTGTCTGATGGGTATCCCACCATTGAGCAGCTTGTCCTATAAAAGTTTTTACTAGGCTTTGAAATTGGCCATGTTCACCAATATTTTTTGAAACTTGCTCTACATGCATGACTGGTGATTCCTTTTCCTTGTATCTTGGTTTTTGTGTAGTATTTACATTGGTAGGTTGTAAGGTAAGGTATTCCCTAATTTTCTTCTCAAAGATTTTTCGGACAATGGACACTATGAAACACTGTTGGGTGGGTTTTTTCTACACTTTTTGAATAGTCCAACACCCTCTTGCTTGTGTTTAATAGTTCTTGATCTCCCAATCATATAATTCTGTGTCTGAATTATAACCAACTGAGTCCTGGTTTCCCAAATGAAGTTCTCCGTAGATGTTAGATTTTGTATAATCTGCATTGTTTTGAATCTGGTAGAGTTGTCGGATGTCAACTTCATCATCGATAGGTTTAGTCCAAGGTTCTTCTTGAGATGGGTGAATAGGTACAATGACCTTTTGTCCATTTCCTTTCAATTTGATCCTCTCTTTGTCTAGGGATATCGATGCTTTCATCTTTCTACCCCAAGATCGACCTACTAACACTGGGAAGGAACTGGATCCTTCCTTAGGGTCAATGATTTCGAAGTCGACTTTGGTCGAGATTCCTTTTATAGTCGTGTCGACGCTTTTCCAGACTCCAATAGGTTCAATTAGGCCTTGTTCGGCTAGTTTTAGGTATATGCCTGACTCATGTAGTCGAAATCTTCCCGTTTGTTCCCAAGTGTCACGAGTCATGATGTTTACTTGTGATCCAAAGTCGAGCATTACTTGTTAGATATGGTATCCTTCGATTTCCAGGTCGACAAGTGGGTCAGCATCAACTTTGTCTTTTTGATTCAAGCTGCAGATGTTCTTCATTTGTTTTTCAGGGTTGTTATGTTTTATTTCATATAGTAAGTCGATGAACTGAGAGACTGAGTTGTCTTTTTGTACAAGCTGTATTAATTCATTTATTGTGTTATGTCGAGTGTCGTGAGCTGGTTCTTGTTGTGCAAATTCTTTGAATACATTGGTTGCTTCTTTGTATGTTTGTTTCTCTTTAAGTGGATCAGGATAGACATTTTTCTCTTTTATTTTGCTGATTCTTGGATTATCACTTCCTGTTTTTGTTCCTTGTCGAGTTACAATATGCAATTTTGTGTGTGTTTATTACACCATTTTTTTGCACACACGACAAGACATTAACATTTTTCTTTGTATTTATTTTTTCCAACATGGTAGGGAAATCCTCTAGTGAGTGATCCCCTACTCCACAATCAGTACAAAATTTGAGGTCAGTTTTGTCTTTATATGAACATTTTGCATACCGATGTCCCTCCTTATAACATGTAAAGCACTGGATGGGTCGGCGTGGTCGGTTGTCATGATTCCCAGGGAATCGACCTCATCCTCTGTAGCCTCCACGTCGATTGTCATACCGGTGCTCGTATCGTCGAATGTCATATCTCTGACCATTTTGATCGTTTGGTAAGTTGTTTTGCTCATTGTTTTGTGCAACTGCGTTGGTTTGGTAGACTGCATGGTAGTTCTGTCAATTCTTCAGGTTCAAATGGCAGTCGACCGTGTTATGATTTTTGGTTTTGTAGATTGCACACCAGGATGCCTTTTCCGTTCTTCATGTTGAACGGGTAATCTTTTGTCAAGTGATCCCCATGCTCCTGACAAATGTTGCAAAAATATTTGGTCTACATGAATCGAATGTCCTGTCGACTGTATTCCTATCGACAGTTGTCTTTGGAGTGTCCGACGATTGAGCACTTGGTGCACCAGATATCCTGATTCTTGAGGTTTAACTCCTTTAAATACTTTTGTACACTCTCCAGCTGTTCTTCCAATTTGTGGTCAGTGGAGTATGCGGGTATGTCCTCGTCCATTTCCACTTGGAGAGCTTTTGTGAGCTCATCTTCGTAGGATTTGAATGTTTCCATACTGATGTGTCGGTGGAATTTCTGAGATAACCCTGCAAGAAACCATTGGATTAGTAATTGTTCATCTATAACATAGTCCAACTGGCTTAGAAGGTCTTTCCATCGCTTATCATAGTCGCAGACGGTTTCCCCTGGCTTCTGTGATGTTGTTTTTAGTTTTTTCGCTGCCAGGTCTTTGGCATCTAGGGTTTTGAAAAATGATAAAAATTGCACCTTGATCTCAGCTTTGGTTGCTCTAGGTTGTCTTTTTGAAAAGGTCATATACCAGGTCAATGCCCTTTTCCTCAAGGCACCGGTGAACTGTGCCATTTTTCTATCTTCATCTGTAACTTGGTTGGCCTCCCAAGTCGACTCACAGACGAACCAGTGTCGTTTGGGGTCCTCATCCCCCTCACATAGAGGAATGTGAGCTGATTCGTGACCCATGTCGGAATCACTGTCACTGCTCTCAGGAGGTGGCGGAGGTGGAGGTGGGGGTGGGGGTGGTGGGGTTATTGGTTTATTCGTCTTTGCGGGACTGTGGTCGATGAAAATTTCGTTCCTGTTGGTTGTCAATTCTTCTTCAACCGACAATCGGTTGATGTCGAATTTTACTGTCGATGGCCCACTGCAACTATTTGTCCACAGTTCTGAATGTTCTGTGTCTTACAAAGCTGTATTTGGCAGGGGGGGTGCTCCTTCATGTGTCGGTAAGAGTAATTGGATACTTCGGTTGGAGGGTACCACTTGAAAGGTAACCCAATTTCCTTCCTCTGGTCGACAAATAATGAGGTGTCGTCCAGTGTATGTCTCGTCGTCTAGTCGACTCCATATACCAGTCAGAGGTCCTCTTCGATAATAGTTTGTATGCGGGTACATGTATTTAATGGAGAGAGAGTTGTTCCTTCGTGGGGAGCTCTTGATTGGAGAGCTTCTGGCTGCTCTATCCACAATTCTTCCTCCTTAGGGGACGCCTCCTCTTCCACGCCTTCTTCATGTCGGTCATGACTCGACTCTAGCGGATTCCCTTCCTGGTTGGTCTCCCTAGGACTCCTTCCTCTATGTAGCGCTAAGTCTCTTTCTCTTCTTGCTTCCCTCCTTTGTTGTCTCTCTTTCCTCTCTATTTTTTGAATGTCTGACATAGCGTTATGTGATACTATTCTCTTGATTTCCCTTTTGGTCGACTTCTCATTACTGGTGAATGGTATCTGCTTCTAGTTGACTAGAATCCACTCTACTTTATCTCGACATATGACCAAATACCCCCCCATAGCCTACCCGACGCTTTCTAAAAATCCCGGATAGTTCGGTCTACTTGCTCAAGAAGTATTCCCACTCCCTTTTTGCAATGATTTTTCCCACTTCTTTTGCTTTTTCACCCAGTTAGAGTTTGATGGCAGTTCATGAAGTGATGGACGAGGTTCGACAATATGTCCTACTCCTTTCTCGATTAGAAATTTGAACAGCAAAGTCGGTAAGGAACACGGAAATTGCTCGGTGAGGTCTGTGTAAAATTTCTCCTTGACGTTTTCCACTGAAGTTCTGTCTTCGACTGCTTGCTCCTCATAGAAGTCATCGACGATTTTCTCGAACCACTCCGACAAGTTTGTTCTACCTCCTCGGATCAGTTTTTCCAGCAACTGTTGTTCTTTAGTCCCTTCTGACTTTCTCATCCAGGAGTTTCTTTAGAAGTTAGGGCACTGATTCTACAAACTTCTCATGTGTTTCTGTGAAGAATCTTTCTTTTGCTTGTGTGATTGTTAATCTGTTCCTTTGTGCGTAATTCTGCAAATAGTTTGCAACTTTAAGTTCCCACCAGTCCTTAATCTCCTACTTTGGTATCATCTGTTTGCATACATTTCAGATATGTACTATTGGCAACGGAACCAATGTTGTAATCTCACATATCACATAAGGTTACCAATAATACATACTAAAACATACATATAAAATAGAGACAAGAGATAAAAACAAGTAGGTGAATTAATCGATTATATTTACATGAATGAGTCCATACAACACAGAGAACCGAACTGAGTTCTCATCTGGCTCAATAGCCTAATATATATGATTACAAAACGGTTACAAAATAACTACTTGTCGGTTCGATGAACCGACATGACCTTAGGTGGCCGACCTAATCTCTAGTTTAGTCGGTCGACTGACTTAGTCAGCTGATCGACTAAGTTGGCTCATCAACTTAGTCGGCTCATCGACTAAGTCGGCTATCGTTCAAGTCGACTTATCGACTTGCTCCTTCTACAGTATTGTATTAAAAGATGTTATTTTGGAGAATTATATTACCCCACATGCAATATGTGAGAGTAATTCCTCCTCATCTATTAGTATATAATAGGGTCAAGTGAGTCTCTACATATCATGTATTCTTGATGAAGTAGTGGTATTATCGTGACACTGTTGTACATCATCTATATTCTTTGGGGTGTTTGTGCTTTGCTCTCTTGTAAGATTGGAGAACACATTTTGGAGATAATATAAGACTACCTTCCTGTGGATGTAACCCATTAGGGTGAACCACATATATCGATGTTCTCTTGTCGTTTTCTTTTCATGTTCTTATCTTTTATGATACGTTGTTGGTTGCTTAGATAGGTTAACTAGTTTAGCTTGACTCTACTATTCTAACAAGCATCCCATTATATAGTTTACCACATGGACTTTCATTCCAATTTGCATCAATATTGATCTAAGATAGAGTCAAATGAATTTATCATATGCATTAGCTAGATCTAATTTCATCAGCATATTTTGCATGCTTTTTGCTTCTATAGTATGTAGGCCTTTTTGTGCAACTCCAACGACTTCATGGATTTGCATGTTGTGAAGAAATCCAAACTACTCTACCAAAATGATTTCATAAAAACATACCTTTGAGCCTATTTGCCAATATGTTTACTGTTATTTTATATACAGAGCTGCACAAAGTTATGGGCCTACAATAGTCAAAGGATTTTGGTTCATCTTTCTTTGGAATCAAAGCTATAAAAATTTCATTCAATGATCCCAAAACTTGAGCTTCTAGATTCCTATATGATCCTTAACAACACATCTTCCAAGAAATCATAGAATCCTAACTAAAACTTTGTTGTCAATTCATCTGGACTTGGACTCTTTATCTTTTTTGAATAAATGATGGACTAATTTGTTTTATCTACTATAAATACTACTTCTAAATATTTATTTTGCTCATGATTTATCAATGCAGGAGAGAATGAGGAACCTTTTAGAATCTATGTTATATTGGATCTTGGGGGATCTTAAAATTGGATTATGAAATTACTAACTTTTCATCTATTACTTCCCTAAAAATTTTAACCTTTGCTCGATTTTGCTTCCTAATCTCCCATGCCGTATTTATGTTATTTCTAGATTTCACATAATTATAGAAAAAAGCATGTTTTCATCCCCATCTGCCACCAATATTGCTTTGCTTTTTAACCTTAAGTCTACTTCTCCTTGTTCTAACAATGTCCCTTTTACACCCGCAAGATCACTTTGCCGTTTCGTCTTTTGAAAATACACACTCTTTATTCTAAAGCATACTCTCATTTCGTTCCTATGTCTCTTTCAACTGTTTCTTATCCTTTAGGATTTTTTCTTTAGTGCAATCTACCACTACCTTTTCCACTCTTTTCAAGTTGTCAACTCACTAAAAGATAGCCGATTCACTATAGTTCGAGTCGAATTTCTTCCAATTCCTAATTATCATATTCTAATTTTTTTTGTCAACTAACCATGAGTGATTGAATTTGAAAGGGCCACGTGGCTTTTGAAATTCATTTACGAGTTGAAGCAAATCAAGGTCATGATTTGATCCTCCTATTTTTTCTACTCAAGATTTCATCCTATCTACCTCCATTAAATTTTCTACATCCAAACATTTGTTGAAGTACTTACAACTCCTTTTATCTCATTATTTAGTTCCTCTAAGTTGGAACTAGCTTCATGGGTTCCACCTTACAAAGTTTGAGATGTTCAAATAATGGAATAAAGTAGTTGGCCAATATATTTTATCTCGCTTTGTCCCCTCATATTCCCCCCACTTTCATTGTAAGATTTAGATCACCCACCAATATGACATTATAATCTTTGATGTGGTCTAAGGTTCTAAAATTTCCCCATAAGGTCCATATAGACTAAAGATGGAGAACACCTTATCCACTTCTTTAGACTTCAAATTTGTATAGATATACACACTTAAACACGATGAGATAGTTCATTCAATCGATTCTTTCTAACATGTAATAAAACCTCCTTATCTACCTTTTGGTCTAAAGAAAAGAAAGAGAACTCTTTGAGATAGGATGTGGGAATATTGATAATTGGGTCTCACATGAGTCGTTACAAAATGGAGTGTTATCCTCCCCACCCAACTTTTATTCCCGCCAGTGACATATTGAGATCATAAAGAATGTATTGTTGTAATAGTGTTATGATTTAAATTCCCAAAAGACCATAGAATAGGAAAGATAGAGTAATCCAATGCCTTAAGAATGAAGAAAATAGATAAATAAAGAGCCTCTTTAAGAGGGAAACCTCCTTTTGCAATGTATCAAATACACAAGACACAATGAAATGATGCTAAGACTCAGTCTCCTTTGTATATATATAGAAGACAAAGGGTACAATTACAATTAAGGTCCTAACCAACTAATGCATACAATACTAATATAATAATGGAAATTAAATGTTACAATATATCGGGCTTAATATGCTCCTCTCCTTCAAATAAGTTTTGTCCTCAACACTTGATTAACTGTGGATGTTTTTGCATACAAAATTGTTCTTCCCATGTCACCGCTTCTATTGGAAATTTATTCCACTTGATGAGGTACTCAATAATTTCTCAATTTCACAATTGCTTGATCCATGCTTGGAGGATTGTTTTAGGTTCTAGTATGCTTTTCTCTTCTTCATCAATCTCTAGTAAAATAGTCTCAATTGGGATCTTGTCACCAATTACCTTTTTTAGGTAAGGAACGTGGAAGACTAGATGTACACATGAAGATTTTGTAAGCCATACTTCCAATCCTCTACAACACCTTATAGGGACCATAGTACTAGTTCTTGGACCAGTAAAAAACCTTAGCTTTCTGAAACTATAACTCCAAAAGTATAATGAACCAAGACCTAATTTTTTTACCACAAATACTTTGTTGTATCCTCTGAGGCTCATTCGAATTAATTGTCTGAAACACCCCCACAAAAAAGTTATAGCACAAATTGTTTTTAAACCAAATGTTATGCATCGAATTCCAAAAAGAGCATACAATAAGAAAAAGAGAATAATCCAAGGACTTAAGAATGAAAAAAAGAGATGAATGTATCTTTGAGGGGCAACCTACTTTTACAATGTATCAAATGCTCAAGACAACATGAGATTATCATAATACAAGGTCTCCTTGTTATAGATGCATGAGAGAAAGGGTACAATTACAATCAAGGTCCTAGATTCCCAATAAATACAATACTATTATAACAATAGAAATGAAATGTTACAATATACAAGGCTTAACAAATGGCTCTGAGCCCTGGTTTTGACTTGGCCTTATGCCTTGAAAAACCTAGGGTTTACCTTGGGTACCATCCTCAAACAAGGGGAAGTGCCCAAGGGTTTGCTTAGGGATAATTTCTTAGAAAACAAAAAGGATGTGGGGATTCCCTCTGCATTTAAACCTTCACACACAATTTATTGAATAATTATAAGGTTTGCATTGTATTTTAAAAATATTCTCTCGAGAGCTAAATTCTTATGGGAATCCCCTTCCCCTCTTGCTTTCAAAGAGAGGATGACCATGGATTAACATTTGCTGATGAACTCCTTGCTCTAACGACCACTTTAATTGTCATTTATCATCCTTATTTTACCTCTTCCCTAGCCTTGTTTTTTTTATAGGGATAGATGTGATTATTTCATACTATCATCGTGAGATGTGGATCTAATGTGGATCCTCTCTCTATTTCTTCCTTATGGGAGCTACTTTTCCTTGTCTTAAGTTTGCACTCGAAGGGATATCTCCTCCCAATTCGATAATAATTCTACCCAATTATCTTATCAAGTTACTATGCTAAGGTAATTATATGGATTTTGTTTTCCCTTTTATGGCAAAGCTTCATATTTGGGGATATGTTCCATACCCACTATGGTTCTAAGGGTTTCTTTGAAATTGTTTCCCCCATAGGCTTTAACTACATAAGGACTCCCTTCTAGGAAACTCCCTATTTTGATTTCATATGAAGAGTTTATTACACAATTGACTAACGAACAATTCCAGGATAATTAGATGGCATACCTCTTTCAACTATTGATATTGAGAATGCCAAAAAAGTTTCCAGCTTCCATGTAATTTGGTTCCATCTTCTCTTTTCTAGCTCCAATTATGGAGATTTCCTTTGTTCATAAGCATGTTAGATTTTATGGAATTAAACTATATGCGAATTTAGAAGCATACAATGGTTTAAGTACACTGTGTGCGGTGTCAAGGTTGTCCTTATGTCAACATTCCATATTTGTACCCGTAAGCAATATTAAGCTTGGGGGAGGTTGATTTATGTTGTAAACCATTAATGGATGCCCTTATGGTATCAGGTAGTTATACTAACAGGAGCAAACTAATAAGTGGACAAATTCAACCTTTCTAGTGAATTTTTCCAGTGAGGTAAAGTTTGCCTTCAATTACTCATTTTTTCAAAATTCCAATGATCCGAGTCATCTTAACATGTCCAAAACCCCCAAGGGCAAAGTTCCATGGTCAAAGTTCCCATCAATCAAGTGGAACCATAACTTCTGACAAATTTCTACTTTATTTGGGGAACGATTTCAATGGAAAAGTATTTGAGTTTGTCCACTAATTAACTTACTACATATTGATACATGATGTTCATTTAGTTCGTGATTGCACTCGATGTTAGTTATGATAAACTCCAACAAGCTTGAACTCCTATATATATTCGAGGCCGGGCCTCATTTGTATACAATAAGTTAATGTAATTATATCATTATTGTTGATTTATCATAAACGATATTTATTGCAGTACTTGTATATATCATGTTTGCTTGATTATCCTTTTTCAATGTGATTATTATAATTTGACTTTTATAAAATTAATTACACATTAATTAATATCATACCATTTTTAATAGAGCAAGTTAATAAGTGGACAATTTCAATTTTTTAACAATTCTATTTTTTCAGGTGTTGTTATGGTCTACTTGGTTTGATCATTTTTCTAAATTTCAACCTTTTGGATCGGTTTAAAATGAGCCAAAATCCCTAGCAGTAAATTCCATATTTAAAGTTCCTATCCATTAGGAGAACTAAATTTTACAAAAAAAATATTATTGAATTGGAAGAGATTTCCACCAAAAGGAAAATAAATTTATTCACTTATTAAATTACTTTATTTTTAACATTGTATTTCAAAATATATACATAGATAACAAGAAGGCTAAACATTCTATCAACAGTTTAACTATCTTGCAAAAAGATTATAAAAAAAACTATTGGGTTGAAGGAGGGACTCCCTTATCATGAACAATTTATGAACTGTTAGGTGATAGCAGAAGGTTCTTATTAGGCTTATTAGATTGCTAGCTATGTACTCTTGGTTTCTTGACTAGAGAATGCAAGACATTTTTTATAATTTGTAATTCTCTTTAGTGATTAAAACAATAATCTTTTAGGGAGTAGTAGAAGGACAATATGTTTCTTTTCTGGTTCTACAAGTTTTGGTCTTGTATTAGAACAGGTTGTCACATTCAACGAGTGTTATATGGGAGGATAGTAGGCTTATATTTGTAACTTTGATGGAAATTGTGACTGATAACTCATGTGACCTTGTTTTTAGAGGTGACCGAAGTGTAAATGTTATCTTTGATTCAATACTTTGAATATCAAAAAACATATTTTTTTCCGTGTGAAAAAAAAATTCTACCTTTTCAACACGAGTTGTCATCATTGGAATTTAGCCATACAATTTTGATCAAAATTGCAATTTTATATTGATGAAATTATAGTTTTTAATATAAAACTGGATTTAACACCCTAAAATACCCCAATTACAACTAGATTTTGCAATCTTAATATCTAATATCTATAATTTTATCGATCCAAAATAATTCTTACCAAATTTTAAACCAAAATACCGATTTTTCTTCTCATTATTTTAAATAACCATAACCCACGACCCTTTAATATAAGTTATGACCTTTTAATATTAAAAAATGCATAAACAAGATATTTTGTATAAGACCTACAACACCAAATAAACAATATGATTCAAATTTTTAATAAAATATAAACTATAATCCATAACTCATAACCTTAAATAACCACACCAACCAATCTAAAACCAATAAAATCTTAACACAAACTTTCATACACATAACTAATGTTTCAAGAAAACCTTATACACATAACTATGCCTTTAAAAGCGTGTTTGGTAAGATGGTTATAATGGAGGAGTGGCCAAGGGTGAAATGATTTATCATCTATAATTTGGCATATTCATGAGGTTATGATTATGAGCATTGAATATCAGATGGTTCGTATGAAAACTCCATTAAAGGCATCTTACCAACAAGGACAGGTTATTTTGAATGTAATGAGAGGGACAATTCAGTGGCAATACGAAAAACGAAAAGGTTTATTAATTTTTTTAAAGTTTATTTTATTTTCAAACAGTCAAGTCAGTTTTATTGTTAATGATGGCATGTCCTCTACCATACGGAAAATAAAAGGGACCCAATGTTATACAATAATTAAGGGGTAGTGATTTTCAAAAGTAATTTCTTTTTTCAGGCGTTCAAAAGTAATTTCTATGGTTAATGGTGGGTTGTACTAAGGGATAATGATTTAAAGTGGTTTATCAAGTTGTCCAATAAGTTTATGTTTGCATTCAATTTTGTGGATATATGTTAGTAGTGTACACATAATGATGATGGGGGATATTGTAAAGGAATAATTTAATAAAATATTTTTTTAATGATTTTTTTTTTCATATTAGATAAGAATTTTGCTTAAAAGTTATAATTTTGTTAGATTAATGGAAAATTTTATTAAAGGGTCTTGTCTTATTTTAAAATGCTTGATATTATTATTATTAGAATTATGAAAAAATAAGTAAATAAGGGTGCAACTTTGTGAGAAAAAAAGGGGTTCACTGAAAAGGTTGAGTTTGTACACTTACTAAATCATTCCCTGTGTCGGTCCTCGACAACTTTGGTTAGATAAATACCCTACTTTATGCTTTTAAATTGAAGCAATCAAATCGAACAGTTTGTTGGTCCCTGCATTGTTAAATACATACATATTAATCTTATTGTAATAAGAGAAAACTGGTTAAAAAATACATAGTTATCTTCAAACAATCTTAAATACATTTTGAGGACATAATTTAGTGAGCACAAATGTGCCCATTGATGAGCCCCAGACCTAAACGCTTCTTTGGAGTTGGAAAAATTAATTGAAGTGTACATAATTATTGGAAATTGATACTATGATGGTATAAATAGAGAAACATGTTAATGAGAATGGTTTGACGATGAAGGATGTAGAATATCAAGTCAACTATCTAGGTTTGAATTTTCGTGAGACACGAATAAGCAGAGCCAATCTTGGTGACTTTGATAAAATAGTACCCCCATCGTAGTAGTGTAGTCAAATAAGTGTTTATGCTAAATAGTTGTCTAATCTTGTATCAAACTTCCTTCCAATTATCAAAATCTAGTAATATAAAAAGTCAAAGATCCCATCGATCTTGATTTTTTATTGATTTTTTGATGATCTGGGTCAATTCAAATTCGACAAAACACATAGGAACATTGTTCTATCAAGCACATAAATTAGATCATCGTAAACTCTAATTATATATGAAATTTCTACTATTTTTTTAATTATCAAATTTGTCACAAAAAGTGGAGTCTATTTACTAAAAGATTAACTTTCAACAGCTTACCCTCTAAAATTATTTCGTTTATACGAATAAACGACTTATTGTGCTTAACCACTTCAAAGCAATTATAATATCTTCAAACTAGTTGTAATGCTTCTATTAAATCCCATCAATATAAAAATGTTATAGAACATTACACCATAACCCTAGATATTAATCTATTGATTATTAATTTTCACTTTATTTGTCATGACTTATTTTTAAAATATGTATCTTACTTGTTACATTTATTTTTTCCAAAGAAAAAAGCATAATTTAATTAGTTGATAATCAAATTACATATCGCAGAAAGGCTCTTCCTAGCCCTTTCCTGAAAATGGCTTGATGACCATTCTGTCAAAAGAGAGATGGCAAAATAAAATACCAGAAACATGTTGTTTCTTGAAACATAGAAAAACAGAGAACGTGTATCAAAGGGCCCTGTATCAAACTGCAACCGGAGGCAAAAAAGTGTTTTGAACACCAAAGATTGACGCAAAAAAATGTGTCTTGTTATCTGTCCCAAAAAAAACTGTAGAGAGTTCAAAATAAAATGATGTTGCTTATATTGGTCGTGGTCCTTCTATGGAAGGATTGTGGAAGAAGTCGTGGAAGGAGTCATTATTGTATTCAGTGATCTTCCACTAGCCTTGCGTGAAGTATAGGCCCTTTTTGGAGAGATGATCTGTAGTTGTATTTCGTTCCTTGTAAGCATGACGACAATGGAATGAGTCAAACTCTTCCAGATTCGTCGTGTATTTGCGAGTATAGTACTCAAAAATACATTGTGGAAAGATTGAACTTTATTTATCCAATTTATGACTAGCATTGAATCTCCAAAGATTTGAATATGGGCACAGTTCCTTTCTCTTGCAAAAGTGAGGAGACATTTTAAGGTGAGAAGTTCTGCGAAGTTGTTTGTGCCCTGACCCAGTCCCAGCTGGATTTGGAAGAAGTGGGTTTCATTCATGAAGAGTATTGGTCCCCCCGGCAGAGACCATCATTTGAGGCACCATCGAAATAAGCTAAGGAATAAGTTTGTTTATTGTTTCCTCCCTTATGGTTCTAGGGGATGGTTGATTGTTTTCTTGGGGAAAGTGAGAAAGGATGTCCATAGTGGTTCAGGCTATGCATTCTGGGATGGAGACCTTATCCTGAAAAATTCCCCTATTCAGGGCCACCCATGTGCCCCAAATAATCAGCAGGGGTAGAGCTCAGTAAATCTATGTTTGGGGAGAGTTGAGCCAAGTTTTCCATGAGTCTTCTATTGTGTCATATCCCCAGTTTAGCGAGAGAATGGTGAGATGGGAAATCTCAGAACAAGATTTTTCGAGGAACATGCAATCAAGAAATAAGTGTTGGATGGTCTCATCATTTTGCATACAAAGTATACAACACCCGACCCTTCAACTTTCCTGCTTTTCATTTAGTCCCAGACGGGGACTTTCCCAAAGAGGACACACCACATAAAAATCCTGGATTTTAGCGGGAAGTGCATTTTCCAAACCATTTTCCTTCAACCATCTGGGTTGTTGCTGCTCGCTGTTTGTAACCCAGTTTCAGAGAGTATTTACCATTTGTTGCACGTAACCAAATGAGCTAGTCCTATCGGTCAGAGATTCGTACATGGGAGCTTTGAAGCACATGGGAGATTTTAGCGGGAAGTGCATTTTCCAAACCATTTTCCTTCAACCATCTGGGTTGTTGTTGCTCGCTGTTTGTAACCCAGTTTCAGAGAGTATTTACCATTTGGTGCACGTGACCAAATGAGCTAGTCCTGTCGGTCAGATATTCGTACATGGGAGCTTTGAAGCACATGGGTGTAGTAGTTCAAGAGGGGCCCTGGCTCGTTGTTTAATCCCAGATTGGCTTCATATTTCCAACCATGTATCCAAATAGTGGTAGATGCTTGATCCACCACTTGATTTAGGTGGAAGTGTCCTTGGTCATTTAGGGCCTGAATAAGGATATGGGGGAGAGCGTGTCTGTTTTGTCTGCCTATCTAGGGATCTGCTCCAATTCGGACTTGATTTCCCCGTCCTACTTTCCAGGATAAGCCACTTTCAATTACAGGGAGGGAGAGGAGAACTGCCTTCCATGTTATTGATACTCTTCTTCTATTTTTTACCGGATTCTTGAGCCATTTTGTAATAATGTCCAGGAGGATATATTTATGGTTCACCACTTCAGTCCAAATATTTTCTATAGATAGTAGTCTCCAGCTCAATTTTGCAGCCAGAGACTTGACAAAGAGGTGAATATGTTTTAGACCCCGTCCTCCTTGGTATTTTGGCTTTCCCAAGCTTTCCCAAGCTTTCCCAGCTAACCGAGGGCAACATAAAAGAGGTGGAGGTGCTTGACCAAAGAAATCTGTAGCAAAGTTTTCTTGTTTGTGAAGTGAGGTTTCCTTGCTTCTTAAGGGAAAACCCAATGTAAATAACATAAGTGGTCCATAAATGGATAAATAGTAAAATATAATTGATAAGATGATATTTAAGATGGTGAATATACAATCATTGGCCCGCTTTTATAATAGATGGGGAATTGTCTATTTGAGGGGACGCATCCTCTCT
Organism: Pseudotsuga menziesii; assembly: GCA_001517045.1. Taxonomy (NCBI): domain Eukaryota; kingdom Viridiplantae; phylum Streptophyta; class Pinopsida; order Pinales; family Pinaceae; genus Pseudotsuga; species Pseudotsuga menziesii. Next base: position 1,247,088 of record LPNX010792433.1, on the reverse strand, counting down.
TTAATTATTAATCCTACTTATATTTAATAATTAGTTGTTACATTGCCTTCCCCTTAAGGGAAGCTTTGTCCTCAAAGCTTTATTGAAGAAAAGGGTAATGTCTGATTTTTTTGCTTGAACCGTCATCTCTGGATCCTTTCTTTTAGTATTTGTGACACTTGATGAAATGAGACGATATGAGTTACAAATTCCAAAAGAGAACTGTCGCATCGTCTCTGATGTGGTCCATCTGAGATCTATTTTTATCGGAGCTACTTGATAGCTTTGTGGGATGGGTCTTCTCGTTTGTTGTTTAGTATTTTGATTTGATGTTCTTGCTTGTCTGACAACATAATTCTTCAGTGTATGTTCATTTTGACCCTGTCGTTGGTCAAAATGGTGTTTATAATTGGGGTGTCGATAAGGAGTTCTTGTTGTTTGTTCTTCTGCTGTATTGAATTCTTTTTTATTTGTCATGATGACTGAATTTTCTTCCTCAACTTGACTTTGTTTTTCAGAGAGTTTGGATGCTTCTTTTTGGATTTGCGCTACTTTGTTCTCTAGTAGATTGTTTTTACTTTGAATCTTCTTGAACCTTTTGTTCTCTTTTCACTTCTCGATTTGTTCCTCTAGTTCTTGATTAAGATTCTTTAGGTGCTGGTTCTATTCTTGCTTTTCTAGAATTCTTCCTTCGAGGTCTGCATTGGACTGTTCCTTCTTGCGACCATGTTTCAATTTTTTAATCTTCGTAATTAATGTTTTTATTATTATTTCGTAGTCGAAAAAGTTCTTCAGTATTGCTTGATAACACATTGTTGATTTTTGTAATTTCCAACTTATGTGTCTTCTTAATGTCGTCATACTGTTGCTGGAGTTTTTCCTTCTGTTGTTGATGTTGGCTTAACTTGAATTCTTTATTTTCTTGCTTCCTCTGGACGTGCTCTAACTCATTATCTTTGTCCATGATGAGTTTGTTTAAAAGCTTTATTTCTTCTTCTAACTCTTCATATCGTCCATTAGTTGATTCTTCTTTTGTAGTTTTTGATAAAGGGATTATCACTGAGAAGTCCTGTAGCGTTATTTTCTTCTTCTCATGGAAGAAGGTGATGCACTTCTTTTTTGCATTGATGGAGAATGTTCCTAGTGTTTCCAACCAACTATAACCCAACATTATGTCGATGAGCTAGTCGTCTATAGGTGCGACGATGAATTGAGCTGCAAAATGATTATCATCGATTTGTAATGGTAATTCTATTTGATATTCATTTGACTCATTCTTCATTGATTCTTGAACTTGTACTTGATTTGCGACATCAATGTTTATAAAATTTTCTTGGTTGGTTGGAAAAATAGTGATGACAATTGGACTTTCATCAAATATCCCTTGAACTTTCAGCATCGCCATCGACACTTTCGCTGGAACCTTGAAATTTTTTCTCTCATTTATTAAAATCTGCCTCTTCGATTTTCACTTTGTCTTCTTTCGTGTTTTTGATTTGTTCTCTTTTCCCTTTTTATATAATAATTGTAATTATTACAATTATTAAATACTAATCATTAATATTATGATATTAATATTTTTTTTTGAAAATTTTAATAATAATAATAATATTATTATTATATTTTGAAAAGTTTATATATGTTGTAACATATAGTATAATAAATATTATTATTTAAAAATAACATTATTATTATATATATTTTTTTGAAATAGTGGAATTTAGGGTTTTAAACCCTAGCGTAAGAGGGAAGCAACCGCTATTGGAGAAAGGCAGGGAGTCGAGTTGAGGTGGGGAGCCAAAATGGAGCCGAGGCCGAAGTGACAAAGATAAATTGAGGGGATGAGCAAGGAGCATGTGGAAGGTTGCAGTGATGACCGAACGAAGGGTTGCACAGGAGGTAAGGGAGTGAGTACGAGGGTTGTGGGAGATGGAGGGAGAAGGAGATGCGGTGGAAGGGAGAGGGTGCAAGGTTGAGCGAAGGAGGCAGTTGGGCGAGTCAGGATGGGGGTGCAGATTGGTGCATGGGGGATAAAACAAACGCGAGGAGGAGGTGTGACAATGGCGGGGACGTTGGGACGTGGAGAGAAAACATAAGCGAGTGGGAGTGTAGTAGAGCCGGTGGTTGCATGGTAGTTGAGGTGTGGAAATGAGGAAGGAGGGGAGCACAAAGGGCGTGGAGACTGGTCATGACCAACACGGGGGATGATGAGGATGAGGGTGGGTGAAGTTGGGCATTGAGGGCAGTGCGCACATATTAAAGGGGAAGAGTGTAGGTTGTGCAACACGAAGAGAGGAGGATTGGGGCAGTGGCGAGGGCATAACAGTGGTAGTGGGGAAAAATATGGGTGTTGCGAGGCGTGGGGAGGAAAGATGAAGAAGGATGGGCGACAGAGGTATTGAAAAGGATAAGGGATTTCTTCTTAGTCAAGGACCAAAAATACTAGAGAAACTTTGATAGCTCAGACAAGTTTTGTAGTTTAGCTAAAAGCCTGTGAGATGCCCAAGAAGGGGCTCTGATACCACTGAAGTGAGGTTTCCTTGCTTCTTACAGGAAAACCCAATGCAAATAATGTAAGTGGTCCATAAATGGATAAATAGTAAAATATAATTGATAAGATGATAGGTAAGATGGTGAATATACAATCGTTGGCCCGCTTTCATAATAGCCGAGGCATTGTCTATTTGAGGGGACACATCCTCTCATTAATTATTAATCCTCCTTGTATTTAATATTTATGTAGTTATTAATTAGTTGTTACAGTTTGTTCCAAAATTCCCGTGGGGATCCATGCCAAGGACATCCAATAGACTGGGATTGCTTCTAGAACCGATTTTATGAGGACCAGTCTTCCCACTCTAGATAGCCATCGGTGGCTCTAAATTTTTAGTCTTTTCTCTAATTTTTCTATTAGCCATCCCCGATATTTTTCTTGTAGCCATTAGGTTTTAGCTGAAAACCTAGGTATTTGAGCCTTGCATCGAGCAGTTTGATATTGAAGGGGAAGTTGGATGCATACCAACGTTCTTCCTCGTTAGTCAAGAGAGTTGTCATGAGAGTTTATTTTTAATCATTTACTACCATACCTGTTTCCTTTTTGAAGAGATTCAGGGTTTTCTCTAAGGTTTCTGTATCTCTTCTTGATCCATCACAAAAGATTAGTATATCGTCTATGAAAAGTAGGTGGGAGAGACTTAGGTTATGGGAGATAGCCATTCCCTTGAAATCCCCCTGTCATTTTTCATGAGCTAAGGCTCGACTTAGCCCTTCTTCCACTAGGAGAAAGAGGAGAAGGGAGAGAGGGAATCCATAACGAATCCCTCTCTCATCCTCAAATAAAAGAGAAGCAAATCCATTGATGAGAATGACAAAGGAGGATGTAGTGATGCAACTAAAGATCCATTTTATGAAGCTGTAGTCAAACCCTAAAAGTGTCAACAATGTTCTTAGGTAGAGCCAGTTTACCCTGTCAAAAGCTTTTGATAGATCGATTTTGAGAATGGATCCTTTATTCTTTGTAATTTTTTGGGTGTGGAGGCCCTCTTTAGCAATTTTGATTCCTTCGTGGATCTACCTCCCTTCCAAGAAACCAAACTGCTCCTGAGAGATAACTTTCGACATGATCTTTTTCAACCTTTTTGCGATTATCTTGGCCACCACCTTGTAGGTTACATTGCACAAAGAGATCGGTCTGTAGTCATCCAGGGAGGAAGGATTCTCTGATTTTGGGATTAGGGCAATGAAGGTGACATTTAGAGTGGGTGCATAATCCCCCCTTTCCTGGCTTCTTCGACGAGTTGAAGGAGTTCTGGCCCAATAGTTTCATAGTGTGCTAAGAAGAACTCAATGGGTCAACCATCCAGGCTGGGGATTTTGTTCTTCTGGAATCTGTGGAGGGTTTCCTTCAGTTCTTCTTCAGATATTTTTTCCATAAGTTCCTGGTTATCTTCAGGAGATATGAAACCAGCAAAAAACTAAGACAGGTGAATGATCTCAACCATATTTTTTCTGTTGTTTTCTTTAAATAGGTTTTGTAAGTGTGCAATACCCATAGAATCCAGGCCCTCAAAAGAGGTGATGCCCTCATTTTTGTCATTCCTTAGGCTCCATATTGTGTTTTGTGCTTTCCTCCCCTTTGCAAAAGCTTGGAAGAATTTAGTGTTCGCATCCCCACTTTTGTGCCATATTTCCCTGCTCTTAAGCCTCCATACATGCTCTTGCTCCAATAACAAATTTCCCTTTTTGTTTTCTAGAAGTTCCAATTGAATCTTGGATCCAAGATTCAAGAATCTTCCCCCTTCTGAGTCCTAGAGAAGGGAGATCTTCTTCTGTTTGGATTAACTCTTTGTCATCTCTTTCTCTTTTTTTGAACGCCCATTCCTTGATCTTATTTTTTACTTGGGAGAGGTTTTTACAAAATGTGGTGCTGCAAAGGATCCTTATTCTGGATGGAATGAGATCCAAGTAGTTTTTATAATATCAGAGATTTAATCCTCCTTCAGCCAGGCAACACAAAGTTTGAAAGAGATGGGGGTATTTTTTGGAGCTCCTAAGATTTCCAGGCAGATTGGGAGGTGATGAGAGTCACCTCCATACTCCACCCATTGCCCGAGAATGAGGTTTTTGTCAAGTAACCCCTTGTTGACCAGGAAGCGATCTAGTCATTTCACAACTCTTCCTTCACCAATTCTTCTATTCGACCAGGTGTGCTTTATCTTGGGAGGGATGATATCAATCAACTGGAGCTCTCTTAGGATGTTTTCAAAATAATCAAAGAGAGAGTCGCTTCTGGAGGTGGGACCCCAATTTTCGTAATTACCCAAGGTGAAGTTCAGGTCTCCTCCCAGAATTAAATTATCATTTATGAGAAAGGGCTTCAGTTTTAGCCCGTTTCAGTATGATACCCTCTCATTGTAGGTATCGTAAATATTTACTATTGTGAAGGAAATATTTTGTCCCACATGGAAGAAAACAACCACAATTCCATATTCGAAACCCCAGGTTTCAAGAAGTTTTACCGTCCTTGGGTTCCAACCTAGAGCTAGTCCCCTCGAGAGCCCATGAGCATTGATTGCATGAAAGTCATAGGAGGTGAAATATTTTTTCAGATGGAGGGAGATTTCCTCTTCCATTCCCATTGTTTCTTGGAGCATAATAATTTCAAGCTACTGAATGCTTAACATCCTTTTTAGGGCAAGGTTTTTGGGCTTCCTTTCCAAACCCTCACTATTGAAGGAGAGTATCTTAACTGGGGACCTCTTCCGGAGGATTTCACTTCTCTAAGAGCCCCTATTATGGATTTTTGTTTCCCGTCTACTACATATTTGATAGCTTTATTATTGGCCGAATATAGGTGTGAAGGCCTACCCCTACCCTTCCCCTTTTGGAAGTTTCCAAAAATTTTCTCTAGGCCTTGGTTCTGTGTGAAGGGGGCTGGGATGTCCTTGGATCTTAGGCGGGAGTGGATGGAGGGTGTTTCTAAGGAGGGGTATTTCTTCTCCTCGATTGGAGGGTTCATGGAGGAAAGGGGGAGTTGTGGAAGGGTGGAAGGTGGTGAGGGGCCCTAATGCTCCATGGGAGGACATGGGGAGGTGATCTCGGGCCCCACTATTTGGTGAATCTCTGAGCTAGGGTAAACTTGGGATTAAATTGAAAGAGGAAAAAAGGATGATTCCAGATCTGAAATGGGAGGGAGGGAAACATGATTCTTACCCGATGATTTGGGGGCTTCTGTGGCTTCTGCATGTTTCCTTCTACCTTCCTTCTCAGTTCCTTCTGAGATTTGAACATGATCCGATCTTTGAATCTGCGTCAGGTCTTGTGCCTGAGTAGCATCTGGGGTTGGTGATTTTTTTGTTCTACCTGGAGAGATCCCTCTTCCATGGTATTTTCCTTCTAGGTCGACCGAGCGCTTTCTAGACCTTTCAGAGGTTTTTTTAAAAGTGAGTTGACAATTCTTTGCCATGTGTCCATACTTGTGACATCTGTGGCATCAAAAGTGTATGCCTTCATAATCTAGTTTTTGCCTTTGGTTCACTTGTCCCTAGATAAAATTTAGTTCCTCTGTCAGACTGGTTCTAATGTTTAGTGAGACCAAAATTCTTGCCACAAACATTCACCCTATTTGCATAAAGTTCATTTCCACATATATGAAGGCTCCAAGGGCATTCCCAATGTCCTTGAAGGAGTTCTAGTTCCATAATTCCCATGGTAGACCCAACAACCAGACCCGGATTGGAATTACATCGAAATTTTTTCGTATCCGCATCGAACATCGGTGTCCAATACTTGAAGAGTATAGGTGTGGGGCCAAAACTCCATGGTTTTTGAAGAATTTTTCCCATGTCCTCCTTGTTTTGGAGCTTGAAGATGAAGCCGTCTCAAGAGAGAACTAGGGTTTCTAGTAAGTAATTCTAAAACCCCCACTAGTTCGATTTTACCCAATTTTCAAAAAAATCCATACTTGGGTACTTACCTCTGGCCCATCCTACTACTTTTGTTTCCACCATTTCTAGGGTTTATGCAACCGAGATGTTTTTTCCACAAATCAAGTTGAGGGGCTCTTTTGTGTTGTTAAGAATATTTCTTTTCTTTCGCTTATGGGATGGAGCCTCCGACGAGTTGTGGGTTTGGTCTGTCCTTCTCGAAATTAGGGCATCCTTTGTTGGTGCTATCGACCCTTATTGGTCCGAGAGTTGGAGGAACGAAGCTATGAATCCGTCTAGGATTTGCATGAAGGGTTCTTCTAGGGACGCATGCGAGTGTGCAGATTTCCTTAGGGTTTCTGTGAAAGGCCACTCGATATCTACCCACTTTGCGTCTAAGGATAGGTCAAAATCATTCTAGGGTGCTTCAAACTCCTCTAAAGTGACTTGTTGATCCTGTGAGGTGAGGAAATCATGATAGAACTGTTGGTTTTTGGTTTGAAGAGGGAAACTGGAGCTCCACCCAGGTTTTGATCTAGCAGTCTGAAAACGGTTCCACCAGGAAAGTCCTCCTCCTCCATGAATATTTTCTTTTCGACTACTTCTTCCATTCCCATTTGTCCTCTGCACTGGCTGGACAAAGCTGTCGAGGATGCCGAAAGACAAAGTTATGATGGATGCAATGGGATGTATGCTTTCAATAAAGGAAGATCGACGAATATCTGCTGACCCTCCATCGGATCCGTCGTGTAGTCTACCTGATCCACCGAATGGTATTATGGTCTTCTAGGTGTCGGGACATTTTCCTGCTGCATACTGATGTTGACCCGTGGACATGTGTTTTTTTGTGGTCCCCTCTATAGAATTTTAGAGTTAAAAGAGCTAACAATTGTTTCAGCAGTCCACTGCTCCTCGCCTGCCTCTGCTCCGCGCCGTTCAGTTGATGCGTATATCCATATTACTCGTTACATATATATTTAGTATCTCATATATTTATCCTATATGAAATCATTAGCGATGCAACCTACTTTTTATTGTAGTAATGTTAAGTTTATATTGTGTATGTGTTATGGGCGTATGCATGATTTTGCCCCAAATTTGGTAGCCAATATGACAAGAATAAAAAAATGAAACTTTGTCAACATAAAATTGAAATTTAAGTAGTTTTTATGATTTATGAATGGTCATAATTGAAATTTGGATAACAAATTAATTATATTAGAAGTTTTTTTGTTCAAAAAATTCCCTCCAAGGTAGTAAAAAATGGGTGATATAGTTGATTAATTGATAACTCCATTCATTTTGACCTGAAGTCCCTTCAAGCAACACGTAGGGACATATAGAACATTCACACCTTTTTTAATTTGATTCCCTTCATGTGCACTTTATATTTAATTGTATTTTATTGCACAACTCATTGATAATCTCACCATGGCTTGGGGAGGATTTCACTATAGCATTTGAATTTTCCAACACTTTCAAAGACAACACTAAAAACAACTTTGTCAAAGAATTAATTAAGTTTAGCAATAACCATGAGTTTGTTATCTATAGTGGTTTCAAGAACTGGCTCAATTCTTATCAATTATGTGTATTTGTGGAAATGGTAGTAGTATTATAGACTATGTCATCTCCTTGTTGACCATATTTTCGGTCAACAATACTTAGCAGTAAAAGTGTTGGGAAGCTCATCCATGCTCTAAATATTTCTTAAAAAATAAACAACCCTACACTCATTGAGTTTCTTATCCTCATTTTCAATTTTGCTATCCTAGCACAGGTCTTGTTGTAATCTCACAGATCACATAAGGTTACCAATAATACACATAGGAACAGATAATCATAACAGACATAAGAGACAAGAATAGGTAATGAAGTAACAGATTATATTATAGCATTACATGAGGGTCCATACATATACAAAAACTGAACCAAGTTCTCAATTGGGTCAACAACCTAATATATATGATTACAAATGGTTACAATTAACTACCTGTCGGTTCAGTCAACTGACATGACTTATGCAGCCGACCTAATCTCTGATTAGTCGGCTATTCGACTAGTCAACTCATCGACTAGCTCCTCCAACATCTCCCCCAGGAACAAAATCTTTCTTTGTCCCGAAGAAACAGGGGAGGTACTCAAAATTGTACCATCTGAGCTAGTTACTTCTACTTTGGTTTGGATTCATGGACTGTGTAGTCGGATGGATGGTCATTTCTCCATACATACTTCTATAATGGCTTATGTTGTAATGGCCAGTTGGTGCTGAAACTCTGTCCAATTCTTTAGAAATTTTTGGATGTCGATAGTCAAGGTTTTGATGCTTGACAGAGTTGACATTTTCTCCTTGATGGAAAGCTCTGTGATGTTTTCCATGTCGGGACCCATGAATTGAGCCTTTTCATCTGCTGTATCCAATAGTCTCTTCATCTGTGGGTAGATTGTGTCCAGTTTGTCGAGGCTAGGTAGTGCTTGCTGTAACCACTGATGTGCTTGTTTCTATAGTTTCTCTAATTTTGCTGTTTCTAGTACAATCTGGTCTTGTATTGTACTCCTCATTGCTTCTTCCAGGCCTATCCTCTTTTCTAGTGCTTGGATTTGCTTACAAGTATGGTGGGTCTGCTGAAATACTTGCCCATAGTAGGTGTTCCAATTACGGATTACTTATTCTGTAATGATGGATTCTTTTTAGTGGTCCTGTAGTACCTTATGAGCTTCAGAGAACGTTGTGTATTGCTGTCTCAGTAATCTGTATGTTTCCTCTTTTTTATCTTCTTTTGTAAGTTGTAGTTGTGCTTGTAGGTTCGACACCACACTTTCAAACAGCTGATATGATTTCTCTAGTGGCTTGTCGATGTCGGCCTCTACTGGTCCTGGTATGACTGTTTGAATTAAATTTACGCAGTTTGATAGAAATTCAATTTGCTCTTTCTTAATGCTGTCAAGCTGTTCTCATCTAGTTTGGATTCTTATTGCTGCTTTTGTGGTGAGGGTTCCTAAGATTTGTCCCAAATCTCCATCTCTCAATTTCATTGTGTCGATTGCAGTAGTCGATCCTAGTTGGTTGAGGTGGATCACTATCGGTCTTTGTTCTTTGTGGTGTTCCTTTTTCTTTTTATCTTTTCTCTTCCTTTTGTGTCTATACTGGTTGACCTGTTGTTCTACCTGTGGTTCTGCAAGTGGTTGATTTTTCAGGCGGATGATTTACCAGCTGCTGATCTTCATTGGGCTGAACTTCATTATTTGGTGGAAATTCTGTTTGAGCTTCTTGGGTAGAGTTTGCAGCTCGGTGTGTATCTGGAGGGGTTGAAACGGGTGGTTCAAATTTTGGAAAAGGTTTTGGATTCAGAGGTGGTGATGGAGATGGTGAGTGGTTTGGTGTAAGTGGTGTGGTTGGGATATTTTCAGTCGATGGGGGATCTTCGAATTCTGGTGGTGAGTTGGTTGGGTCGTCAGAACCGACAGAGAGTATGTTATCGATATCCTGATTGATTGCTAATGTGTCTTCTTGGTCATTCTCTTCCATGTCTCCTATTGTCTCATTGGCTAGTAGCGGATGGTTAATACTTGATGGGGTAAAGGATGAAGTGTGACTTGCGACAACTTGAGAGGTTTTGTCGGGGTTCCTTAAGAATGTTGATTTGATACTTCCAACAGTTCTCGGTTTCCAAGGTATTTGGACAATTTGTTGTGATAGTGTCTAGCGTGTTGAGCTAGACTCAGTTAAAGTGTGTTTGGTGGTAATTTTCTGAGAAGATGTGAATAATTCAGGGAGTTTTTCAATAAATGCCTGGAAGTCGCCATCGTGATCGAATTGTTCTTTTAATGTCTCCAGCATAGCATTTTTACAGATGTCTTTAGGATAGATGGTCGTTGGCTATGGGCTATCTTCTTGTGTGATCTGGGTTGGGGATGGGAGTGGAGGGGTGGAAACTAAATCAACAATATTCTCATCGAATGAAGGGTTTATAGTTTTTACCTTTTTTTGTCTGCCTTGTTTCGCTCCTGAGTCGACGAACCGCTTGAATTTTGTTTAGAATGATATTTTATTTGTTGTAGCATGTTCTATGATGTCGATAGCAGTAGCCAATAGTTCTTCTTCATCTTCTGACTCTGATAGGATAAGTTTACGCTTCCCCTTCCCTTTTTCCTGATTTGGTTTCTTTTTCCTTGAGGCTGCTATTTCCTTTGCTATTTTCTTTAAATTTTCTCTTGTCATAGCATACTATGGATTATCCGATTCAATATCTTCCTCTATCTGCTCTTCTCCTCCCTCCTTTTGATGAGTTGGGATGATACTTTGTTCTGTCGGTATGACTGCCTGATGTTCGGTCAGTGCAATTTCAATTTGGAGGGGTTGTGGAATAGTCATTAGTTGGAGCTTGCTGGTATCCTCTGTTAGTGTATCCTCCAACATGAAGGTACTGATATATAGACGGAGTTCATAATCCTCGTCTTTTTCCTGTTCGATCAAGGGTTCCTCAATAGGCTGATTTGTTGCTTTGGCCCTTGCTGGTATCGACAGCTTGGTATTGGATTATCAAGATAGCTCTTGGAAAATCTCATCGACTGAAGAATAATAGTCGAGAGGTTTTTCTTTTGCTTTTGCCCCCTGCATGTACCAGACTGTAGTGTGGTCGAGCTCTAATTGAATGTGTGTTGTTTTTGGTAGATTTCTTTGGATGTTCTGAGGCACCCTCCATCTGGTTTTCTGGACCTTTAGATTCTGAAACCAATTTTCCAACATTACTTTGCCATTTGCTAGTTCTTTCAGAGTTCCATTATGTGAAAATGGTTTGAAACGCCACATGCGATATTTGCATGTTTCTTGGAACTGCTTATATCCAACTAGACATAAGTGGTACATGGCTATCCAAATTATCAGTGATGGGAACCTGATAATTCCAGCCAACTCCTGCTATTTTTCACATATGGACTTGAGCATGTCGGCGAGATATTGGGCCCATCGGTAAATTTTCCCTGATTCTACTATTGTGTCGACAGCTTCCAACATTTCTAGCTTCAGATCACTTACTCGGCCTGTAGGGGTGAGTCCTGTCGCTATGAGTTTGGAAACTATTTGCGGCATGCGGGCTTGTATTTGACTGATCATTAGCCCTTTTGAGTTCTTCCTTGATGGTGTCCCTGCTAGTCGTTCCACTAATCTGTCTTTTATGCTGATAGGAACAGGGTCACCTGGTTTGATAGTCCGGTAAGCTTGTATATGACCTCACCGAAAATTTCTGTTGGTTTGTCGAAGTAGAATTTTCCATTGTGGTATCGGCTGATAATAAATTTTACAACGGTTTCTTTTGTCTCGCTGAAACTCGCCATGAAAGGTGTATTCATGTAACTCATAATGGTATTGCGGCTTATTTTCTCTGCTTCCTGTGTCATTTTCTCATCTACATAGGCCCAATCTTTGATTTCTGCCCAGATCTTTGCCCATGAAGTTTCATGTACCTTTGCGTTTTTAATATTTTTTAATCTTCTCACGAGTGGGGTTTCGACGGATTCTAGCTCTTTTGTTTTGGCAGCTACGGCTCTAGTATGCTTTGGAACCATTTTATCGGTCTCTTCGTCGGATTTCTTCACAGGGTTTCTGTTATAAAATTTTTGAGCGATTGATTGCTCTATTTCTTCAAAACGTGGTAAGAAATCTTTCTTTGACGTAGTATTTATAGGTGGAGCAGAGGGCGGTTTTGTCAATGAAGTTATTAATGGTAGAAATGATGGTCCAGGATGGTCTATTGAGGGTGTGTTTAATGCATTCTAGTTTTGGCGCTCCTTCTGACCGTAGTCATGAAGGCATGATTTGACCTTTGGAGTTGTTGATCGATGTTGATCATGAGGTTGGTCGATGATGGCATGTCGATGGTAGGGATGTCGATTGTTGAACTGCGGTCTACTATCTCTTTCGAAATTTCCTGTCATTTTGGCTTATGAGTGTTGGCTCTTTTTGTCGTTTTTGAGATTTTTATAGGTTTTCTGAACAGTTATGGTCGTTATTTTATTTTTTTGAATTACTTAGTTTTGGTACCATTTTAGTCGTGCACAATTAACAATTTTTCGAAATACTATGCCTTGTAACGTTCTTAGTTGGACTGATCCGTTGGAATAAATTTCTTCGACAATGTAAGGTCCCATCCATTATGTGTGTAGCTTTTTAGGTTTTCCTTTCACTTGACTATTATAGAGTAGAGCAAGATCTCCAACCGACAAATTGTTTTTTTTAATGTTTCAATCATGCCAAGCCTTCTGCTGTTGTTTTTGAATTTCTTGATGTTGTATAGCGAGCAGTCGACGTTCTTCTAGTTTTCCTAGTTGCATCAGTCGATTCTTCATGCCTTCTTCGACATCGATGTGTAGGATATCTGCTATCACAGGTGTTTGTTGTCGGAAATGTTGGGGAATGACTGCTTCTTGGCCGTAGACTAGTCGAAATGGTGTTTGCTCTGTCGATCGTTTGTATGCTGTCCTGCAACCCCATAGCACTATAGGGATTTTCTTGTCCCAATCGTCCTTATCGGTATTGCAGATTTTTGTTAAACCCTTTGTTAGTGTTTTGTTAAATGCCTCTATTGCTCACTTCGACTGAGGGTGATAAGTTGTACTTCGTTGGTGGTCAATTTTGAACTGGTCTGTCAGTGATTTGATGGTTTTGTTAATGAAGTGTGACCCTTGGTCACTGATTAAGGTTAGTGGGCATCCAAATCTAGTAATTATGTTTTCATAGATGAACTTAGCGGCTACCTCATTGGAACAGGTTTCAACAGGTTCTGCCTCTGCACATTTGGTTACATATTCTACTGTAGTTTTTATATACCTCACACCTGTTCTTTTTGCTGGTATTGGGAATGGTCCTACGAAGTCGATGGCCCAAATTTCAAATGTCAAACTTGGATTTACTAATATCAAGGGAATTTTTGTACTAGGCATAGGTCGAACCAGTTGTTGGCATCGATCACATTGGCTAACAAAATTCTTGCAGTCCTTGTACAGTATCGACCACCATTGTACCGACTGTTGGATTTTCTTGGCAGTTGTATCTTCTTGGAAATTTCCTCTCGCCGGTCCATAGTGTGCTTCGTGCATAATATTTTCTCTTTCATGTTCTAATACACATCGCCGGAGGATGTTGTCTAAGCCCATTTTATATAAAAATCCATTTATGAGGCTGTATGGTGCAACCTTCATGGATAACATTTGTTTCTTTTTCATGCTCATGCCTTTTGGTGCTTGACCATCTTCTAGAAATTGTGTTATTTCCTCTAATTCTATCAGGAAAACTTCTATTCGGAATAAGTGTACATTTGGTAGGTCATCCTCGACTCCTGTCGGCTCCTCTCCCGTGTCGATCCTTGATAAGTGGTCGGGTCCGATATTTAGTTTTCTTGGTCTAACGACGACTTTGAATTCAAATTCCTGGAATAGTAATAACCATCGACAAATTCTCCCATGGTGTAATGGTTTGTTTATGAGGTATTTCAATGATTTGTGGTCGGTATAGAAGATAAAAGGGTTGGCTAGTAGGTAATGTCAGTACTTTTGTAGCGCAAATACCATACCTAATGCTTCCCTCTTTGTTGTCGAATAGTTTCATTCTGCTTTGTTTAGTTTTTTGCTACTGTATACTATTGGATAGTCCATTCCATCATCCCCTAGATGCATTAATATCGCGCCTATTTCTAGGCCTGATGCGTCGATATGCACATGGAATTTAATCAACCAATTCAGGAATTTGAGGATAGGTGCCTCGACTAGTTTCCTTTTTAATGTATTGAATGATATATTGCATTCCTCTGTCCAGTCAAACTCTTGATCTTCTCTTAATAGTTCTTCCAATGGATAGGTCATATCTGAATAGTATCTAATAAATTTTCTGTAGTATCCAGTATGTCCCTGCAGTACCCTGAGCTGTTTTGGATTCATCGGTGGTTTCAAGTCAAGGATAATATTTATTTTTGCAAAGTCGACCTTGATGCCTTCTTTGCATACAATGTGCCATAGTAGTATTCCTATATGGGTTAGGAAGATGCATTTCTTTATATTAAGAGACAACTGGATTTGTCGACATCATTCCAGCATGAGCCTTAGCCATTTGCAATGATCCTTCAACATGGATTAGATCGTCCAATCATCAAAGTATACTGTCATTGTTTTGTAGATATATTATTGAAATGTTTTGACAAAAATTCTCGAAAATACTGCAGGTGCATTTTTGAGACCAAAAGGCATAACTTTGAGGCATAACTTTCTATCCATTCCCTTTTAATTTTATTCTTTCTTTGTCTAAAGATATTGATGTTTTAATTTTTCTTCCCCATGGTTGACCTACCAAGGCTGGGAAGGAGCTAGATCCTTCTTTAGGGTCAATGATTTCAAAGTCGATATTCCTTTTATTGTCGTATCGACATTTCTCCAAACCCCAATGGGTTTGATCAGCCCTTGGTCGGCTAACTTGAGGTATATGCCTGACTCATATAGACGAGGTCTACACAACTGTTCTCATGTATCTCAAGTCATAATATTTACTTGTGAACCGAAGTTGAGTACAACTTGTCGAACATGGTATCCTTCGATTTCTAGATCGACAAGTGGGTCAACATCGCTCTTGTGTTTTTGGTTCAGAATGCATATATTTTTGCTTTATTTTTTGGTATTATTACCGTGCTTCATATTATAAAAGAAGTCAATGAATTGAGACACTAATTTATCATTTTGTACTAAACGTATTAATTCTTTAATTGTGTTTTGTCGACTATCATCGACTGCTTCTTGCCTAGCAAATTCTTTAAACATGTTTGATGCGTTGTTATATAGTTGTTTTTGTTTTGTCATGTTAGGATAATCATTATTTTCTTTGATTTTACTTATACGCGGATTATCATTTCCAGTTTTTGTCCCTTGTCAGGTTACTATGTGCAGGTTCTTTGTATTCATTACATCATGTTTTTGAACACACAACAAGACATTAACATTTTTCTTTTTATTAATATTGTCGAGCACGGTGGAACAATCCTCTAGTGAGTGATCGTCCACACCACAGCTAGTACAAAACTTTAGATCAGTTCTATACTTGTATGTGCAGTCTACGTAGCGATGTCCTTCTTTGTAGTATGTAAAGCACTGGATGGGCCATCATGTTCGATTGTCGCGATTTCCAAAAAATCGTCCTCGACCTCCAAACCCTCCACAACGGTTGTCTAACCGGCACTCATATTGACGACCTTCATATCTTTGATTATTTGGTTCATTTTGTTCAATGTTCCTTGAAGCGTTATCATTGTTCTGTGCGATTGCGTTCGTTTGGTATACTACTTGATAGTTTTTTCGATTCTTCAAGTTTAAGTGGAAGTCGACATTTGTGTGAATTTTTACCTCACAAATTGCACACCACGATGCTTTGCCATTTTTCATGTTATATGGACAATATTTCGTTGTATTTTCTCCATGTTCTTGACAAATGTCGTAGAAGCATATCGCTTGAACAAAACGAACGTCCTTTCGACTTATGTCTTGTCGACAGTTATCTTTAGTGTGTCTAGCCGTGGAGCATTTTGTGCGCCAGACATCCTGATTCTTGAGGTTTAGCTCTTTCAAATATTTCTGCATGATTTCTAGCTGTTCTTATAGACCGATATTGACGAGATACGATGGGAAATCTTCATCCATATCTACTTGCAGAGCTTTGGTAAGTGCGTCTTCATATGTTTTAAACGTCTCCAAGCTTATGTGCCACTGGATTTTCTGTGATACACCTGCAAGAAACCACTGAATTAATAATTGTTTGTCAATTACATGGTCTAGTTGGATGAGGAGGTCTTTCCATCGCTTATCATATTCCCGGACGAACTCTGCTCATTTCTGAGATGTTGTTTTCGACTTTTTGGCTGCCAGATGTTTTGCATCTAGTGTTTTAAATAAAGATAAGAATTGTTCCTTAATGTCAGCTTTGGATGCTTGGGGATTTCTCTCGATATAAGCCATATACCAAGTCAGTGCTCTTTTTCGTAAAGCACCAACGAACTGTGCCATCTGTCGTTCTTCGACCGTAACTTGATTTGCCTCCCATATTGATTCACATATGAACCAATGTCATCTAGGTATTCCCTAATCTAGATATTCATCTGGTGGTACCCCGAAAAACCATCTATGAAGGAATATACCTCCTGGACGCCTTCACCTTCCAGGACTTCATCTGTGAAAGGGGTCGGGAACGGGTTGTGCATACATGCGTCATTCAATTTTCTTAGATCGACACAGATGTAGATTTCTTCAGTCTTCTTGTCTTGGACCACCATCGGGCTTATCCACTCTGATTCTTCTACCAGCTCGATTATCCCAACATCGAGCATACTATCAAAATCAGTTTTCACGTGATCCTTATACCGCGGGTTCAGTCTATATAGCATTTGGCGGACTGGTTTTGCATCCGGCTTAAGTGTAATCTTCATTTCTCCCAAATCGCTAAGGATCCCCTTCATCTCAGAAAACTGCGTGGGGAATAGATCCTAGAATTCATGCAGTAGATATGTGATTTTGGTGTCTCTTCACCCCAATAGTCCCCAACATTGTAAAATTTCAGGTTTCTGCCGTCCCAATGTCAATTTTCCTAATGCACAGTAGCTGGTTCATTGAGTCTGTCGATATGTCAGGAGCAGCAACAGCGCGACTTCCCTCAGACTCTGGGATATTAAAATTCCATAGCTCGTCGTCGCCTTCAGGTTCCCCGGACAAGTTGTAACACATCATCATTGGATTGGACGGAGCAATTTGCATGGGGATCAACTGGGTATGCGACAAGGGTGACTTTTAGTACTATGTCACGGATAATGTGTAAAGATATACATACCTCAACATCGACGTCTTGGAAGTTAAACGTCTCCATGAAGAAAAATGACAACTCCTCCCAAGTGGTAATGGTTTTGCGCAACTCTGCTGCTACATAGCAGGACCGTGGCATTTCTTCGAGAGTATGAACAAAAGCATGAACCCACTCATCTCTGGGTCGCGATGTCCATAACATTTGACATTAGATCAAATGACTGGCAGGGTCAATCTGTCCATCATATCTCCCAGCATGGTAAACCTCTACATAACCAAAATGGACCATCATCAATCTATGACACTGCTCTTAGTCGTGGATCATCCGTCGGTGGGCCGGGGTAGCCTTTAGTGCTACCCTTTGCGGTTCCAACACTTTCTTTTCAAATTGTTAAAAGAACTCACAGAGTCCTGGAAGTCCTTCATAAATGGGCAACTCAACCATCTCAGTTGAAACATGTCAGAGAGACTGTGTAGTTAACTCACACTTTCGGAATGATACCTCATGCAACCGATTCTGCCAATTTTTTAGAGCATCATCAGAATATGAGGACGCGAAACATGCACTGCACCATCCAAGTTCACCGTCAATAGTGGGATGGATGTAGTCCTCGGAGATGTTGTATTCCTGATCCCAACTTCTCCCGACTTCATCCTTCACTGGTTCAATATAGCGCCATCCTTCCTAAGGGTCCATAGGAGCAATGACCCTAGCATCCTAGTTTTCAAACGTCAGAACTCGGTTTTTGAAGTTGATAACTGCCATGCTATCATTAGCCCACCTAATTCTGAGTAGCGCTGGATAGGAACCACCATCTTCTACAACTTCTATCACATCAAAGTAAGCACATGTTTTCATACCTTCAATGTCGACAACCAAATTTGAAACACAACCGATGGGTTGAACCTTCGCTTGATTTGTTAACCGCAGCTGCACTGGTGACCATCCTAGCATTGAATTCCCCATCGATTGCCAGGTTTGCTTCGTCAGAATGTTGACATCGGATCTAAGGTCCAAAATGACCGAGTCAACCTCATAATCCCTAATCTAGATATTCATCCTCATTTCCTTGCCTGTATTTCTTTTTTGCAAGGAATTCACAGCAGAATCCTTCATTGTCTTATTCGGAAGGTGCAACAATGTCTCAAGCTCGACAAGGGCATCCGAGTCCCTTGCCAGCGATAGAAAACTTTCAAAAAACTTACGTAGAGTGCCATGCTGTCATGATGGTATTGCTTCTAGAAATGGGTCAAAAGCAAAAGGCATGTCAATAATTGGCATCTTACCTAGATTCCTTCCAATCGCTTGCTTTGCTTCAAAGAAAGCGTCTTTGTCTGTTGCAATATCAAATGCAATGTTTTTCTTGCCAACAAGTCAAACAGGTTTCCGCGGTCCATCATCACCAGTTATTGCACTAGCACGAGTGACAATCCTGACATCAGCATCCTTCATCCTTGGTTTTGCATGGATTGCTGCAACTGTCGGTCCTTGATGCAAGTTCTGGGCTTGAGCTCCCGGTGGGTGTTGATTCGGTGGCTGATTCGTACCTTGATTCATTGGTATATTCTGAGCCTGGGGTGGGTTCTGAGTCTGAGTCTGATTCTATGTTGGGATTTGACCTTGCAGGGGTGGCTGATTCTGTACCTAGAACAGAGGCTGATTCTGATTCTGGGTGTTCTACAACTGGGGAATATGGCCGGCCTTCCATTTCACGATCAATTGAGGAAAATTTTCGATGTTATGATCACTGGTTGCATAGAATGTACACTACGCACGAGGACATTCTCTCTGATTGTGCCCGAATACCCCACATGTATAACACTGAATGGGTTCCCGACCTCGACCACTTCCTCAACCAAAGCCTCTGTCGCAGCCCCTAAAGACTCCACAGAATCCTCCATGGGTTCCTCCCTGTTGAAACTACGGTTGAGCTAGCTGCTGCTGTGGAAGGTTGGGTTGCTGTTGGAAATATTACGCAGCTTGTGGCTGATTATACTGTGGTTGCTACACTTGGATATATTATGGTTGTACGACTATTTGTAGCTATGGTGCAAGCCGCGGCTCTGCTACAAACTGCAGCTGAGGTTGCGCGGGGATGAACTGTAATGGAGGTGGTGGTGTATATGGTACCTGTACTACTGGCTGCGCTACTTGCAGTGGTGCTTGCTCTATCCAAGGTTCCTCTCTTTTCACAAAGTATGAATCGTATGTCCTTTCTTGGAGCAAATCATAAGCATGGGAGTTCGTGTCGTCATGTCCAACTGATCGACAAAATATACAGTACAAGCTCTCTGCTCTGGTAACCATCTTATGCATGTAATCACAGTTCTTGTGTCGATGCCCATAGACATGGCAGATACGACACCATGGTGCACCAACACTACTCAATGGATTAGGGGCTCCTGATAGCAAATAATTTTGAAATATCAGACATGTATCCTTGGTATGTCCGCCTGCATGGCAACGGCTACAACAAAGATAATTACGATCCTCCTTGGCCTTTTTGATGTCTTGCAGCTGCAGTGTTAGAATGGCCAGCTGTGCCTGAATATTATTCATTCCAATAGCAGTTTCTCCTACTGACGATGCTTCCAGTTTCATCACGGTTTCAAGAGCCTCGCTCTGTGTCGCAATATTCTGCTGCATTAATGGTTGTTGAATATGCGGGATAAGCGCTGCAATGATCCATTCTTTGTGCTGAACATCACTCATCTGAAAAATAAACCGAGCCATCAATGTCTTAAATCGTTGATCAAAATCCCAAATTGTTTCATTGGGGAATTGTTTGATCTCTTTCAATTCAGTAATGTACTAAGCTTAAGACTTCGGCTTCTTAAATTCCTCAAATATCCCTTTCCTGATCTCATCCAATTTTTTTGTAGTACCTCCTTGAGGCACTCATGTGAATCTCATAAACCATTCCAATGCGCGGCCTCTCAGAGTAGTGGCTAGCTGACTTTTCTTGACATCATCATCGACGGTTTGTCGAGCAGTCCAGATAGCTTCACATAAGAACCAGTACTGTTCTGGATCATCAGTGCCATTTCCATTGAATATTGGCAACTTCATCTCGTCGCCCGCCATCTTGGGCCTTCTTCCTCTTGCTAGTTCTCTATTACTAGACTGTTGTTGACACGTCGGGAAAGTCGACGTAGAATGCACGTTCCTTCCTTGTGGTGGAGTAGTGCGCGGAGGGGTAGGCACGCTACTGCTGGGGTTTAATCATGTCGTTCTTCCGGGTGTAGCTTGGGATTGTATATTCTCGTGGTAACATAAAGTTTGCTTCGTCTCGTGTGGTTTTTCTTCACGGTATCACACTTCGACTTCAGTAGGACCTTCTCCCATCCTCTGCCTCTTTTCTCGAAACCTTGCTCTTCCCCTCATACAACCACTTGTTTCTTCAACGATATTTATATTCTCACCAGAACTCATGCCCATATACCCCTTATTTCCTAATGTATTTTCCCCCTTTCGGTCATAGTGCCTACATCCCCCACACACCAGAGGTCCACTACTCTTGGTCCATCTTTAGGAAACCCTTTTCACAGACTAATTGCTTAATCGATAGTTGTAGCGACAATAAGAACTGACCACGAGGTCCAATGAAAAATTCCCTTTCTACTTCGCTAAAATATTTATTAGTATCAACAGCAAATTCAGTGATGTATCCCTCTAAGATACTATCCAACCATACCTCAACTTCCCGCGACACCTTGTTGCTAGTTTCCTGCAGCGCCTGGATCAATTCTGGGGTCCAGTATGTAGGCTCTCCTCCTTGAAAATTCGTCTTCTGCTTAACAAATTTGGTCAACCATTCATGCAAGAGTACTAGAAATTTGCAAAAGTACCACTCATGAGGACTGTTACGGAGAGAAATTCCTATGGCTTGGGGTACCACAACAGACAGCTTGAGTCCAGAAATCAATCCTTTCCTATATGCAAGAGAAACCAAATATCTAACACTAAAGGATCTTGATTCGTACCTTATTTCGGATGGTTGAGGTAGATCCCCGTTGAGCTTTCCAACTCCAGCTTGAATTGATAAATTGCTTCCTCAACATTCAATAAACAAGACAAGCATGCTATATATGATCGTGTTAGACCTACTCTAGCATATATAATCAATAACATATAAGCATTTGAAATCATCCATGGATCAAGTATTCATTCAAATACACATTATTGGACAAGAAAAGATATTTCTATTAATATAAAACATAGATTAGAATAGAGACAACCTCTGTCGACATGTCTGCGAATCAGAGAAACTGAGTCCCCCACTTGGGCCTCCACCACTTCAATCTTCCATCTATCGATAGCAAGCTCACAAGCAAAAGGAAAGCTTGGGAAGAACACAAAAGTGCTCCAAGGGACAAAGGGATGCAGACTCAAGTATAAGCTCTGGCAACAATGGACTATAGTTCTCTTGCTCTCAATTCCTCATGCCTTCAATGTATCCAAAGCCTTCCTTATATATCTCTTCAATGGGGTAATGAAGGGTCGAATCCGAGCGATCTCAAGGCATATGGAAGGCCAGGAGACAAGTGAGTCAGATCGACATCAAGGAAAACTCCAAAAGAATTTGGCCTTTTGCACACATCTTGATGTACGTTGTTTTAGGGGTCAAACCTGCGTATATACGCGAGAAAGGGTTTAAAAGACGCATATGGCAATTTTTACATGTTTTTAGGGATGATCTTGGAAACATCAAAGGTACAAAAATGGTCCATGGGGTCTAAGGAGTCTGCAGAGGGACATGGAAGGCCATAAAAGTGTGATTCACCATGTGTGGTAAAATCAGCTATAACAGATGCCCCCTAATGTGTGAGGTCAGAGGGGTCATACGATGGCTGAAATACATTATAAGTCCATCCCAGAAATGAAGTGATGAAGAACCTAGTGGAAGAACCAGCCATCCAATCAGCACTATACAATGATACAACTTTGCACATAACTGCAAATAGATATAGCAGTCCTAGATACATAAGAGTACAATGGCCATGAATAGTCATGATACAATATGGCATATGTGGTCATCGCCACGTACAAAATAGATCAGAATCTCCATGATGAAGATCTCCATAATGGCTGGAAATGCCAGACATATACTAGAATCAAGTCACGAGAGCTGAAATCTCATGAACATTGGCACGATCAAGGAGGTAGCATATAAGAGATGCCACCAATCTGGAAGGTCTTCTACACAAACCGCTATGAGTACATGTCCTACTATGTGAATAGAGGTGTCGAGGTCGAACATAGTAGTCCATCGTCTAATTACCGGTCATTGATGTATACCGTTAACATATGCGAGATCACCCACCGATAATGAAAATGGGAATCAAGGTACTAGAGTGCAAACTAACAAGTGTGAATAAATGTGTTGAGGTCAAACACTTAAGAGAATCCATCGATCAGGGGACATTGATGTATTCCCAAAAACTGTTGATGGCGAGAGAACCTGCCACTGATGACTGCAAGTCTCAAGGCACTAAAAAATGACTCTAGATTCCTATCCTAGAATAAATGATATGAAGTCGATGGGATGAAATCCGCTGGAAGGAGGGCATTAAGGCATCCCCCATCATCCAACACAAGGTACTCAGTAAAGCTGTATAATGTGGAAGGACTTGATCATAAGGTGCACGAACCAGTAACTGAACCGGGAATGGCCGACATGCAAAGTCAAGATAACTGAGGAATGGGCGACTCGGGTTTCAACTTCCTTCAAACAAGAGCATAAAGGCGAATGGTGACTGAATGTAGGCAGCATAGAATCGATAGAAAAAACTGGGACATATCTGCAACACAGGAGACATCGACAGAGGCTCCATAGGGACTGGAAGCTTAACCAGTCAGTGGAGATAAACTCAGATAAATGAGTACAGCTCCTAAAGTCAAACTATTAACTCAACCAATGGATGTGATATACTGTGCTTTGTTCGAAGGCGACACGACTCGACTGCTGCCAAAGATAACATCTTTTCTTGTCCGGATTTTTGGTTTTTTAATTTTTTTGGATTTTTTCAAATATTTGAAAATCTTGAAAAAGAATAAAATCGCTTTAAAGTTACAGACTAGGAGGAGACAAGTTTCAAATGGTCAAACAAACTAGTTCCAAGTAGTGGAACATACCTATGCTCAATGCAAGGACACATGTGTAGGATAGCGACACTTGGGGGAAAGTCCCCTCCCGGTAAAAATAGGGAATCAAGCTGCAAAGGATATATAAAATGGCTTTGTGTGGCTAGACATGAGACAAGCTCGGGCTATATGGCTGATACTCAAAGTCAGGGAAGCCGACATAAGGCTCAATAAGGCAGGCAAAGCTCATGATAATGCAATTACACCTTGACATAAGGGAGTCCGGGGGAAACAGGCTAGCAAAAGATCAAGAGGAGTATGAGGCTCTTGCGAAATGTCATGGCAATACTATAAAACGGACTCCCACACCCTAAAGGACAAACTGTCAGCATGGGCACTAAATGCAAATAAGGAGCTAACTAGGGTACCCATGTAAGGTCAAGCTCTACCATTCCAACCATGCCACTTCTAAAACAACAAGAAGGTTCCGTGACAAGATAGAATGGGTTCGTACCTATGGTTATAATGAAACGGTCATAAGGTCATGCAAAATGCAAACGGAGGTGAAACCTAACCTATATGCCAGTTTAAACATGATACCTAAAATCAACATGAATAGGTCAAAACAACGGTCGAAACGACGCTCAAAATGGTCTCCTACATCATATATTAGTAAAAAACGATCCAAAAGGGTCAGAAACGGTCCAAAGCTATAGAAAAGAGGGTCAAAATTTTCAAAATTTTTCAAACATTCTATAAATACTGAAAAATTCAAAACATTATATAACATTTGAAATTTTTACCCAATTGAGTTCAGAACTTCAAACACGAATTTCAGGAGATCCAGCTGGCAGAATCCGACACCGTTTTTTCCAGGTAATTTCCCATGCCCTGCTCTTTCATTTACATGTAAAATTTTCAATTTTCCATGGTCTAATTTGATTTCTAGGCCATTCTAAAGTATGTGCCATAGGCCACATGGAAATCGAGGCTTTTTCTGCGTATAGGGCTGGATATACGCGGAAAAATGCCCCAAAGTCGCGTACATACGCGGCTATTTAGCAAACAATCGCGTATGCAATCGCGTTCAAGCTTTTCTAAGACATCTAATGACCCAAAATTGAATTAAATGTGCAGTATGGTTCTAGAATGGAGAGAACGTGAGCATGGGGATGTAGAAGAAGCAGTACGGGGTGATCTAATGGCACAACAGGCTCTTTGTGCATGCGGGCTCTACAAGTTTTGGTGTCTTGGTGGCTTAAGGTCCAAACCAAGACTACTACAGATGCTAGTAGACTACTGGGATCCTGACTCAGAGTCATTCCAGATCGACAGGATGTCCCTCACCATAGAAGTGGAGGACATATACTTTATTACTGGATTGTCCTGACGGGGGGAAGTGGTGAACCTACGTTCTCGCGCGCCCGGAGGTGGCCTCACCATAGAGGAGTACATAGCAGTGTATTGTTATTTAGACACAGAGAAGGTCGAGAGTCAGATCCCAACTAAATCCATACAGGTGCTAGGGCTAAAGACAATACTACTAACACTTGACAGGATAACAGGGCTAGCCTCACTCCACCAGGCCTCACATCCCCTGATGTTCTATGCAGTGGAGTTCATGAGACCCACAATTTACGATTGGAGAACTGCACTGTTGGGCAACATGAAGCACCAGCTCAGTGAGTGCAAGATGGGCAGGGTACGAAACTTCAGTTTCAGTAGCATACTGAGCACATTTTTCTTTGAGCGTGTTCCGGGGTTGAGCCCTAGAGTTGACATTCCTCTTCATGGGGTTCAAGATCCGGCCCAACGACGTTGGGCAGATGCGATGCTCAGACTGGGTGGAGGTAGGGTGTCCAACCCCTATCCAGTTGATTTCTTTTCATGGTGGCGGCGGCATATAGTTGCCATCGATGATTACCCCTATGCGGGGATAGATTTTCGGGGAGACCCCGACATGCCACTACCACCAGGATCAGCATACGGTGACATTGGTAACGAATCCTAACCCTCTTTTTAAGATTTTTTAGTTATTTAATTTTTTTTTGTTGTGTTTTTTGATATATGGAATAAAAAAGACATGTTTTTGCGTGACAACACATAGTGACATCCTGTCATATGCATGTAGATGTAGGACCACTGCAGCCTGAAGGCTTGCCTCATCATAGACATAGGGGAAGAGGAGATGACATTATGGTTGTGGATGCGGAGCGGACGCTCCAAAGCATTCATACCAACTTCGTACAGATGACACATAGGGTACCCATGGCGCAGGTCGAGGACCTGCCTGAGGCCATGTAGCGTCAGGTGGTGGGTGTGCCATGAGCATGGGTGCAGTTGTTTTGATGGCTAGCTAGAGCCGTGGTGACATTCCATGATCAGAACCCCCCTCCTCCTCCCTAGGCTTAGATACCTGGGAGTGATACATTTTGTACTACTATGTACTTATATTTGGGTGGCTCGGAAGCCCCATTTTTGTATTATGACACTATGTATTATCACATTTTGGATGTTTAATGATTTTTTTTTATGATGATCGGTTTATTTATTTACATGTGTAAAAATGTATGTTTTTGATGAGCTTATTGTCTATGAAACAAATGCCAATCTAACACGTAGTTAGCATATGAGTCAGCAACTTGATTATAAATTCTTGGAACATGTATGTATGTTATATTGTCAAATTGTCGTTCTAACAATCTCACACGTAAGAATCTCCGTAATAATGTTGGATCCCTAACATGATACAAGCCATTAAGCTGTGACACTACTAAATCCGAATCAAGACGTACCTCAAGAGATAGAACACCATGTGAAATGGCATCCCGTAGAAGCTCGATAACGACACTATATTCTGCAACATTGTTCGAAGAGGGCCATAAACATACGCCTCCTGAAGACAATACCTGACCCGTAGGAGTATAAATCACCCAAGCAGCAGAGGCTTAGTGTTGATTGTGACGACTTGCACCATTCACGAATCCTATATAGATGGAATACTCCATTGACATCTGCCATAAGAAACGAAAGCTAATCAACAAACCCGATCACCATAAGAAAAACCTAACTATGCAAAATGATGTACAATAATATACAATAGTCAGCCCTGGATGAAAATCATGCATAGTACTTTTTAAGATAGAGCCCATTTCTAGGCTCTGCCAAGGCCGTCCCCTCGTAATCTACTAGCTCATAAGTGCCCTTCTCTAACACACGTTTAACCACGTAAGGACCATGCCACATGGGATTGAACTTTCCTTCCCCCAAGGGTTCTTTAGCTTGATCCCACAAGAGGACCAAATCTCCTTCACTAAACTTCCTTGGATGGACAGATTTATCATACTGGACCTTAACGCGACGCTTATTCACTTCTAGAGCCACTAAAGCATCTCGGCGCTGCTCATCAAGCTGCTCTAAGTGGACCAAACGCTCCTCCAATGGGGAAGTGTCTGGTAAGAGCTCTATGGCTAGCTTCAAAGAAGGGATTTCGCACTCAACCGGCAATACAGACTCCACTCCATGTACAAGCTGATATGGAGAAAAACTGGTGGCAGTTTTAACCACAGTCTTATAAGCCCACAAAGCAGGATATAACATGATATGCCAATTGGTCTTGCTTTGTGCGACGATTCGTTGGAGAATAGAGTTGAGTGATTTGTTCACTGCTTCAACCTCTCCATTCGCTTGAGGGTAATAAGAAGAAGAATGCTCCTGCTTGTACCCTAACTTTGAGGCCAACTCTTCCATCATCAGATTCTGAAAGTGCCTACAGTGGTCAGTGACAAGCTCTTTTGGAATACCGAACCGAGTAATAATATGGTTGAATACGAAGTGTGCGGCTGTCTCACCATTGGATTTAACTGCAGGCATAGCCTCAGCCCATTTCATGAAGTAGTCAACAACCACGATAATATGATGATGCCCCCTAGCTAAAGCTGGGTTGCAATCCATGAAATCAAGCCCCCACTTAGTGAAGGGACCGGTGGTGATAATTGGATGTAACGGGGCAGGACGCGAGCACATATTATGTGTGAACACCTGGCAAGGGTGGCACTTCTTGACCGCATTGACACAATCTTTAAAGATCGACGGCAAGAAATAACCCGCTCTCAATATTTTTTGGGCTGTAGAAAGCCTAGATAAATGACCACCACATGCCCCTTTGTGGCAATCATTTAGCACAAACTCAGCCTCCTCATGAGTTAAACAACGACGTAAAATGGAATCTACCCCACGGCGGTATAATGTGTTATCCACTATGAGGTAATTCTTGGATATGTGACGTAGTCGTCGTCGTTCATCCCATGAAAGGTGAGTAGGGACCTTCAATGTTTGTAAATATATGATAATATCCCCATACCATGGATCCAAAGTTGAGATCAAGAAGATATGCTCATCGACAAACGTATCTTTGCAAGCCTCCTCCTCCTCCTCGCTCGGGAAATCAGATATAAGCTCTGCAAAAATCAATGATTTCTTTGATTTTGCTGAAACAAACTTGAGATCGAATTCTTGTAAGATGACAATCCACTTGTTATATTTTCCCTCGATCATCCTTCTAGTGAGGATGAACTGAAATGGATTGACATGGGCTGCCACCAAGGTCTGGCGAAGGAGAATATAGTGTCTCAATCTTTGAACCACATGAACGGTAGCTAAGGCAAGCTTCTCCACATGGGAATAATGGATTTCCACATCTAGAAGGTTCCAGCTCAGATAATATATGACATGCTCTTGGAGCTCCTCATCCTCTTGAACCAAAACCATACCAATCGTCTCCATGGACGCGGCCACATAAAGAAGAAAATCACGGCTATACCCGGGTGGACTAATCACCGGGGCCGATGCTAAGGCTCGTTTAAGCACATCAAAGGATTCTTGGGCTCGCTCATCCCAGCAAAAGGTAGTGTCCTTCTTCAAAAGACGCATAAAGCCTCTAGTGAAATTGGCAAAGTTCATGACGAATCTCCGTAAGAATTTTTCCATGCCTTGCAAACATTGAAGATGTCTAATGTTTCTCGGGGGAGACAATTGAAGTATTGCTTCAACCTTCAAAGGGTTGAATCTTATACCCTCCTTGGAGACAATGAACCCTAATAAGCGACCAGACTTCACGCAAAAGATGCACTTGTGAGGATTTAACCTGACTAAGTAATGGAGACACCTTTCAAACACTAATCTCAAATGGTAGGAATGATGCATTCTCATACGAGAATGAGTAGCAAGGTCATCCAAAAAGACTTCAATAATCGATTTGAGATCATGGAAGATCAAGGTCATAGCCCGCTGAAAAGTGGCTCCGATGTTTTTAAGGCAGAAAGGCATCTTCCGATATGCAAAGGTACCCCAAGGACAAATAAAGGCAATCTTATGTTGATCCTCAGGTTTGATTTGTATCTGATTATAACCGGAAAATCCGTCCATAAAGGAAAATACCTCGCTTCCCGCACACTCATCCAAAATTTGATCGATAAATGGTGTGGGAAAATTATCCTTAGGACAGGCATGATTCAAGTCACGGAAATCAGTGCATATATGGATCGTTCCCTGCTTCTTATCAACCAGAATGGGGTTTGAAACCCACTTCGTCAAGGGAGCGGGATAGATAAAATTGGCATTCAACAGCTTTTCTATCTCAGCCTTAATTGCGGGTGCTTACCTAGGATTCACCACACACAAGCGTTGTGGAACAGGCTTAGCATTGGGATAAGTTTTAATCTCATGTTCAACAATGCGAGGGTCGATACCTGGCATTTCCTTGTATGACCAAGAAAATACATCACAAAATTCTTTGAATAGCTCAGTATACTCTGGAATCTCAGCATGGGAACATTTTGCCCCAATATAGACATTCTCAATCTTGCCAGGATTGCAAGAGATATTGATAGGAATGGTAGGAGATATATTTGCCATGTTTCCATTAGCCATCGGACTGGGAGAGCTTAATGGAACCACAGGACTACCAATTCTCTCACTAAGAACCTCCCTAAAGTCCTCACGCTCCAAACGGTTAAGCTTGGGAAGAAAATAAGATCTATGATGCAAATCTTCCCAAGGTGGCTCAAGCCTAGACATGGCCTCAATAATAGCTTCATTTGAAGGAAAAACACTATCAAGGTAGTCATGTGTGTGAGAAGGCTGAACTGCCCATGTAGGCAGCACATATGGGTCCTCCTCCTCCGTCCATGAAGAGGAAGGGCTAGGCTCTGCAACACATTCAAGATTAGCTTGATATGCTATCATAGTTGTAGGTAGTGACATGTCTATTTCGATGGGTTCACATGAAGGACTCGGTGTAGGAAGAATCCAAGGATCTTCCATATGGGTTGTGCGAAAAGACACCGATCTCACTAATGACGAAGCCTCACCGGAACTAGACCTGATCATAAGAACAGGTGCAGGACAACTAAAGCTTCCCATAATGGATGGATACATGCCAACACCCATACTCCTAGTTGCCGGTTGAGAGTGCGCGACAATCGGGATAGAAGCTCCCGAAGATGCTGTAATAGGCATATTCTTGAATGACGTTTGATCAATCATAAGTATATTCCCATTAAACGAAAAGCATATAACTCAAAATAGAGAAGAAGATACGGCTTGCATACTGTACATCCAATTCCTACCCAACAAAAAATTGTAGTCAAGGGGCGCATCAACCACCTCGACCTCTATCGCAACGGTCTTCCCTCCAAAACGGACCTTAAGAGAAGGAAGAATACCGTGCAGTTGAAACGATCTACCATCAAAAGCAGTCAACATGGTAGCGGATTTAGACAACTTGAGGGAACCCAAACCCTTCCAACATGCCAAAGACATCACGGAAGCAGCAGCGCCTTCGTTAAGCACAATGCATTTGACGGTCATGTTAAGACATTCTACATGAATCAAGAGAGACACATAGTAAGGAAAGTGAGGCTGTAGTCCCGCGGTTTAAAATTTGATGACAGAGGAAGAATTATCATCATTAACACCAAGAGCAGAAAGCAAATCTTTCCTTTGTGAAGGACAACTCTGAAGTACTTCGAGTGCAGACATTGCACAAGGAGTGTGGCCCAAATCCTTGACAACAGAATAGTTTTGGGTGGCTCAGGCATTAGGATTGTGCCCCGAACGCTTAAGTACTCCCTTAGGAATGCGAGGTGCAACTTCAGGTTTATCCACCGGTTTTTCAATACGCAAAGGACTCCCGGGTGGATCAGGTTCCTTTCCAAGGTCTGGTTGTGACGAACCATAGTCCTTCGCACGAGTCACAAACTTAGTAGCACGCACCATATTGATGCAACCATGACCACTAGTAGCTTCTGGTGGATCTTGATCCCCACCAGACTGATCATGGGTCCTCGAGCTCATGTTTTTATTATGAGGTAAAGGGTTGGTTAGCACAGCTGCGCCCTGAGCTATGAACCTCGAGGCTTCTTCTATTCGAGGGCACAAGTGAGTGAGGTTGTCATCCTTACACAACTTGCAAGGAAACTTAACCTTACGTTTAGGCTACTTGTCCCCCCCAGCATTTCGGGCATTCTTGTCATTAGAATTGGCATTTTCATTCTTATTCCCACCCTTACAATTGTTTTTACCCTTCTTCTTATTCCTTTCGGGTTGCTGGTTACCCTTCTGGTCCGATGATTGTACCGAAAGAACACTCGCTGTTTGGGTGGGTTGAGACGAAGCCATGGCTTGTCCCAAGGCAGATTGGTTGATAGATAATTGACTGACCTGTTTCACAATTGAATCTGCAGGTTTGGCACTCGTACAACCAACAATGCCATCGGCATGTGGTCCAAGTTTGACCTTAGGGTCGAAACTAGAACGCGGAGCATTAGGAATGATCTCATATAACAAACCGGATTGAGCATAAATCAAGTCCAATTCCTGTGCCCTAAAAATGGCTTGTTCCTCGTTCTGAACTTGGGATGTAGAAACATCCTTCGCTATATAAGGTAGTAACTATTTAAGGAACCATTCGAGGAGAAACTCCGGCGGTATGAAGGATTTAATCAATCTCTTCCGTCTACGCCACTCTTGGATATGGTCCGAGATATGCGTGGCTTTGTCTTGCCAAAATGTCGACAAGAGCTCTATACCAACGTCGTAACGCACTGGTAGCTGGAAGTGGTTGAGAAAAGTCATATCTAGGTCATCGAACAAAGCGAATGCCCCCCTAGGTAGCTCTATGTACCATTTCACGGCAGGCCCAGTGAGGGAGCGTTGAAATAGCCTTAAACGGATCGAATCTTCGTGTAAGGAATTAGAAGAGCACCATAGGTGAAATGTAGTAACATGTTCACTCGAATCTTCTCCTAGTTTGCCCTCGAATTTGGGAATGTCAGAGGGAAGCTTCATAGGGACAACCATCCAAGCCGGGTCATAAGATACTAGATCATTCGTTAGTATCGACAAGTCAGGCAGATTTAACATTGCGAGGAAAGGGAGCCTAGGTTGAGCAGGTCTATGAGGCACTCCCTGATAATTTTGATTCACATAGGACTGATTACCGTAACCACCATGGCCATGGCCATAGTATCCTCCTCCCGTTTGACCCGTGTAGGGTGGCATGGAAGCACCATAATGTGGTGTACCTTGACTATGTGGGGGTACAAAGCCATAATTCAGAGAGTAAGCGGGTTGTTGATACCCGTACCCATAAGGTGAATAAATCTGGGCATACTGCGGTCCATAATATGGTCCATAAGAAGTCCCATGAGATTTCCCATGAGAAACTCCATAGGTAGGGATCGACGTTCCGAAAATAGGAATATGACTTCCAGAAGTAGGAATACGACCTCCCGATACAATAGGAGGTACTTGACTCTGAGACACAACTACGTGAGTAGCAGCAGTATGCACATGACTCATAGCAACATTCTGGCCCAAAGTACCACGTGAATGTGGGGGAGGAATAACATTCGAAGAACTAGGAATAGAGGACGAGGGGACATGTGAAATTACGTAAGTGGTATTCCCTACAGTCACTCGTCTTCGCTTTGGTATCCAAATAAGACTACTAGCACTAGGTCTAGGATGAACATGTGATGTGACCTCCACCGCTGGGATGGAGGGTGCAATGTGACTCGTGTTCCCAAATCTCTCCACATGGAAGTGACTAGGAATGCCCTCAGGCATAGTGTTAGGTTCAAACTCCGAGTCGGTATGCAGTACTGAATCATGTGTAGGAATACCAGACATACCATAACTAACATAACTAGTGCTCGCAGGTTCATGATGAGTCTCATCGCCCGGCATCCAATACCGGTGACCTGTGGATGAGGGATCATACCCAGAGTGTGTAGGTATATCACTTGAAGGATCATACCCAGAGTGTGTAGGTATATCAGGTGAAGGATCATATGTAGGGGTAGGCTCTTCTTCTTCAACCTCATGAAGCGAAGAAGGTAGCTTAGGAATTTCATCTTCATGATCTCCCATCATGTGTGAATCAATGTGAGAAGTAGTCCTCCTATACCGTTTGCTTCTCTCTCCCAAAGGAGGAGGAGATGTAGAAGGTGGAAGTCCTGCTAAACGACGAGAACGGCGAGGTGCCGCACCTGAATCCACAATGACTCAAAAAATGAAAAAGACTCTCTCATTACGCAAACCCTAAGCAAGCTAACGTGCACAGAGAATACACTAATATAATATAAATCCAATCAAAAGCAAACAAGGAGGATATGTGAGCTCTCGAATGAAGCAGGTATGTCTCACCTAGGAGAGGCTTGAGACTCCCATACACAACAAGCGGAGGTTCGTAACCAATTATTGTGGCCCTCAGCTTCAATGCATATAGCGACTGTGCTGTCCGACCCCAACTTGGCTGGGACACCCGCAGAATAACCCCTGCAAAGTACCCCCTTGATAACCTAGGTAAGGAAACTAAGGTCACCTCAATATAATCAATGATCAGGCCGATAGTCGCAGGCGGGACTAACCGTATGGGCAGGGTAGCAAAGCCCGAAACTCTCGAAAGAGCCCCCAGATACAAATACAATCCTGGAAACATCTCTAGTGCTACTCAGTTATGACTAGGGGTCATCCCAATCAATAACCGCTCACACTGCCTCGTGCTTAACTCCCTTGTAAGAGGAGGATCCTGAGAAACACTAATTATACCAAGGAATTTCACACTCTCACCTAGACAGACACATACGTGTTGTTGTTTAGTGGTCTTAGAGAATTTACTCACAATGAACTATTCCAAGACCCTAAAACCTAATCTTGTTGGTGTACCCTATCAAAGAAAATAGTGTAATCCATTTTAATTAAGCGTTGATTTTATTTGGCTTTATTACTCAACAAAGGTAGATGATCGAGCAACTAATGGTGTTATGACGCAACATGAAGTAAAATGCACACCTAATAATCAATGCAAATGCATTGTGTGGAATGAAAAACAGGGCATGCTACTACATGAAATGCAAAATTTTCTTCAAATGACAAATGCAGTCATTCCTATATGAAAGCCTAACTAAGACTTCTCTAAGCAAACCTAGTGCAAGTACCATGCAAAATGCAAAGTGCAATGCATAATGATGCAAAGAAGCAAATATTTTTGGATTTTTTGAATAAAAATGAGATAGTAAAGCAAAAGAATCATTCTACCACCCCCAGACTCTGCAAGCACAATCAAACAACACTCATGCAAAGTACTAAGGTAAAATAAATCTAATTCACTAATCCCAAAACAAAAAATCGAAAATGCAATGACAAGAACATTCTTAAAAAAAAAAAAAATTTACCCTAAAAAAGGTGTCTCTGGTCAGAAACAGAGGTGTATACAAACTCTAGCAATATCAAAGGAGACTCAGCAATCATCAAAATTCACCCAACAACAATCAATCTTCCTCTAAAAGGAAAAAATCAGGGCATACACGACTGTATGTAGAAAACCCGCGTGTGTACACGGATATAGCAGTCAAAACCGCGTGTACATGCGACTGTGAGTTAAAAACTCACGTACAGGAAGAAAAATGTATAAAAATGAAGGCAAATAGATAAGCTAAGACAAAATGCACAGCAATCAGACACTACCAGGAAAACATGCCCCCAGACTCGACTCAGAAACAGAGAAATCAGAGCAATTCAAGAACATTGAATGCCGATAAAAAACCCCCAAAGGACAACTACTAGGAACTCCCCAACAGAGTCGCCAATTCTATTACGGAGAGAAATTCCTATGTCTTGGGGTACCACAACAGACAACTTGACTCCAGAAATCAATCCTTTCATATATGCAAGAGAAACCAAATATCTAACACTAAAGGATCTCGATTCATACTTTATTCCAGATGGTTGAGGTAGATCCCCGTTGAGCTTTCCAACTCTAGCTTGAATTGATAAATTGCTTCCTCAACATTCAATAAACAAGACAAGCATGCTGTATATAATCGTGTTAGACCTACTCTAGCATATATAATCAATAACATATAAGAATTTGAAATTATCCATGGATCAAATATTCATTCAAATACACATTATTGGACAAGAAAAGATATTTCTATTAATATAAAACAAAGATTAGAATAGAGACAACCTCTGTCGGCACGTCTGCGAATCGGAGAAACTGAGTCCCCCACTTCGGCCTCCACCACTTCAATCTTCCATCTCTTGATAGCAAGCTCACAAGCAAAAGGCAAGCTTGGGAAGAACACAAAAGTGCTCCAAGGGACAAAGGGACGCAGACTCAAGTATAAGCTCCGACAACAATGGACTATAGTTCTCTTGCTCTCAATTCCTCATGCCTTCAATGTATCCAAAGGGTTCCTTATATAGCTCTTCAATGGGGTAATGAAGGGTTGAATCCGAGCGATCTCAAGGCATATGGAAGTCTAGGAGACAAGTGAGTCGGATCCACATCAAGGAAAACTCCAAAATAATTTGGCCTTTTGCACACGGGGTCAAACCTGCGTATATATGCGAGAAAGGGTTTAAAAGTCGCGTATGGCAATTTTTACATGTTTTTAGGGATGATCTTGGAAACATCAAAGGTACAAAAATGGTCCATGGGGTCTAAGGAGTTTGCAGAGGGACAGGGAAGGCCATAAAAGTGTGATTCACCATGTGTGGTAAAATCAGATATAACAAGGACCATCATGGATATATTTAGCCAGCCATTGACTTGTCGACAACTTCGGGTTCTGTTTTTCAGCTTCAGCAAACTCCTGCAACTTCTGATCAAACCACTCCTTGATCTCTGATCGAGTCGGATGCCAGAACATATCCCCCTCCTAGTTGCAACTCGGTCCCGGCAATGGAACCATTTGTTGGCGTAGCCCACCAACAAAGCCTTGTCGACAGGGGTTCTGACTCTGTCAACATCCTACAACGCAATCTCCCTGATCACTGACCCGAACAGGTTTTACCCTGCCCAGCAACGTCTGCGAAGCAGACGAGGTCTCACCTGAGGCGTTCAAGGGAGAGCTGTCAGAACCAAGTTTCCGACAGTGGGGAAGGAGGACATGGGGATCTGACTGGGGAGAACCATGATTTATCGATTACCTTATCTTATCACATCATTAATCATGAAACATCATACCGCATTCAATAGTCACAGAGATTACATCAACTTATAGTTAGCAAATTGCATTAACAGAGCAAGGAGAATCTAACTCACATCATTGTATTAGAAGCAGAATCATAGCATCATAACAGATCTACATAAATTGCATTGCATCATTGTAACAAAAAGCGGTACTGCCGCATCATAATAGACAATGGATAAGGATTGAACCATACTCAACACATCTTATATTAATATTGCACAAATATGCCATATTACACAATCCTTCTCCAAAACCGGAGAGTGCGTCAAAAGAAACCCAGACAAAATCGCAGTCAAGATAGAATAGTCCCCAACACAGAGTGCGCCAGATGCAATGCAAAAATCATCTCTTTTTATGGTTACAAAAATGGATCTATAAATAGGCCTACGCCTTTACCTCAAGGGTCCACTATTAACTAATTTCTAACCACTACTGACCTATTACAACAAAATTGGGCCCACATATACATAAAATATTCAAAAGTGGTTACTTCTTCGCTCATCGTGCTAAACGGCCCTTGCGTGGTACCGCGTGAGCTTGCATAGCTGCCACGACGCTGCCACGATGCTGCACAACTCACTAGCCCCAACCCCTTGCCAATAGAGACCTTTTGGAACCAAGAAACACTTGAACTAGTTTCATACAAAGTTTTATTTCCAAAAAGAGAACTAATTTGCACACATCCTATAAACTTCAAATAAACCTCTTGAATGCTTGTTTTTAAAACTTGTTGAAAAATGAAAGGTAGTAATTTGTGACGATAAAACAACATTTAGTGAAAATTTTCCTTCTCTAGTTGAAATAATGGTTCCATTTTGAAAAACTTGCAACACATGCATGTTTTAAAAAGTTACAAAGAAACTCTTACTCTGGTTTAGTTTAACAATTTCATCAAATTAAAGGATATATTTAGGGAGCATTTATGCATTGGATTGATTTGGTACTTTGAGTCATACATGCCATCACTCCTCTGAAACTATTAAAATTATCTTATTAACTCTTAATCTAAAAGTTATCAAGATTTTATTTTGAATATTACCAACAAGATTAGGCTAGGGACTTGGATTAGGATCGAAAGTTAATACTCCTAGGCCACAAAACTCTAAGACTAACAATAATTAAATAGCGATTAAATCCACAAGTAGAAAAGAGCACTTGCCGAGAAAGCGTGTTGAACACACACGTCAAGCACAAGGTCAATCTGATTAAGTAAGGGTGGCACCCCCCCTCTTGCTTTTTTAGTGGGATATGAGCACATCACAATGTTTCAATTAAGTGACAAGTTCGTGGGGTGACATCACTTTCTTGAGATATCTAGTCTAAGTGAGTTATCTGAGAATTTGAATTGTCTCGCTCAACCGTCGATTCTGAAGTGGTAAACATAGTTTATATTCCTAGGGTATCACATGGGCTATTTTGAGTAGGGGTCACTTTCAATGCCTGAGAAAAGCATTGACGCTTTATCTCCCTGGGAGGGTGATTGGCCTAGAGACAAGACTTACACCTTTGGTGATTAAAGGTTAGTGTAACTATTTCCCATACTTTCACCACTAGTAATTGTTGAGGCTTAATAGCCATCAGGAGATACTAGTTTTGGAAGGCCCTCTAATCCAGGTTTTAATGAAACCCTAGTTCTTTGGAAAGAAGTTTGCTTGTTGCTTCCTTAGGACATTTTTTAGTTGAGTGGACACATTCTTTTTGTTGAGTCTAGATTTCCTTTAGGATTGTTTGACTGTATTTACAACATATTATTATTAACAAACAAATTCTAAAACACTCAAACTTCATAGTATCTTTTCTCTTGATCCGCCAATCAAGGTGGTAGCGAGGTGAGTCACCAAAATTTGAAGGCCTCGCTAAAACAAAAACAAAAATACAAAAACCAAACCTAGGTGACTCTCAGACATAATTAATTTGAAATTCAATTAATATTAATAAAGAATACCAACATCAAACTAATCCTGACCCATCTACAAAAACAATTTATAATATTTCTCCATTTGAAATTAAAACACTAGAAGACCATACAACTGATTCCACAAATCTGCCTTTAAAAAATCTTTCAGACTGAATAATACTTACTGTGAGTGAGTCATTGGATAATATTAACCCTCTTTTGAGATGTTTTAGCAATATTCAAAACATATCACTTGACCCTTCGACCTCATCTGGAGTTCACGGGACCACACCAATGTAATCTCAAATGATTGTTGGAGGAAACAATACCTCCATTTCAACCTCAATGTCAATCCCAATAATTAATGTTCCTGTCACTAGCATAAGTTCAAGTAGCACTTCAATGCCAGTTGGTACAGTTCCGGGTTCGAATCCTAGAAGTACATCCACTTCATCTGTAGGTATCCCTATTAGAGGGTATGCCTTATCGAACATGGGTTTTCCATATGGTGGGGCTAATCAAGGTCAAAACATACAAGGAGTTATTCCAAATCCTCCTGGTATACCCAATACTTGTTAAGGTTCCACTTTTGGGGGAAACCCTTCACAATGGAATGTTAATATTCATGGAGGAAATAATGGATATTGGAACATAAATGTTAATTAGAGCTATCCTATACACATCGGTGAAAATGTATTGGGGGTTTATCCTCCTAATCCTACCACAATGCCTAGGGGAAATCCCATACCACCACCAACCACTATGCCAGGGGGTAATCCACCTATCAATCCCATTCCACAATGGAGTGGTCAGGTTCCAAGAAGTAACCAATCTTCTTAGGGCCCATCTCCATAAGGGTAAAACCCACCTTGGAATGTTGTTAAATCCCAAGGGAAACATCAACGGAGTGGTCAAGTCCTAGGAAATAACCAACCTTGTTGGGGTCCACGTTTGCAAAGGGGAAATTCACCCATTAATCCCATCTTGCAATGGAATGGACCGTTTCCAGGGAGTAACCAACCTTTTCTGGGTCCTCCTTTACAAGGGGACCACCTTGGAATATTAATCAAACCTAAGGTCAATGGAGACAACAGGCCCCTCCCATGTACCAAACATCTACAATGACACCAACCGTATCACCATTTCTAGCCACAATGAATCTACCAGATTTATCTTCGCTGACCAATGACCTTGTTCTACATTTGAATGGGTAGCCAAACATACTAACCAAACTTCCTTTGGACGTACCCAAATTCGATGGACGACCAGGGGGCTCCATCAAATCATGCAATGACATTTCATTTATGGTGTTCATCCAATTCCCTAGTTTATGATAGCGTTAGGTTGCGATTGTTTTAATAGGCCCTCATGGAAACTGCTGTGAAATGGTACATAGGGTTTCCTGGTATTACATTCATGGATTTTTCATCTTTATCCATTGTATTTTTGACACATTTTTAATTTCTTATCCGCTATGAGATGGGTATATAACTTTTGACTTCTCTTAGGCAATCCACTTCTACTCACATATTTGATCTATACATGAGTAGAGGAGGCGCTGAAGGATTATCAAAGTAGAAACACTAGATCAATTCTTTGAAGATTGGTTTGAAAAATTGTTATTTCCTACTATTGCTAAAGATGTATCCATTTTAGAAGACATGACCGAAGAACAACTCATTCAGAGTGCCCAACAGATGGATTTGATATATTCATAATTAGGCACACTTCATGACTTAATACCCCATGCTGGGAAACCTGTGTCCAATCCAACTAAGCCACTAAAATGAACTCATGCTGATGATGTGATTGGTTCTATCAATCAAATTAAACATCTTGCCGAACAATGGGACAAGTATTTGTTCAAACTTTGCAACCCACAACTGGCTAGGCAAACCAACAATCTGCAAATCCTACCCAAAATTCAGAAGTCCTCACCGTCCAAGCCATGAACCAAAAAGGGAAAAAGAATAAACAAAGAAGAATCCAAATGCTAATTTTGGAACAGGAGATGCACCCAAGGTGAACAATCCACCTAAAGGAAATCAAGAGAAAAGGAAAAACAAGTACCCTTGCAAGATTTTCTAAGGAGTTCATCCTACTCACCAATGCCATCATATAGACAATATTCATCGCAAGTTAACTTAATGCGGCGGGAAACAAAAACCTACCATATTGACTCAAACCTTTCCCCAACAACAACAAATGGTCACTGCAACATTGGTACCTCCACATGGGGCAACTAAGTAAACCCTCTGCTAGGGGGAAATCCACCCACTGCCAACATCTTTCTATTTGATCATGAGGTTAATGTTCAAACGAGGGATTGTTCTTACGATATCCCACCTAATGTTTCAAACTCATTAGGATCACAAACAAATGGTTCCCTCACCATTGAGAAACCAACCATTGACATATTACCTCTCCCCCCAAAGGGGTTTTACGTAAAACAACCAATAATCCTAATGCATGAGCAACTCAAAGAAAGGCACTATTATCCTCTATTGGTGCAATTGATCCATTTAATACTAATTTGATCACCTTCGACTTAGAACAATGAACATGTAGGCTCCCATCACAAATCATGTTTCATATTAAAGTGGCCTCACACGGTAAGAACATTTTTTGAACCATTATTGATGAAGGAGCCTCTACTTGTGCCATGTTATTAGGATGTTGGAAAGCATTGGGATCACCCACCTTAGTACCATCCCACACAATACTTAGAATTTGATGGACATTCGTTCCCTCCTCATGGACTTATCATGGCTTGCCCAATTGAATTAGGAGGTAAAATAGTCCAGGTTTATGTTGAGGTAGTATATGCACCCTTAGATTACAATTTTCTATTGGGATGTAGTTAGATACATGCAATGATGGCGAAAATTTCTTCAATATTATGAGTGACTCGGTTCCCACACCAAGGGAATATTGTTACAATCGATCAACTAGATTGTTGCATGGATGAAATTGGTATCCACTCAAATGTACCTTTTGTGGAGGATTAAAAAGCATCGATTCAAGATGTTGGAGTAGGAATGTTCAAAGATTCCTCCCTCGTGGGAACTTTCACAATCCCACCACCAATAGCTACCCCTCAAACTACTCCAGCTTTCACCATTACATCAAAAGTTTACTTTCCATTAACAATTTTCTGCAAGTCCACTACAACAAATGTTTCCACTTCATTGAATCGAACCGCGACAGAGGGCACCTTAGTCCAAAATACTAAAGGAAAGGAGATACATTTCATAGAAATTGATGAAACAATGAGTAGTACACCCTTTTCTACTGTAGAATTCATACCAAGCTATCCAAATGGCTTCAACAGACTTGAATCAAAATTCTTCTCCAAGGGAGGAATATGATCCTTACACATCACCCATATGGGTCATCAAAACTCCTAGTACTCATGACCTATTGGACCAAATTTTTCATTAGATGAAGCTATCCTTGAGGTCATGCACATATTTGAACAAGCCTCGGAGGACATGCATCATTAGTCCTCATTTCTTCCTAAGACAGATTCATTCGAGGTTATACCTAAATTTTTTTACCTTGATGACGATATGGAAAGGTACCCATGCCCTGTCCAAATACACAATACACAATGTACTTTTGGAAGGAATTTTGGGAAACATTTAAAAAACCATTCCTATCGATATATCCATTAAGCCTAGCATCATCAAAAATATCAATTTTGAAAGGAATTTTGGCAAACATTTCAAAAACCATTCCTATCGATATATCCATTGAGTATCCATTAAGCCTAGCATCATCAAAAATATATCCATTAAGTATCCATTAAGCCTAGCATCATCAAAAATATCAATTTTGGAAGGAATTTTGGCAAACATTTTAAAAACCATTCCTATGGATATATCCATTAAGCCTAGCATCATAAAAAATATCAATATAGGTGTTGATTTCTCTTCGGAGGAAATCAGGCAATATACAAATTTGTTTATAGAATTTTGTGATGTGTTCACTTGGTCGTATGAAGAAAAACTGAGCATTGATCCTACATGAGATCAAAACCTATGAAAATGCTAAACCTATGTGACATAAGTTATGTTATCACTCCAAGAAACTCTTTGAGGTTGTAAGTCAAAGATGCTTGGTAACGTAAAGTATGATTTATTTTATGTATGAATTTGGATCAATGAGATAACTGACCTACTAGGCTGGTATTAAGATAGTCAAATATTATAATCAAACAAGTTGAATAAGCAACGAAGTCGCTTAGTACCTGCCGCTTAAGAAAAGTTTGGAAAAAGTAATAATAAGCTAAGCTAGCTTAGTTTTTTTTTCTCTAATCTGTGGATTCGTTAAATCGTTGTAAAATTCGTTGGCCTATGAGACTTTGTGATAGACTTGCAATGTAACTAGACCTCCAGATAGCCAAGCATATTGCTGGATACACTTGGTGATTATTGGATGTGTTGTGTCGAGTCCCGATGGTGACACCTCACGATGTTGTGTGCTGGAACATGTATGTTTCAATCAGAAAACTGCTTTAAGGTCGGATTAACATTGATAAATTTTTCTAGATGGTAGGCAGAAGATATGAATCAAAAACCCAATGCAATGAACCATGACCAACG
This sequence comes from Pseudotsuga menziesii, assembly GCA_001517045.1. Taxonomy (NCBI): domain Eukaryota; kingdom Viridiplantae; phylum Streptophyta; class Pinopsida; order Pinales; family Pinaceae; genus Pseudotsuga; species Pseudotsuga menziesii. The sequence continues at coordinate 1,204,726 of LPNX010792433.1, read as the reverse complement.
TGAACTATGACCATAAGAATTCTTGCCAATAGGAAAGTTATAATGAAGGAACTACGATTATTACATAAACTATGACTTTCAATTTGTTAATAAGTTCATGTTGGTTATAGTTCCAAGAAACATTGGCCAAAGAAAGAAACTATGGCCAACTATGGCTTAGAATTGATAGTCTCTTCATAGTTCCCCATTCTCTTAACATGGAACTCTAACCAATGTTTGCAGGTCATGGTTCCAGGTAATTCATAGCCATGAACTTTGAGTAGGGGATTATTATCACCGATGAACTATGACCCTATTATTCCTTCATCAATCAATATGCATGTGTTTTAACTCCTCTTAACAAATTGACGACTTTTGCACCACTCAACAAACTTCTTAACTTCTCTACCAATGTTAGGCCAAAAATACCTTTTATATACCACTTAAGTGGTCTTAACCACTTCAAAATGTCCACTTAATCGTGACTTAATCCTCCACTATGTAGCTCTTGAATGAGATTCCCTCTCAATGAACTCGACAATATACAAAATTTACTATTCTTAAATAAGATCCCTCTTGGATGTGAAAATCCAAGCATGATGATCTAAGGATAGCACCCAAAGTAACCCAAATTCTCGACTGTTCAAGGTGTATACAACAATACATAATATTTAAAAGGTAATCATGTCACTTGCGTTTATTGATCCTGAGTGGGAAGGATAAGAGTTGTCACAATCACTTAATCTAGACCTAATCGCCAAACAATACTTAGTTTTATATTAGCAAAATCACCTTTTAAGGTGTCTTAATTTTTTAATTTAATTTTAAGTTTAGATTTTGAATGGTAAGTTTAAAAAGTGTGTTGCACATGGTTATAGTGTTTAGTTTTTATTTCAATAAGTAAGTTAATCAATGGATTTTTTTTTAGAATAAATGTCATTTGATTAGTTTTTTTAATTACAATTAATAAGTAATATGCCATTTTAATTGAAATTATCAGTTTTATTTGCAAGTAATTTATATTGATAATATATGAATCTTGAATATAAGTAACATTAAGTCTTCAACTTTTGTATGATAGATTGTAAAAATGTTCAGCATTTTGTATCAATGTTTTTGACATTAACATTCTTTAACTTTGTCGCTGATATAGTTTAAACCTAATTGTGTGCATCATTACATTATGATGGCCTTCCTTGTAATTAAATATTAAAGTTGTATAGCCCTTATTAACTTAATATGAATTTGAATATTACTATATACTTACATGGATAGTTTATTCTCTTCACATTTGATGTGGGATGGACATTCATCTCCACAATCCTATATTAGTGGATATTCTTCATTATTTTTATTTATTTTTTATTAGAAGTTTTTACTTTAATTTTTTACCATTTATATAAATACGAGATAATGTTGTTTTTAATTATTCTAAACAATACAACATTCATTTTATTTATATTAATGATATTGTGTAAAATAGGAATTATTAATTAAATATTTTGCTTACATTTATCTACATAAAAAAATTAAAAAAAAATTAAATAAATTTTGTAATATTATTAAAATTGTTAAACACATAGGGTAGCTTAGTTGATTTAAACTCTCAATTAAAAGATTATAGATATTAAGGTTGGAGGTTCAATTCTCATGATTAAAAAGACTGTAGATATTGAGATTGGAGGTTCAATCCTCATGATTGTAGGTCCTTCAAGATTATACTCCTAAAAAAAATACTAATTTTAAAATAATAACAAGAGCCATGAGGTGGCAATGTCACCGTTGTTGGTAACACGTATTGCTATATAAACTATAGAAATATGGTACTTTGTCACAAATTTGTAACAAAAAGGAAAATTATTTTGCCAAAAAACTTACTTAGCCATCAAATCGATTTCATTACTTATAAGCCATTGAATTGAT
>LPNX010792433.1:1134184-1190508 GCA_001517045.1 Pseudotsuga menziesii | reverse complement strand
TGATCGAACCAAACACATCAACACAAAGTATCATTTGATTCGACATCATGTAGAGGCCAAGACAGTCCATCTTCGACATTGTTCCACAAATGATCAAGTCTCAGACATCTTCACCAAAGCGCTTGGACGAGAAAAGTTTGAAAGATTCAGAAACATGCTCGGACTTACGAACACCCCTTCGGATTAAGAGGGGGATTGTTAGAATAATCCGTCAGGATTATTGTAAATAAATAAAAATAGGAATATGAATAGATAGGAAGCCAAACAGGCTGAGCGGAAGGTGAAACCCAACCGCCATGAGATTTGTATAAGTATAGGCTTTTGCATTGGAATAGTTAATGAATCGGGAGTTATTACCAACAAGTGGTATCAGAGCAAGGCTGCCTGCCTGCCGTAACTCCTGCCTGCTGCATTTCAGCCCTGGCATTCTGCCTGCCAGTCTGCTCCTTCAGGCTGCCTGCCCATCGCCAGTCTGTCCCTGCGCGCATTCATTATGTGCGTTTATTTTCTGCCTGAGTCTATTCTTTGCTAGAACATTATTATACCTAACCCTAATTCCTAATTGCACTCCTCGGCCGTTGTGACAGTATTTCTCCAGCGAGTTCCTGGCCTCGACTCTCTTCTAGTCTTTGCTGAACTCGTCGAGGTGAGATATTGCCCGTAGGGAATCCAAAAACCCTAATTTCCATGCCATGTCAAGCCGGATACTTGGAAGAGACCAGCACCATTCAAGAGAAATCCCCTCTAATGAATGCCTAAAAAGATTAATTTGAACGTCCTCATGAACAATTTCAAGCCGATGAATAAAGTCATGAAAATCCAAGAAGTGTTCAGCTGGAACTTCCCACTCTTCTCCTCGAAATCTAGGAATACTACGTTCCCATTCATCTCTACTAGGAACTGGATTAGGGTAACCATAAATACTTGAAAAATCATAGAATGCATACCTCTTGTTCATTTCATACTAGTGGAGTCGCCAACAGATTTTTGAACAATGGAGTCGTCACTAAATCTGTCCTTCATGTAGTCGCCAGATAGATAATTACAACCAAATGATGTCCAAGCTTTGTCTATCATCAAAGCATGATCTATGTCGTTTCCCTAGGGAAGTGTTCTTCAACATTCGCTCTTCGCTTTCCCCGGCAACAACACCAATTTGTTATCACTCCAAGAAACAACGCCAATTTGCTATCACTCCAAGAAACTCTTTGAGGTTGTAAGTCAAAAATGCTTGAAAACTTAAAGTATGATTGATTTTATGTATGAATTTGGATCAATGGGATAACTGACCTACTGGGTTGGTATCAAGACAGTCAAATATTATAATCAAATAAGACAATGCTCTCAAGATTCAATGATCAGACATATAGCTTAATGATGGGTGAGGAATGTTATACTTATTAACCAGAACCACAAGTGATGGGTTAAATAAGATAGTTTAGATTAAATTTAAATCAAGCCTATGAACTGACTAAATGAGATAACATTCATTAGCAGTTAAGACAAACTTGAATTAAAGCACAGAAAAGAAAAGATGGTAATCTGACATCAAAAGTGAGAGAAAATTGTGATTTGTATTATATCTCTGAAAAAATATGTACAATAGCAATAAGGTCTTCTATCCAGAATCGAACCCTTGTTCCTTCAAAATGATAGGCATTTATAGCCTTTACAACCAGCCTAAGATCCTAGAAAGTTGGATCTGGAATACTAAAAATAGAAGAGAATTACAGAGCTAATACAATTGTATATATCAGAAATCTGTTTCCAAAAAGTCAATCTATCTTCAAAATTTGGTCTTCAACAGCTCCATTGAAATCTCTAATGTGTCATGGATAAAGGGATGCTTTCCTTCAACAGCTGGAAATCTTTCAACATCTGTAAGCAATGTCCACTTATAGATAGGTTTACCATATAACCATCTACCTTACATATCACCTCAAAACTTTGAAACCAACACCCAAAATACAAGTGTTAAATCCCTGGATGCTTCCTCATGCTTCAATTTGCTAAAAAACTGCTTTGTTCGGGCTCCAGATCTCTAAATATAATTTCCAGCGGCTTCCCTGTCCTTTTCGACCTAGAAAATCTGTTTTTGCCAGCGAAAATCCTGATTTTCACCGGCTCTTAGTGTGCTGTGATGCTAACTGAGTTGACAAAAAGCCTAATTTTTCAAAAAGACACACAACTTCAAAAATGACTCTTCAGCTCCTTCCTAAGTCTGTTCCCCTTCCGCGCAAGTGTTTCTCAAGATCTTCAAATGATGGTGAACAAATAAAGATGAAAAGGGAATCTAATGTTGATCCATATTTATGCATGAACGAAATTAAAGAACATATACAGAATCATAATAACAGACATTTTGCAAAGATAACAAAGATACAGTAAGCACATATTCTATTAAATGGCGGAAATAGAATAGACTGTAATACAATTGCTAGAATGGTGGTAGCTATCTCTGAGAAGAGATGTGGATGCTACGCTCATTCGTGCCAAGTTGAAAACAAAATGAGGCCAAAGGGGCCTATTTATAATAATAATGAGGGTGAGAACCCCAAAAGTCCAAAACGTAACCCTAGAAGATGAACCGTCATAAAGTTTGCAGCCCCAAGGTGGTAAGTTGAACAATCAACTTCCCGGCGTCATAACTTTTGCATACGATCTCCGATTTGGGCGTTCGATAGCTCATTGGAAAGGTCTGTCTAAGATTTACAACTGTTGGTCAACCAAATGCATGTTAATGGCAACCATTTGGCCCCTAATCTCCAAAAAACGTCGTTTAAGGCCTCAAAACGGCCTCGAAAGTTTAGGACTCGAAAAACTGCAGAAAAATAACTAGGAAACTGCCACAATGGACAATTGTTTTGAGCTAGTGGAATAGGTGGGTGGCCACCGATCTCCATCTGGATCAAATGTACTGTTCCTCAAGGACCTTGCCCCCTGAACATCAATGTCCAAAATGCGTCTCTTCCCTGCATCATTTAGAACACATCCAGGAAGTACAGTTACGCTTTGAGGCATTTGGTAGTCATTAGCCGACAGGTTTTTCCCTAGTGCAATACCGTCCTGCATCACCTAATGCTCCTGGTGCATTCCTTCTTGTGGCCCTTTTTCCATGCGGCCCAATTTCTTCAACCTGCCGAAAATTCCAAAAACGTAGAGATTTTCGCCATAAGACACCTGTGTTAGGTTTTAGTGTTGACTTATGGCTTGACACATGTAATATGACTTGTCCTATTAGCATAATAATAGGAGGATTTCACTACTTACCCGACCATTTGCACCGATCGGACGACCTGGCTCATGCGAGCGGTCACATCCGACGTTGCTGGTCGTCTGATCGGTGCAAATGGTTGGGTAAGTAGGTTACTCGATCAGTGCTGGGTTTTGTGTGTCGACTCATAGATGACTCATAACCTAGCTTTGTATGTCAATTTGTGAATTAACATGTGGATTGTAATTTGGCTTTAATATGTTTACTTTACTCGTAGCTTGGCTTTGTAAACTTGGCATAAGAAATGACTATAAAACCATAAAAACTGATAGGCTAGGTTAGACTTGAGCATTGACACTTGTACACACACACTATTTTTTGGATTAATATATATATATTATCTTTGAAGCTCAAAAACATAAACTAAGGTTTAAGATTTATTTGCCTTTTTTTTGTATTGCAGGTTAAACATAGAGTGACAAAGCAATCTTTGGCAACGAGACTTATGGGAGCTTATCAAAGCTGATAAATTTTATTGGGAAAAATGAGGTCTAGACATTGTCAAAAATTGAGAAATGAGTGTGTTTAAGTAAAGTAGAGAAAACACTCTAAAAAATACCAGTGTATTTTTTATCGCTAACAAGTTACATTCGGTAAATCCTAGGAAATCGGTTTCCATAAAAGCAGAAGTAGAAAAGCTATTTAAAGTTGGATTCATATACCCTGTACCTTTGACTAAATGGATATCTAATCCCATTCCAGTTGATAAAAAGAAAGGAATGATCCGATTCTGTAATGACTTTAGGGATTTAAATTTGGCTTTGTCACAAAGACAACTATTCCATACCCTTTATTGATAAGACTATAGATGAATCTGCCGATAATGAAATAATTTCATTTATGGATGGATTCTCAAGTTTCAACCAAATTCATATTAAAAGGAAAGTCAACATTAAAACAACTTTCATTTTCCCATGGGTCACTTTTGCGTATCAGAAAATTCCAATTGGTATTAAAAACATTGGGTTCACTTTTTAAAGACCCATGTCATATGCGTTCCATAATGTTAAGAAAATTCTTGAGGTTTATCTCGATGACTTGAAATCCAAATCTAGGAGAAGAGATGAATATTGTGCACACTTACGTGTCGTCTTCATTCAATGTTGTCAATACAACATTAGGTTAAATCCACATAAACGCATTTTTGTGTGGACAATGGGAAATTACTTGGTTTAATTGTATCCAAGAATGGGATTATGGTTGATCCCCTTTAAGGTTGAGGAAATATTATAGTTACCTCCCTCGAAAACAATCAGACGACTTCAAAGCCTACAAAATAAAGCAACCTTCTTAGGAAGATTCATTGTTAATTATGCCGAAATTTTGAAAGGTTTCACATGTCTCCTAAAAAAATACACACCCTTAATCTTGGATGACCAAGCTCAACTGTTCATTTGATGCATTGAAGAAAGCATTGGTATCAACCTTGATATCTAGTCCTCCAGACTATAGTAGAGATTTTTTGTTATATTTGGAAGCAAGTGTACATAAGCACCTTTGTTCACCTACCCCCTTCAGTTAGCTGATTTTAACTTATTGTAACCGGTTATTAATGATTTTAGTGATCTGTAGTTGCACTAGTTATCTATAATGGCGATTTTCGCACTCCTAGTTAGCTCTAGAGTATGTCTAGGCTAGTAGATTCAACTACTTGTGTAGGTATTCGAATTATTCATTTATGTTGTATTATATATTCACCCATAATGTGATAATCATTAATGGAAGATTTCTCATATTGTTCTTCAATTATTCTTCTCTTATTTCTCTTGTGCAATCTATGTGAAGACCATTTTTGTCCCAAGATCTACTTGTCAGAATCTAATAGAAGGTCCACAACATTTATATCCATGATAACCTTTTGTTACAAGACCTGCAATGTTATGGTATATAGAGCATGTTAGTGTTGAAAATCAATATAGTTGCACATAATTAAATATGCAAAAAATATTGCTTTGAATATAAACAAAACAAACAACATACATACATGAGAAAACTCCTAACCATGGATAATAAGGTGTGGTGTATGCACATATGCCATACAAAATAAAACTCATCTCTGATGGGATGGGTCTTGATACATCATATACATGTATCCCTTCCCATAATTCATCAAATTCATCGATTAATGGTTGTAGGTAAACATCCATATTCTTCACTTGTCTTCTACCAGAGACTATAAGAGCCAACATAAGATGCTCATTCTTCATGGACAACCATGGGGGGATATTGTTATTGATCACTACTATAGACCAAGTAGTAAATCTAGTGTTTGGTTGGGAAAATGGGTTGACTCCATCAATTGCTATGCTCAATCGGAGGCTACGTACTTCATCCTTGAATTAAATGGACCACATATCCTATATATGCTTCATAGATATTGCATATGTTGGGATTCACATAGCTCCTTCCTCATTTTGGTGCGATGCATACCATCCCTGTAGCATAGCTAATTCTTTGAAATGAAAGAGCCTTAGAATCCTTGGGTATGTGCCTCAATATCTTATGAGGAGGACCATGTGCTTTAACCTTGTTTTTCGATTCTTGGTACTTGTCAAGCCCACATTTTGGACACATCTCTTTGTCTGCATATTCACATCTATATAGAATAGAATCATTGGGACACACATGACATGATATGTTCTCAAGACCCAACATTTGATTTTCCTCTTTGTATCTGCTGAGAAAGACATTATCACTCGGAAGTACCTTATCTTTGAATAACCTATTGTTAGTGGGAAATATAAATGTACCATGTCATTTAACGTTCATAAAATCAATCATTTTCAATGTCGATTGTGTGACAAGATTCCTTAAAATATAAGGTAGTTGATGGTTAGTTACATCAAAAGTGTCAAGAAACACGCATCTGACATGCCATACATTGCTTTCAAGTTGTATAGTAACATTGTTGTCCCCAACCGTGTAGACTTAGACCAGCTTGGTCCAAAGAGAGGGGTGGTGGAAGTCGATTTAAGGCTTTCAAAGAAGGCTTAAGTGATATGGGCGTCATCCCCTAACTCATTGTCCTAGAATGTATGTAACAACATTGCATCCATGGCACTCATTTATTGTAATAACTCATCCATACCAACCTCTACTTCATTGCCTCCATTTCCAACATGTGAACAACGATTATTATTGTAGGCATTCCTAATTGGTAGGTATGGATGTAGTGGAAATTGAATAGGTGGTTGATTCAACCATGCTTGGTATGCTTCCTGTCCAATTTGCACTCTTTTTTCAACCTTCTCTCTATTTGACATTGTACTAGGGTGCAACAAAATATGGTAGACATGTCGTTCATCATCAGAATCTTGATTTAAAAAATATTGAATATTACATCAATGATGTTAGTAAGCACAATACCATTGGTTTGATCTAGCATTAGACAAAAGAATTATTATATAAGCACAAGAATAATTTCCAATAGAAAATTCTAAGTTGCAAACAATTTATAAAGCAAATGTTAAGATTGAACGATAAAATAACATCAAACCCACGGAGTTTCAAACTGATGACCTTATGCAAGGAGTGCCTTAATAATACACCCATTAACAATGTAGTCTACACCCCATGGGAAAATTGAGAAATACAATAACATGAATCCTATAGAAAATTAACAAATACAATTAATCAAACAATCGCGTTGTATCTGATACTAGTAGAACAGGTAGTGCAATTCAATATGTGTGTGAGATTTTGGTACGAGAGTTACATATATGAATGGTGTGATCATACATCCTTGACTATATGACGACTCAAATGAAAAATTTAGGGAAATTCCCCTACTGTAGCCAGAAAGCAAACAATTTATAATTTTTTTAAAATGAGCAATATATTAACATGAATCCCATTAAAAATTAACAAATACAGTTAATATAAGAAGAGTGTCGTATCTGAGCTAGCAGTACATGTAGTGTAATTCATGAGTATGTGTGTGAGATTTTGGCGTGACAATTACACATGTGATAATGGTGTCATCAAACATACTTGAGTGTATAATGAATCACATTAGAATTTTAGGGGAAGTCCCCTATATTGGTCATAAAACAAATAATTTATAAATTAACAATTTATAAAACAAAGTTCAAACTAAGCAATATATTAACATGAATCCCATTGAAAATTAACAAATACAATTAGTCAATTTTTTTTTGTCTTATGCCTCAAGGGGACATCTAAGGGTAATCCCAATGCAAGGCATATTTGATGAGCAGTTGGTGGTCTACGATATTTATAGTTTATTAACAACTCATCACCAGGAGACAAACTACGTATTACATGTACAACAACAAATATGGATGCTTTCCTTTCCATAAAGAACTCCTGGTCATTGAAGAGTTCCTCAAATGAACAATTTGAAAAAAATAAAGAGCGCCTAGAACTATTTATGAACCCTGCAATGTTCCCATGAGTGCATGGATGACCATCTATATATAACAGGTTCTTCCTGTTAAAGTTTCCAGAAACATAATCACTCATGCACATACTATATATGGAATGTTATGTTTGTATTTAAAAATATTCAAGTAATCTAACAAACAATAGATATGACCACAAAATGGCGTAAGTGCTACTAACTGTTTGGGAGGAACGAGTACATGTGAAAGGATAAACAAACCAATATTTGTAGAATCTATATTAGACTAGGCAATCATAAAATGATTACCACAAAAGGATAATTCGGTTCCAACATCAAGCACAAGTAGAGAAGACGACCAAGCGCCATACAAATTGTTTTTGTTAGAAGTTAGATATTTACTTTGCAATTCATAAGAAGGGAAGATTCATTGCTACCCTCCAAGAATTGGATGGGCCTTGGTGTGTACATGGAAATTTTTTCTCTCAACTCATGCAAATTTTTGGATCTTCTAGTAGAGATGTGTTGGGTGAAATTCATATCATACTTTGGATCACTATAACTTTCAGTTGATTGAACATAAGCAGAGGGGTTCGTCAATTTAGGATGAGACATAGTTGTTTGGATTCCAACTTTTAAAAAAATGAGCAAAATATGGAAGTGTTCTTACGTGCCTTTTATATATCACATATTGGATTTTTTATTGTACTAGGCGGTATTAGACCATAAACATTGGGTAATATATCATTGGCGTAATGGATGAGTGTGACATGCTGAGGGTTCCCCTTCAACCCTTAACATTTTGAACAACCACAAACTACTAGGGTGTCATAAAAGAGATCCATATCATGATGAATTATTGTCAATGAACTAGCTTTTCAAATTGAAGATGGTATGTTACAATTTGCGGGGTAAAGCGACTGCCCATTTTCATCTACAAACTACTTGTTGTACCTTGCTCCTAATAAGAACTTACGACGTTTTAAAACTGGTGAAATATATTGTGCATGCAAACTCGAACCTGAATCAATATCCTGGAATATAGAATAAATCGATATTCACATTCACATGGATAAGTAACATAAATTCAAATAAAATATAGTCAAAATATAAATAAAACCTAATCTTATTGGAGATTGAAAGGGAGAACTCATTGAACTTTGAACAAGATGGAATGATCTAGAATCTGAAGAATTGGCCATTTGATACTATAATCTTTTCTCCCTAAATTTGATCCAAATCACTAATCAATATACGTCTCTACAATCCTAATTTTTTTTTAAGAACTATATCACAATCTAACTTCCAATATAGTTTGGAAACCATTTTGTAAGAATAAGGCGAGTTTAAGCAACATATATATCCTATGAAATATTGTAATTGGTGTGGTTGAATACTAAAATAATTTTTGAAATGAATATATAATTTTAAGTTGACACATCAAACCATAAGAATTTCAAATTAAATCAGTGCGTCTAATCAAATAAACACTGGGAATAATTTTAAAAACACCCTTGAAATGTTGAAATACTGTAACTTCGAAGAATATTCTATTGTATTTTATTATTGTAATTTACTTGGAGATGTTTTATTCCTCCATCGGGATGTTGTTATTGTATTTGGTCATCATAGAGTCATAAGGTAAAACCTCCATTGTAATTCGGTTCGATAGAACCTTCCAGAAAGTAATATTATAATGTATTGTGTCTTCCTAGGTAAGTCGGCCAAGTTAAGTTTGTTGGGGCCGACCTAGTTAGGGAAAATGTCAAATGGAAGATAAAGTATAAATAGGAGTGATGTGCTCCTTATTTGGACACACACACTCACTTGTGTAATGCGCATAGGGGAGAGAGAGAGAGATAGAGAGAGATGCAAGGAGAAGGAGCATGTTTCTGGTATTTGTCTTTGTACTTTTGATCATCTATATTGAGGAAGTTTTGCTGGGTTTTCTTCCCCTAGAGGGTTTCTCAAGATAAATCGGTGTCTATCTTGTGATTGTGTTTTTTTCAGTGATCTTGTATATGATATTGTTGTGAAATTGAATTGAATACTAATGTCATCAATCTTAGCATATTGAATCTTAACATGGTATCAAAGCTAGCCTGAATATGACATCTTTCACAAGGTGAAACTCTCTCTCTCTTCCCTCCAGACAGAAATTAGGGTTTCAGTCAAAGTTGGAATTTTAGAAATCTGTTTGCATAGAATGTTGCGCCTCCCTAGGGTACATCTATTGAGCCCTGAATTAAAATTTTTGAGTGGGTAGATCTCCAGGAAAGTCAAACCCTAGTTTGACTATAGACTAGAAAACTACAGAAAACTAGAAAACTACAGATTAGCATTTTGCAAGTCAATTTTGAGAGGTGAAGATTTGGAATCTCCAGAAACCAAGTGTACCAGTCAATTCGCCTCAATCAAGCACATCTCCTGGTAAGGTCAGTTTTGTATTTTGAGAAATTTAATTTTTTGGTGACCTCCTAGATAAGATGGCCCTAAGAAATAATCTTGAAGTTAAGATAGAAGGCATAGAGAATTTTCTAGCATGGAAATATAGGATTGGCCTCATTCTTAAAGAGAATGATCTTGCTAAATACATTGAGGAAGAAGTTGCAGAACCTGAATAGGATGAAGCTAAGGAGAAGCACAAGAAGGACCTGATTAGGGCTATGAGGATCATTGATGATTCTATCAAAGACCACTTGATTCCTCAAGTGTCATCCAAAGAGACTACGAAGTAGATGTATGATGCCCTATCCAGAATGTATGAAGGAAGAACCATCAATAGAAATATGAATTTGAGAACTCAATTGAAGAGTACCAAGATGTGCCAAGGAGAATCCATCCAAGACTACTTCACAAGGGTCTCCCAGTTCAAGGAGCAACTAGAAGCCATTGGAGACTCCCTTGATGAATATGAGATAGCTATGAATTCTCTCAATGGTATCACTAGACCTTGGGATTCATTCATCTAGACTATGTGTGCCAGAAAGGAAAGCATGAAATTTGACATTATATGGGAAGATTGCATCCAAGAGGAGGCTAGAGTAGCCAATAGAGAAGCTCTACTTAAAGAATATGATCAATACCTAGCCACCCATACCAAGAGAGGAAGAAGTCAATATAAATTCAAGAAGGAAATCCACAAGGATTCTCAACCTCCCAAGAAGTTCCAAAGGACAAAAGAAAACAATCCAAGAATAAACTATTCCAACTTTCAATGTTTCAATTGTGACAAGCTAGGACACATTGCCATAAATTGTCCATTGAAGAAAGAAGAATACAAGAAGAGGAACACCAACAAAAGACATCATGCACACCTAGCTGAATATGAAGATGAAGAAGAAGAGGAAGAAGGATCTCGAAGAAAGGAAAGAAAAACAAGAAGATGTAGAAGAGTATGTATTAATTTATGCACTCTCTGGGTTTGTGACACATGGAGAAGATACATGGCTTATTGATAGTGGTGCTTCAAATAACATGATGGGACAAAATAAAACTTTGTCAAAACTTGAAGAAAATAAATATCCTCAAAAGGTATCATTAGGATATGACTATCAATACCCTATCAAAGGAATTGGTGAAGCAAGATACAAGCTTGATTCTAGAACCCCCATGAAGATGAAGGAAGTCTTATATGTACTAGGTTTGAAGAAGAATTTCCTTTCTATCTAAGCATTAGATAAGAAAGGATACATGGTTTCTTTCATATATAGACAAGTACTTATGTGGCCCAAAGGAAAATCAATTGAAGATGCAGTTGTCATCAATGAAGAGGAAGGAGGCCTATATAAACTCAAGGGACATTTAGAAATAGCCCTTGTTCATGAGACCACTATCCCAAGTGAATTATAGCACATGAGGCTTTCTCACATCAATTACAAATCACTACCCCATGTGAACAAAGTAGTGAAGGGTTTCCCAGATTTGAAGATCGATCATGAAGGCATTTGCAAAGGATGTGCAAAAGGAAAGAATATCAAGAATTTATTTCTAAAGAGTGAGATAAAGGCTAAAGGTACGTTGGAATTAATCCATTCAAATGTATGTGGTCCAATTCCCTCTACATATTTGAGTGGTTATGAATATTATTTTACATTTATTGATGACTATTCAAGAAAAAAATGGATATATTTCTTGAAAACAAAGGATGAAGTATTTGGAAAATTCAAGGAATTCAAAGTCTTGATAGAGAATCATTCATAAAGAAGAATAAAGACACTTAGAACAGACAATGGTGGAGAATATACTTCAAAATATTTTGAAGCCTTTTGTAAAGAAGATGGAATCAAGAGGGAACTAACTACTCCCTACAATCCTCAATAGAATGGTGTTGTGGAAAGAAAGAATAGGACCATTGTGGAAGCAATGAAGACAATGATACATGATCAAGATCTTCCAATGAACCTATGGGTTGAAGCAACAAGGATGACAATTTATGTACATAATAGATTATCCCATAGTGCCCTTGGACTCAAGAGTCCATAAGAAATGTTCATAGGAAAGAATCCTAAAGTGAGCCACCTCAAGATATTTGGTTTCCCAGTATATGTTCACATACCAAAAGAAAAGAGAACCAATTTGGACCCTTCCGGAAAGAAGGGAATATTTGTTGGATACTGTGAAGTCTCCAAAGCCTTCAGAATATACATTCTAGGATTCCATCACATGGAGATTAATAGAGATGTAACATTTGACGAAGAAGCAACTCTGAAGAGATCCAGAAAGTGCTAGCATGAAGAAGTATATGAAGCAGATGTACCTACCAGAAATATAGAAGTTGCATCGTCCCCTGAAGATGGTGACATCAGAAGACCATGATATGCTAGAACCTCAAGAACCTCCTACTATGAATATGCCATGAAAGAGAAATCCTGCTCGGGTAAGAGAAATTATATAAAAAGCAAAAATGTATGGAGCTCTAGAAGGCTCCACAAGAGTAAGCAAGAAGTCAAAGCCATTTTCCAGTTATGTTGCTTTGATGCATCATCTCGTAGATCAAGAACCTACCAGTTATGAAGAAGATATACAGAAGACAGAATGGGTAGAAGAGATGACGTAAGAATACCAATCAATAATGAAGAATGATGTTTGGAATATAGTTCCCAAACCATAAGGAAAAAGTGTGGTATCTTCCAAGTGGATGTACAAGATAAAGCATGCCGCTTATGGAAGTAGTGAGAAATACAAGGAAAGGTTTATAGCTAGAGGATCCTCTCAAAAAGAGGGAATTGATTATGAAGAGACATTTGTGCCAGTAGCAAGGTACACTTCCATTAGAAACATCATGGCACTTACATCCATGATGAGGTGGAGTTTACACTAGATGGGAATGAAGACAAATTTCCTGAATGATTTTATTGAGGAAGAAGTGTACATAGAACAACCACAGGGATTTGAAGTTGAAGACATACGAACTCACGTATACAAGTTGAAGAAGGATATGTATGGGTTGAAGCAAGCTCCTAGAGCTTGGTATGGAAGGATAAATAGATTCTTGACGAGCTTGGGCTTTACCAAAAGTAAAGCCGACCCTAACCTTTACTTTAAGGTTATGGATGATGAACCTGCCATTTTATTCTTGTATGATTTATTTTTGACAAGAAATGAGAAACATATTGTAGAGTGCAAGAAGAATCTTGTTGAATAATTTGAGATGGAATACCTTGAATTGATGCACTACTTTCTAGGTTTGGAAGTATGGAAGAACCTAGAAGGAATATTTCTCAACCTGGAAAAGTATACTATGGAAATCCTAAAAAGATTTGATATGTTGGAATGTAGATCCTTGTCCACACCCATGGATACCAACCTGAAGCTATTAGTTGATGAATCGTCAGAACTAGTGGATGTGATTCAGTACAGACAATTTATTGGGTTGTTGATGTATCTGACTAATACAAAGATAGATATATGCTTTGTCGTGAATACCCTGAGTCAATATCTAGTTAAGCCTATATGTGTTCACCTGGTAGCTGCAAAGTATGTGATGAGGTACCTGAAAGGTACGATAAACTTTGGTCTATACTATGTTGGAGATATTGACTGCAGATTGTATGGTTATACAGATGTAGATTAGGCTGGAAGTGTCTCAGATAGGAAGAGAACCTCAGGTGGATTTTATTGTCTGGGATCCGCCATGATCTCATGGTTTAGTAGGAAGCAGTCCGATGTTGCTCTCAACACAACTAAAGCAGAGTATATAACAACTTGTTCTTCTAGTTGTGAAGCCATATGCCTTCAAAAATTGATGTTAGGTCTATTAGACCTGAAGTTGGATACCATGGTGATTCTATGTGACAACCAGAGTTGCATAAAGATGACGAAGAACCCAATGTTCCATGACAAGTCAAAGCACATAGAAATCCAGTATTTTTACATACTAGATATGGTACAGAAAGGAGCTATAAAGCTCTAGTATGTGAGCATTGATGAGCAAGTTACTGATGTGTTGACTAAGCCTCTATCTCGAGTAAAGTTTGAATACTTCCATGACAATCTTGGTGTGGTTCGAAAGGACCTTCCTTGAAAGGGGGAGCAATGATGATGATGTTGTAGTGATATTGTATCATCCCTGAACATTAGTCTTAAAGTGATCCGCATAATTTTTTCTTCAGGATGATGATGTTGCAGTGAGATTGCATCATCCCTGGACATTAGTAATAAAGTGATCCGCAGAATTTTGTCTCCGTGATGGTGATGTTGCAGTGGGATTGTATCATCCATGGACATTAGTCCTAAAGTGATATCCAGAATTTTGTCTCCGTGATGACGAAGTTGTAGTGGGATTGTATCATCCCTAAACATTAGCCCTAAAGAGATCCACATAACTTTGTCTCTGTGATGTGGTTGGGATTGTATCATCCCTGACCATTAGTCCTAAAGAGATACACAGACCTTTGTCTCTATGATGTGGTTGGGATTGTATCATCCATGGACATTAGTCCTAAAGTGATCATGATACTTGTGTCTCAGTGATGTGGTTAGTATTGCATCATCCTTGGACTTATGTCCTAAAGTGAGAGGGATTGATCATCCCGTAAGTGGATAATGTGTGTTGCAGGTTATGTTGTTGTTGATCGAAAGATCAAGTTTTGTTGTAGATGATGTTGTTGCTGATTGAAAGATCAAGTGTTGTTGTAGATGATGTTATTGCTTATCGAATGATTGAGTGCTGCAAAATATGAACATCAAATATGAAGACTCAGTGCTGTAGAAGATGATGCTCCAGTACTAAAGACATTGAAGATGTTCCAGTCATTGTTTCAGTTGTCGATGTTGTTGAAAAAATCCAATGATTTATAGATGTATTACCTTGATGTTGTTGATGATGCTCTCTCTCCTTGCTACTACTATTGATGATTCTCTCTCTCCTTCCTCTTACACTTGAAGCTACTATTGTTAGTATAATACCCTTCTTGTTAAGGGGAAGTTTTGAAATATTGTAACTTTGAAAAATATTCTATTGTATTTTATTATTGTAAATTATTTGGAGATGTTCTATTCCTCCGTCGGGATGTTTTTATTGTATTTGGTCATCATAGAGTCATGAGGTAAAACCTCCATTGTAAGTAGGGTCAATAGAACCCTCTAGAAAGTAATATTATATTGTTTTGTGTCTTCCTAGGTAAGTCAACCTAGTTAAGTTTGTTGGGGTCGACCTAGTTAGGGAAAAATTCAAGTGGAAGATAAAGTATAAATAGGAGTGATGTGCTCCTCATTTGGACACAGACACTCACTTGTGTAATTCGCATAGGAGAGAGAGAGAGATATATGTGCAAGGAGAAGGAGCACTTGTTTGGGATTTGTCTTTGTTCTTTTGATCATCTATATTGATGAATTTTTGTTGGGTTTTCTTCCTTTGGAGGGTTTCCCAAGATAAATCAGTGTCTATCTTGTGTTTGTGTGTTTTTCAGTAATCCTATATATGTTATTGTTGTGAAATTGAATTGAATACTAATGTTATCAATCTTAGCATATTGAATCTTAACATGGAATTTATATGTATAATAAATGGGAGAATCTCCCTAATATATAGGAGAAATTGAAGGATATTTTATCAATAATATAATATACATATATAATTTTTTGACCAATATTTTATTCTATTATATAATCTTGTAAAATCTTGGCGAATCTTTCACTAAACTATAAGATATTGTAAAATCTTGGTAAATATTTCACTGAATTATAAAATATTGGAAAAACTTGGAAAATCTTTCATCAAATTATAAAATATTGAATGTCTTGGTGAATATTTTGCTAATGAGACTTAGCTTTTGATTCTGCAGATTAAAAATGTAGTGCAATAGAAGAGCATATACGAGAGCTTGAATCTCTCAACTCTTAGACCCTCAAATGCAAATTTAATTCCTAAATGAGGAGGAGGGATTTATTTATACATTTCACAAGAATTATTGGGTCACTCACAACTGAAGGTGTTGGTGAAACACAACTACACTAACTAGATTCAGGGAAAATGGGGACTCCGCCTTTTATTTTGTCCCTTAATGGTCTAACGAACATGTGGGGACCCAAATCTTGACGCACCGACAAACTGATAGAATTGAACACTTTACACTATGGAGTGATTATGGCACCCAAAAACCACTTTCATAGAACAAATACTCCTAGGATATAATAAAAACCTAATAACATCGAATGAGCCCTAAGAATCAAGAGTGCCCTAGAATTCAATTGGCCTAAAAAAGAATCCACGATAAAAGGCATGATAAAAGGTAAATTTACAATAAAATAATATATTGCAACTATGAATAAAAAGAATAAAAAGTTCAATAAAAATCATACCATGTTAATTATTGGATGAAAAGCATGATGTGAGTTTGTATTCTTTGATAAATTGCATGTGCAACATGCCCCTTCAAGACATGAGCTTTTGACAATGGAGATATTATGTGAAGATTAAAATGTCGAGAAAACTAAGAATAGAAAGTGGAATCGCATCAACCAGAACCTTCACCCTGCAAGCGTAATCCGATGTGGGTGAACCATGAATAATTGTAGGCTTTATATAGAAAAAAATGAGCCCTAATTTTCCCTCCAATACTAGATAACAAGGGCTGAAAGAAGCTATCACATGAAATTGACTAAAAATATAGGCAAATACAACCATATGCTTAAATTACAAGGAAAATGGAGGGAGAAGTAACCCTTGGGAGCCTCCATTACTGAAAATTGGGGGCGAAAGAGTGATTTCACTAGATTTTCTCTAGAAATTGGGGGCGAAAGATAGATTGAAGGGATATTTTGCTAGGGTGAAAATAATTGTTTTCATTCTCCTCATTAATATATGGGGGACTATTCGTTTTGGTTTTATTTTTTTCTAATAAATATTGGGCGAATATATTTTAGCTAAAAAAACCCTTTCCATATAAGAAAATAGCCCACTAATTTTTTGTAACCCCCTTAATATAGCCCCTAAAATTATCCATGATAAACACACACTGGTGCGTCATAACAACAAACATACTGTATATCAACATCCGCAAAAGCCCTCGCATAAGAAGATATCTGCTACATTTGATAGTAAATATTTATTGATGCATCCTACACCATAGTTCATACCGACATGTTTTCTAAATACATGCACATTGATGTGTTTTATAAATTAATGCACACTTGTGTGTCCCAACTGTACATGCACCGCAA
The DNA here is from genome assembly GCA_001517045.1 of Pseudotsuga menziesii. Classification (NCBI taxonomy): domain Eukaryota; kingdom Viridiplantae; phylum Streptophyta; class Pinopsida; order Pinales; family Pinaceae; genus Pseudotsuga; species Pseudotsuga menziesii. The sequence goes on along the minus strand of LPNX010792433.1, from coordinate 1,173,208 downwards.
GATGAGTTTGTTTTGTATTTCTTATTGATACGATGCTACGTTGAAATTCAAACGCCCCAGTGTGTTTCATTTATATCTGCATTAGTGCGTCAGAATAATAAGTGCAACTAAATGTCGAAATAAAAATTAAACAATTAAACATGTTATTTTTACCCTAAACTGATAAAAATGCGACAATTTGAAATTCGAAAATTAATTCTAGAAGGTGTTTAAAAGCAAAAAACTTAAACATTGATTCATTCTTTTGCCAACCTTTGAGGGGATAGTTTTTGAAGCAACCATATCATTATGAGGATTGAAATTTGATAGGTGAAGTGAATCAAACAAAACCCTGCATAGTAGAAATTTCAAGTATGTAATTTTTTTTAATAACTAAAACGGTTAAATTTTATAAAAAGAATAATGGTTGGGCTGTAGCCAAACAACCTTCAATACAAACAGTCATCAGTCTCCTTAAATACTTCTAAATCAACTCCTTTCTATTTATCTCAAAACTATGGGATTGGTTCCGAATAAGGTTCGTCCTCATTCTTTTTCAGGGCTCCTTGTGAAAGAAGGCAACCTAATTTTTCTGCCTTTGTATCTACTTCTTTGTTCAATCCACGTAGAATATTAAACAAGAGATACAAAGAGAAATCTTGAATCACTAGGCTCAACCTATGCAAAGTGTTATTCTGCAGCAAGTTGTTGAAGAGAGCATACGAGTTTAAAACCTTTATCATCATTTCTGAATCCCCAACAACTTGAATTTCTTTAATCCCTATCCCTCGAGCTATCTGGAAAGCTTTTAGAAGCCCCATAATTTCAGCATAATTGTTGGTTTTTAGTCCAATCCCCCAGCTAAAAATTTCTACTCTAGTACCATCCATGGAGTATATCACTCCACCAACTCCTGCCCTCCCTGGATTTCCTTTGAAGGCATCGTAAAAAAATATCATAGCTTTGGCCTAAGACCTCCACCAAGATTGAAATTCTGCTTCCTTGTCTCTTAACCACCACCTTGGGTTTGTGCTAGGTCGGGAAAGTTCCCTTTTTCTATCTCTAAAAGTGTAAATTCCCATCCATTTTTTTTCTTCCGGGAGGAGCGAGTATCCCTTCTTAAAAGTTTGGATTACCACCGTTTCAATAAGGAGTGCTTTGGCTTTGGAAACCACCTTAAGGGGTAGGTGCTGCGTATTATTAAAGATTTTATCATTTCTAGCTAGCCATATATTCCGGCACACATATTTGGGAATTGCTACCCAGATTTTACTCCAAGCGGACTTTCCTTGAATTAAATGAGGATATCTCGTTTTCCAATTGGAGAAAAGCGTTACCAGCGGGATTTTCTCCGGAGAAGGGACATTGAGGCCGTAGAGAGGGACCAGAATTCCTAGGCATAGTTGCAATGCACAAATAGCTGATCATTGGTTTCTGATTCACTGCAGTACATGGGGCATCTGTGAGGTCCAATTATGCCATGTTTTGTTAAATGTTCTCTTGTTAAAGCCTTTTTGTGCATTAGAACCTTTTTTTTTAATCTTGGGAAGAGTACAAGAATGCTATACATGCTTCCAGAACTCAGCTGGGAGAGACATCAATTGGTGTATTTACATAGATGCATATCCATGTGCTACCGTGTAACAACTCATTTTCCCCAAGCCCCATCGATCCTTGATCTGCAAGTGAATCGACGCCAGATCCGTGAGCGTTGAGAGGAGGAGGATTTTTTGTTTTTTTCTAGATGCAGTGGTAAGCGTGGAATGGTCCATTCTTTCTAGCTCCCATTTTCATCCCACAACGATAATGATGCTAGCATGGTGTATCCTTGCGCTTTCAACCACTCACGGACCCCTTTTATCTCCTCCATGCTGTCGAGAGCATCCTGTACCATGATGCTATCCTGCCATAGTAGAGTTTTTTTCCCGTTACCAGGGATATGGTATAGGTTCTTCTAGAAGAGATCGATCCCCCTCCTGCAGAGATTCCATGTGATGGTTACTTTTGGAGTTTTGACTTCTTGGAGGTTATGCAGCGATTCCCCTTTCAAATATTTTTCTTCAGAATTATACTGACAGGATTCCTGCTATCTGAGTATAATTTCCAGAAGAATTTACCTCCCATTTCCAAGTTTATGAGCCCAGGATCACGAACCTGCAATCCTCCTTCTGTTAGTGGTATTTTGACTATATCCCACTTTACTAGATGAAATTTTCTTTGGCTTCCTTTTCCACCTTGCCATAGAAAATCTCGAAATAGTTTGGAGACTTGATCCATGATCCATTTCAGGGCTAAGAGGAAAGAAGCTTGGTATATTGGAAAAGATGAGAGAACTGATTTTACTAACATGAGTTTACCAGATTTGGTTAGCCATTGTCCACCCCAGGCCCTGATTTTGGATTTCAATTTGCTTAGCACTTCATCCCACAGTGAAGATTTATTAGCGCCCAACGTTAAGGGGAGTCCCAGGTACTTGATTTTTCCCATTTTTCAAAGCCTGTAAATCCCAAATATTGTGCAATTCGTTGGATATCTTTCTTCTTTGCATTCCAACCATACACAACACTCTTCCTTCTATTGATGAGGGATCCTGTTATGCTATAGAAATATTGGAGAATTCCACTGTAGACCTTGTCTATCTTGGTGGAGGCTCCCCCCAACAACAGTGAATCATCTGCAAATAGTGCGTGATTTATAGGCTCAATGTCTTTCATTATCCTTATATCTGGAGTTTTCCCAAGATTCTTTACTGCTGTTATATTTCTACTCAACGAATAAGCCATAAGAATGTAGAGAAAAGGAGAGAGGGGATAGCCTTTCCTTACTCCCCTCAAGGCTTTAAAATAACTAGTCGGTCTTCCATTTACAAGTGGAGCTATCCACGGTTTTTATGTGCATGATTTGAACAGATTAACAAAATTTGTGCTAAACCCGAAGGAGAGAAGAACTTTATAAAGAAAATAGTGCTTTGCTTGGTCGAATGAATTCGCCATGCCAAGCTTTATTATCATTCCTTGCTCCATCCGATGGTAACTAGAGTGGATGGAAACTTGGATCATGTTGTCAATGATGTGTCTCCCTTTGAAAAAAACTCCATGGTTGGATGAGATGAGTTTCCCAAGAAGGGGTTTAATTATGTTTTCCAACAGTTTGGACAAAATTTTGTGGGAGGCGTTGCATAGTGAGATTGGTCTGAATCTTTCAAAAGAGCTTGGATTCACTTATTTGGGTATCAGAGCAAGGAAAGTGGAGTTTGTACTACCTCCCACTTTGGATTTCTGTAGAAAAGCTTTTACCATTCTTAGAAAATCAGCCTTGATGATTTCCCAACACTGCCTATAAAAATGGATTGAGAATCCATTCGGCCCAGGGGCCTTGTCTGGTTCCATGGACCAAATTACACTGCAGATTTCATCCTCAGTAATTTGATTTGTGAGAAATGTATTGTCTTCCCTGGTGACTAGAAGAGGGATGTGGGAAAGGAATTCAGAGGTGACTTCCTCAGTTCCTTCTCCCTTTTCTTTATACAGGTTCTAATAATGAGTTTCAACTGCTAACTTTATTTATTCACAGCCTTTGTGAAGAGTCCCGTCTGAAGAGATTATTTCAGAAATGTGATTTTGGATAATCTAGCTCTGCATTGTTTATGGAAGTAGGAGGTATTACGGTCTCCTTCCTTTAAACACAAACTTTGAGACTTTAGCCTAAAAAACTCTTCTCTTGCCGAAAGAGAGATATGACTTAGCTTGGGCTACCTGCTCTTTTTCTAGTTCTGAATGAGTAATTTCCTTACTCTCAAGATCTATTTGAAGATTCTATAACAACTGAATAGTCTCCTTTCTGTGATTGGTTGGGGTGTTGTTGGGATTTATGACCCAATATTTCAATGCTATCTTCGTGGCCTTTAGCTTATGCTCCCACACAAAAGAAGGAGACCCTGTCACTGAAGTGGACCGAGCTGAGATAACATTCTCCATGAATTCTTCTTTTTCAATCCAGAGTGGGATGAATCGAAAGGGTATTGGACCTAGATTCGTTTCCTCTTCCAGCTGAAGCAGGATGGGTTTATGATATGAACTCAGCTTTGGGATAGTTTTGGAGGAGATCACCCACTTTCCCAGCAGTACACTCTAGACGAGGAAATGTTCCAGACGGGAAACAATGTGATCTACCCCTACTCTGTTGTTTGTCTAGGTAAATAGGCCTCTTTTTGTCTTGATATCTAAAAGATACCATTGTTGCATAAGGTCCTCTACCAGGGGTAACATTTGATCCTTTCCCTTGTTTCCTCCCCTCTTTTCTTTTGGATCAAAGACTAGATTTAGATCTCAGGAAACCATTTATTTCGGGGGGAATATATTTCTATGAAATCTGCAAGAGTTACCCAACAAACTATTAGAATTGCTGTGCCATTTAGATCTTCAAGAAATCAGTTCTGAATAATATTTACAGTAAAAGGAGTATGAAGATACAAACTGAACAAAACAAACCACACAAGAAACATATGAGTGTAGCTCAGGAATTTACAATATCATTCACATTAGTTAAATCCACTGTTACAATAGTTTACATAGGATCGAATGCATTCGGGAGCAATTCAAATCTACCAACTGGATATGACTATACGTAACGAACTAGCTAACTCATGGTGTCTAAATCAATATCGGAGTCCAACAGATCAACTCCCAGATGTCCAACCAACTCATACAATCAGTAATAACTAGTTAACTCAGTGCAATTGAATGTGGTAGGTGGGAAAAGGCACCTACTCCACATGCAGCCATGCATATAGCCATGCATAACTAGCGCTAGCTAATTGATTGTGATCTAACTAAAAGTAACTGGAATCTAACTAATACTAACTAGTTCCAACTCCAACTAACTGATGGAGGTTGGTGCCAGGACTTCTAGTGGCTCCTAAAATGTAGGGATTGGTCTAGGAGGTGCCCAAACTTATGCATGTGCATGCAATAAGTGGCAGTTAACCTCTAGCAATGTTCCCCACTCTCTAGTAACTGGTACATGTGGCCCCATTAGGCCAAGTGGACCCAATGGTACTGGTGGACCCAAATAATTAATTAAGGTTCCTAAGTTAGGCTAAATAATCTAAATAGGTAGTATGGTCAAGGGAGGATTAATAATCCTAACACCCCCGTTGAATCCTAACTTAGACAACTGTGGGCCCTAGAAACAAGGCCATAATTCACCCAAATACAATACAAAAGACAACAATGCTTCTTAATACAACTGAGGAAATAGGGGAAAACCTCATGGGAAACCCCCCCCTCAAAATAAGCAGGAATACAAATTTTGAACAAAACCTTGTGAAAATTTTTGCTGCTATTTGCAACACTATGCAGCAGTAAATGTAGTATCTTGGTTCTTCTGTGTAGGTGAACCTATGAATCCAAACAAAATTCTTATGTCTGGAGGAATCTTCCTCTTTGGAAGAAGAATAATGTACTCAACTGAATCAGAAATATAAACAGCTGCACGGTGAAAATTGGAACCATGTAGAGCAGCTAAAATCAACTGACGAGAGAGAAAAAGTTCTTGAGAATTAAAACCATGTGAGGAACACCCAAGAACCTGATATATTTAATCCTTGAACAACAAACCATGATTGGTAAAATCATCCCCAAGTGTTAGGAGCAAGTGTCCAGGAGGATGCAAAATGTCTTCCTATGACCAAAGGTAGAGAAGCCCTGGGACTGTGGAGAGCGAATGCTTGAGCTCCATAATCTGATATAGCTTTATAAATAACCAATAATTCAAAAAATATGATATCAACAAACTCATAAGAGAGAACTAACATCGAATCCTCATTAGTAAAATTGAAGGAGACTTGTGGTGCTTGATTTGTCACACCTAAATTGATGAAACTAGTTATAAGCAATACTAAAAGCTCTTGAATCTTAAAACCTGAAACAAATATTATCAGATCAGAAAATAAATCATATCCACATAGGTTCATATCAGATCCAAAAGTGAGGAATGATATCAAATCCCCAACAACAATTTTGGAGACTTGTGGTGCTTGATTTTTCACACCAAAATTGATGAGAGCAGCTACCGGCATTACTGAAAGCTCTTGAAACTTAAAACCTGAACAAAATAATATCAGATCATATCTAAATAATATCATATAAGATCCAAATAAGTTCATATAATATCCAAGAGTTTGCTCCACCGAGATGGTATATGCACAATTTTGTACTTCTTCAAAATTCTGAATATTGGTGCATGCAATCATGTAGGAATTTGATGGAAGCTCAAAATCAATGAGAGTGAATAGATCACTCATACAATCTGAAATTATTTCCAAACCATCCAAATATTTACAAAATATAATATCATCAAACTCATGAGAGAAAAATGACATCAAATTCCCAGCAGAAATTTTGAAAGAGATTTTTGGTACTTGATTCTTCACACCAAAATTGATGAGATCAACTACAAGCAGTATTGGAAGATATTGAACCCTATAACCAAGTAATATCAGATTATATCCAAATAATATCATATCATATCCAAATAGGTTCATATCATATCCAAGAGTGTGCTCCACCGAGATGGTAGATGCACAGTTTTCTCCTTCTTCAAAACCCTGAGTATCGGTGCATGCAATCATGTAGGAATTTGTTGGAAGCTCTAGATCAATGAGAGTGAATGGATCACTCCTACAATATGATATTATTTACAAAATATCCAAAGAATTACTTATCTGCACACCAGAAACATCAATAGAGACAGAGAAATCAAATTCCTCTCCCTTTCCTGGAGCAATCACTGGTAAACTATGCACATAATTTATAATAGAAGAATCACTGGAGAATTTTTGCATAGAATGGAAGGAGAGGTTTTCTTAAAAAATATATATTCAATTGTCTTATTTTGGATCAGCCATGTGAGGATATGAGATATCTGAGATCTCATACCCTTTTGGAGCAGCAGGAGAAGGAGTCACTCCAAGGAGACTTTCTTCAATTCGAATTGACTGTGAGGAAGATTATGCTTCTTCTTCATCTTGAACAACTTCATCAGAGAGAGTATAGGATGAGAATTTTGAATAAATAACTATTGTGGTTCTGAATGTGCTCTCCAAATTGCTATAATAATTCTCATTGTGCTTCCCAAAGGTACTATCCAGTTTTGTCCAGAGATCCTTTGGGTATTCTGCAAAATCAATAAGGTAGCGCAAGCTTGGAGAAAATGCCTCACATATTGTTCCATAAGCTCTATCATCATCATTTAGCTAGTCATTCTCATATTCATAAGAATATTTACCAAGTACAATAGATACCTCATAGATACCTTGTCTCTTGTCTCTTTAGAGATGAAATCATCTTCAACTTCCATTCTGAATATCTTGTGGATGGAGTAAGAAGAGGAACTAATAATATCAAATCCATATGAAGTTGAACTTGCAAAATATCACTGCAAAACTAAAAATATTTGAACTATGTTAGAATCATGCTTTTCCTCTTGACATGAACATATTTTCAGGGTCCGTCACGCCCTCTCTGCCACTCTGAATAAATTCAGAGGAAGCAAATCATCATAGGGGACTTTTGTGGAAACCCAACTGCTTATGATGTTTAATGGAGAGAAACAAACATGAATCCTTCCTGAGAAGGATCTGATACCATATTATAATTGCCGTTCCATTTAGATATTCAAGCAATTAGTTCTGAATAATAAGTGTAGTAAAAGGAGTATGAAGATACAAACTGAACAAAACAAACCACACAGGAAACATATGAGTGTAGCTCATGAATTTACAGTATCATTCACATTAATTAAATCCATTGTTAGGGTGCAATTCGAATGCATTAGGGTGCAATTCAAATCTACCAACTAGATATGACTGTACCTAACTGACTAGCTAACTCATGGTGTCTCAATCAATATCGGAGTCCAATAGATCAACTCCCAGATGTCCAACTAACTCATACAATTAGTAATGACTAGTTAACTTAGTGCAATTGAGTGTGGTAGGTGGGAAAAGGAGCCTACTCCATATGCAACCATGCATTAGCCATGCATAAATAGCGCTATCTAACTGATTTTGTTCTAAATGAAAGTAACTGGAAGGTAACTAAGACTAACTAGTTCCCACTCCAACTAACTGATGGAGGTTGGTGTCGGGACTCCCAGTGGCTCCTAAAATGTAGGGATTGGTCTAGGAGGTGCCCAAACTGATGCATGCACATGCAGTAAGTGTCAGTTAACCTCTAGCAGTGTTCCCCACACTCTAGTAACTGGTACATGTGGCCCCATTAGGCTAAGTGGACCCAATGGTGCTAGTGGACCCAAATAATTAATTAAAGTTCCTAAGTTAGGCTAAATAATCTAAATAGACAGTATGGTCAAGGGAGGATTAATAATCCTAACACAATCTTTCTTTTCTGAATGGAGAACATGTACATAAAGATTGAAGAGTGAAAAGGTGAGCTTACTTGAACTATGCCGGAGCTTGGTGAAGATCTAGTGTTGAGTTTCAAAATAGCTTTCGAATTGAAACTCCTCTTTCGACCCTAGAGTTGCTAGGTCCCCAGAGGAGCCTCTGGCGCTTATGGCCTTCCATGCATTTTTCTTCCACTTTAAATTGCTGATATGAAGAAGGGTTTCCCCTTAAATCTTAGTCTTTTGGACCATGATAATCTTGGGGGTTTCTATTTTTAGAAGATCTTTGACTGCTTCAGCTTTCAACAGATTCCCCAATCCTCTGCAATTCCAAGATACTAGCCACATTATTTTCTGAGAATGGTATGGGATGAACCTCCCTTAGGAGGTCTTGTTTTGGTATTTATCCCAATGGACATTTCGATAGTATATTGGCTTCCCTTCATTTTTTACCTCTCTGCTTCTTCCTCTCTGGCTTCCCTGCAAGATTTTCTCCATGCTTTTTTTTAGGGCCTCTCAAAAGACTCATCTTTCGATGACCCTGAAGATTCTGAAGTTTTTTTCCTTGTTACCTCTGCATAGGTTGGTGAAGAGTAGATCCCTGATGGGGATCCAAGGTGAGGTACTTCTACCGTTTCCTTCTCAATTGGTGGAGGGGGAGTTTGTTGCTCTATCTCATCGGTTGTTAATTATGGATTGTCTTCTGCTGCCCTTATTATTACAAAAGGATTTTCCATAGCTGTCATCCTTGCCTGGCCTTTATTTCCTTTCTCTCGTTCTTGTCTTAGTGCTGGCGCATCGGACCCTGTCAACATCTCTTTCTCTTTTTGCTTGTTATTTCTCTTTGCTAAGGCTATTTTCTGGGCCTGACTCCATTGTTCTTTGGATTTCTCCACATATTCCTCAACCTTTTTCTTGTAGTATCTCTTGAAGTTTTTGTGGCTATGATAAAGCCTGCATTTGAAGGGGAGTTGTTTGTAATCTAGTTCCTGGATATGTGACTAGTCTGCGACCATTAGATTAATTGCTTCTGGTAACCCTATTTGCAGATCTACCTCGACACAGATTCTTGCACAAGAGTAATGGTCCTTTCTCTATGCTCGATATATGTACTTTCCAAGGGTGTTTCCAATGGTTTCCAATGACTTCGGATTACAACAGTGCAAAGGTAAGTGGGGAAGGCACACCCACACCGAGAATACTATCCAATTTTTTGACGAATCTGTGTTATGATTCGTTCAATTTTCGCTTGCCACAACTCTCGCTCAGTTTCTTGAAAACCACCAGATCTGGTGGAAGGGACGTGGAGGCCTTGGGGCCCCCTCCTGGGCCCATGCTGAAGCAAGGAGTCGGCGCCGCAGAGGTCTGCGGCTAGATCCGGCATGGTCAGACCCACATGCATTCAATCTGAGGTCAGCGTGCGTACTTAGCTCCGTGAGTTAGAATTAATTTGATACATTATTAAGTATGTAAAATATTACTATTGATCTTATTATCCTATTTATATTTTAACTAGATTTGGAAAAAAAACTTCATAGTTATGCTCAATGTTGCAACCCTTGTTTCCGCGCATCTTCTTTTTGTTTTATGTGGCTACAATTATGTGACAACAAAATTTTACATAAGGGTTTAAATACCTCTATTATTACGTAATTAAAAATTTTCTTTTAGGTATTTTAGATTTGATGAGTTTGTGATTATATATAGAAAGCATATGGTGATATGGCACAATTTTTGGGTCGAATCCATAACCATGTTGACCATATCAAGTTTTTTTTCAATAAAAAAATGCATGCATCATTTGCGGTTCGTTTATATAAAAGTAACACACTGGTGTGTTTAGAGTAATAACGCACCACAACTGACATGTGTGACTAATATTTTAATTTCAAAAAACACAAAACATACGGGTTCTTGGTGCCACAATATCACATTAACATACCAATGAGTTTATACTAATAACGCACTAGTAATGGCAGGAACATTTGTTTTCTTAAAATGCTAAAATATTTTCAATCCTTCACGGTACGTCTGGTTTGATATAACACATTAGTATGTTTTTGTACATAATGCATTGGGGCATTTTGTGTATATATGCACACCAATATCATACTTTTTTCTATTTTGAATTTTGTAATTTATTTGTGTATATATTGATAGATTATGTATTTAATGGTCCATGTTGTTTATTGATAGAAAATGCATGGTATGAGTTCAATGAACAACAAATTTAGTTAACATGATGGGAGTACATCTAGAATTACGAAGAAGGCAAGTGATTTTTAATTTCTATCTTTAAATAAATCTGTTTGAATTATTTATATAAATTTCACTAATAGTATTGGTTAATGTGTGACATACAGAGCCAAAAAATGAGGAAGCTTGATAAGATTATTACCAATCTAAGTCCTAAAGAGGATTAAACATTGATGGAAAAGTTGTCGAGGGATGGATCGTGTGAATACAAAAATAAGTCAATATGAATTTTTTCTTCAAATTTGAGTAATATTGTACTTAAGAATATTCACTAATATGTTTCAAATAATCTAATTCACATACGTTGAATATTATGCAGGGACTAACAACAACATAAGTGAATGTCATAATTAGAAAAACAAGTTATGGAAGATGCAAATGATGATGAATTGGTCCTTAGCTCATCTAGAGTGCTGTTGCAAGTTAATAAAATGAGGAAAGAATTTTATAATACTATGAGGGATATATGGAAAGAACGTATAGACGTACTTTTCAATTACAATACAGAAATCAATCAAATGATTTGAAGAATCAGGTCATATGTGAACTACAAGAGGTGTTTCTAGAGCAATGATCAATGAGGCTTGTAATACTTGCGATAGCAAAAACATACAAAAAAAATCATTCAAAAAGTAATATCCCTAAACATGTTTATGTAGAATATGTATCTATAATTACTACAAAGCGTATTTTTTTTAATAATTTTAATTCTGCTATATTTATTTTTCATATCAACAAAAACATAGTTTAATGTCATTTTACATTTCCAGGAATATTATGAAAATCCCAAAGGATGAATAAGGTTATATGTGAAATGTGCCAGTAAGGATGTCCAAAAAAGTGTACAAATAGTTTGTCAAGGAAATGGACATAATTGCATCGCCGGAGGAGTAATCTCAACAACAACATGCTTCAAATGTATGAAATCATTGATTTTTTGGATTATGTACATCTCATTAATTAATTCAACATTAAATATTAATTTTCAATTGTTTTGGTGCAGAAAATAAAACAAAATGGAACCCATTCGACACACAAGACAAGACGACAAGGAAAAAAGGGATTGATAGCAAAGTTTGTGAGTATTTGTGATTTCCTTATAACAAATTAAGATTTCATATTGATTGTGATATTTATATATATTTTTTTGTTTTCATCTGACATCCTTAGATGTTTGAAACAAGCGTTAACATATAAAGAGGAGCCATCAAAATAATCTATTGACATTGGGTTAAGCAAGGGTTGTGATTATCTATGTTGTTTTACGTCTTTCATTTTATAAGTAATAGAACAATAAATATCATAAATGTCAAATGTATGATTTCTTACGGGGTACACAAAACTTGTAGGAAACAAAGTATGGAGTGCAACCAACAAAAGAATTGTTGATAGATGGTTTTGAAAAGAATTTGTGACACTCAAGACACAATTATTTCTTTGGTATGTCAAATTTCAATTTACATTCATGTATATTATCTATTTTAATTTTTCTTATTCCTAGCAATGTAGATACACTCATTACACTTTATTTTATGTTTGTAGATGGAAGCTGAAGAAGAGGAAAACAATCGAGCCAATCAACAAAACATTCGGCCAAATAACCCAACTGATGCAAGTGGATCGAGCACTAATAACATTTCCAACGGAGAATGGCGATCCATATTTATTTTTTATGTTAATGCGACTATTGTACATTTTGAAATAATTGTCTGTGAAAATCAGACATTTTGTATAATGTACTAGTCATAGTGTTCAAATTGAAAGACAACGGGTTACCAATAAGTGTAACAATTGCATACATGTTAACATTTTGATTATTGTTGTCTCTATGTTGTCCTATTTTGTATTGCAAAGCCCCTCTTATTGATATATAATAAAATAATAATTTATATTCTATTTCATTCTGCAATGTTATTGTTAAATGTTACATGTAAAATGGTACATTGCTAATTAAATGTATGGATGATTAATATTACAAAAGATGCTAGAATCTATGATATAAGAAATTATCCAACAAAATCAATAATTAAAATTGAAATGAGTAGTACTATAAAAAATATTTCAATTTCTGATGAATAATGGAATAAAAAAAAGAAAAATATATAATATAAAAATTTCACTGCAATGTCTGTAGTCACTGTTCAAAGAATCATCTGTGGTGCTGTTCCAGCCGCAACTTTTCCCAAATTTCTAAAATTTTTGACCCTCCTTGTTGATTGTGTTGAAGGCAGTTTGTTCCTACTCTGCTACATGTGGTTTGTTTGAGGACAGTTTTTCTTGCTATTCGGGATTTCGTTTGGTCTATGGATGTTTTGGGCTACAAGGCTCAGCCGATTTTTTTGATGTTTTATATTTAAAGTTTAAAATGGGCTGTTCAGTTGCCTTTCTTTCGGAGGTTAGTTAGACGTGGTGCCTATAATTAAAGTCTTTCGCTGAACTCGGGTTCTGTTTTGAAAAAGACCTTGCTTTGCGTTTTTTCGGAAAGTGTTTTGACTTTGATCGGAGGCCGCAGGCTGATTGAGTTCCGCTGTTGCAGCCCCAGAATAGGCTAACTGCCCGTCGGACTGTTTGTCTTTTCGCCGATGTCCTGTTCTTTGTTTTTCCGATGTTGACTAGTACACAGGTTTTCTTGGTCTTTTAACTTCTTCCGTTGCAGATGTGTAGCTCGCTAACTATCTGATGCCTGCAGAAGTTCCAACCCCCGACGTTTTATCGCGCAATTTTTGGTTTGTGTGCCGGAAACCCTAGATTGTAGGTTACCCGCCGTTGCAGCTGCGTAGCCCGCTAATGAATCGACGTCAAGTGTTCCGATCTACTGATGGGGGTTTTTAGATGCCCTTTTCTTAATCGTTCCCACCGATTGTTATGAGATCGTTTTTGTTTCGTAAGAGACCTATGTGCCTTGTTTAGGTTGAAATTTGCACATAAGAACCTAGCTCTGGTTTTCTCTTCTTTAGAACTCATTTTATTAATATTATGGTTTATGTTTATTAAAGATAGACGGATTAAATGATGAATTCTCATTTTGATCGCAGACAGACATGGCAGTTTTTCTCAGATCCCTTGGAAGATTATTGTGGCGAAGAAGGTGCAGTTGGAGGACAAATCATGTTAAAGCATAAGGCGGCAGAATCATTGCTCAAAGAAGAAAATTATAAGGGTATGAAAGAAGACCGAGGAATGGTAGAGCGTAATCATTAGAGAGCAAAGGCTCAGGCTTGGGAATTCCGTCAGTTACCTAGCTATGGCCGTTTTGATAAAAAAACCTTTATTTGAAACGTAATATTGAATCATGAGCATTCACAAAACGACAAGACTGGAGATTGAAACATTTGTGAGGCAACCGAAAGGTTGGGGCTATTTCTTGTATAAATGGAAAAAGAGAGAAAGAGAAGGGGCTTTTTCCCGAAGAAACTTGTGAACTACTTGTTGTAAGAGGAACTACTTCGTTTTGCAATAATAAAAAATTACAATTTGGCCTGTTGGAGAAAGTGCTGTGTGGAATGTTCAAATGTGATGAAATGAACAATGTTGAAGGGGAACTATTTTGTTTTCAGCTGTGTTTCATTAACTGTGAGAGCGTTCTAACTTTCTGAACCTATGTTCTTATTTGAATGTTCTCTGGTTTATTTTGTGATAATTTCCACTATGAGTAACGAATGTTTTAACAGATGATGAGCTATCTTGTTGTGCGTATCTTTATTTATGTTTATGTGTTTTGATTCTAAGAACAGTTATCTGTGATTTATCTTAACATATGAACAGTATTACATTACTCATGAATTAATGATCTTGCTCCCTAGGGACAGCTTAGTTAGGATTGTTTTTTTTTAGTTGTGTGTGATTTAGATGCGATAGAGTCTAAGACAAGAGGTAAGAACCTGCGCATCACATTGTGACCACTCCTTGCATTCTTCATCAATCTGTATCTTAGATAGGCACTTGCATATCATACTTAAAGTCAAAATACAAAAAAATATATACACCGTGGACTGGGTCGCAACTAGTAAAACCCTTTGTTTTTTTTTTACTTGACCTACGGTAGCTGGACCGCAAACCGGACGGATTCCCTACACCAAATAGTCACGGGCTAGTTGGGAACGTTGACTGGGGAGAATCCGTTGCTGTTGTTGCCTACGAATTTCCAAGCCTCAACAGTTTCTAGCGCTAGAAGGAGGGCCACCAGTGCATGGCTGGCTGGGGAAATCCATTTCCTTGAAATTACTCCACCAGTGATAGTTTTGAAAGCAGTTTATTTCCTGATCCAAACACTGAAGAGAATAGAGAACATTTGTTTGCTGTGGACAACCAAGTAGTAAATGATATGAGAAGACACACACGGGCTTATTAAAAGAGTATTGCAGGGTTACCCACTATCTCTGATTTACCCCGAAGATAATACAAGAAGAAAGATCATCCCATCTTGGAGGATTCAGTGTTGGTTGGATATTTGGAAGAGTTAGTAGAAGTAGCATTACAAGAAGTTGTTCAACCTTTGAATCAAGTAGGCCCAAACACACCTTACTGTTCTCCTGTGCATACTCCTGTTCCTTCACCTCCTCACTCTCCAGCCAGACTCATGGCAGGTGTAAATGCGAATCAGCCACTTAACCCACCAAATCCACCATCGGCTTGGAAAGCCAGATTACCCCTGAACTTAACACTTCTGTTGCATGACTTACCTCAAGATTTTGAGAAGACGCTGCCCAAGTTTGATCCAAATGAGAAGATGTTAGTAGATGACCATTTACAAAGTTTTTATTTGGCAATAGAAGGGTTGAGGGCTGGGGAACATGAGGATGTCATTTGTAGACTTTTTTCGCATACCCTTAAAGGAGCAGCAACATCATGGTATTTTGGTTTTCCTGCAAACTCTATCCCAGACTGGGATACCTTTGAAAGGATTTTCAGAAGTAAATATGCAACCCAAAAAACTCATGCGGCTCTCATGAAAGGGCTGTGCGCCTTAAAGAAAGAAAGAAAAGAGAAGTTGCATAGTTTTACCCAAATATTTGCAGCTTATCTTAAGAATTTTTCTGAAGCTGACAACCCCTTGGATAAAGTTTTGATTGAGTATTATACTTCAGCTCTAGGACCCGAGTTGGCCATGTTTTCCAAAATGAAAGCCAAACCTACGCTAGCAGAGACTTATGAGGAAGCCGAAAGAGTGGAGGCTGAAAAGGAAAGCATCGAAGACTATCTTGAGCAGTCGGGAGAAAAAATTGTTGGGAGGAAAGCTTTGTTATTTACTAAGCCTAAAGAGGAGCAATCACCAGACTTCGAAGGAATGGCAAAGATGATGTAGAAGCTCTCTAACAGAATCATAGACTTGGAAAAGGAAAAGGAAGCCCAAAAGTTTTATAAGCCTTATTACAAGAAAAGGGAAGATAATAATCAATCCCAACCCCCTCCGCATAGCCCTGCATCTATGAACTTAACGGAGGTGAAGATGGATAAATTTTGCAATTTTCACCAACAACCACACTCTGAAAATAATTGTCCTCAATGGATAAATTCAATGACGTTGGTAATGAATCAGCTGTTGGATTCCAAATTAACTGAGGATAATGATGAAGAAGGGAAAGACAACAGTAAATCAACAGAAAAACAAGAGGATGAGGCCATGGTTTTATGGGACTGTGTATCGTTGTTTGATTTCGAGGAAGAAAAGGATTTGAGACATGAATATATCCTGGAAACAAATATAACGATGATAATCCAGGGGTCAATTAAGGAAAACAGTCTTATGCTCCCAAAGATTAAGAGACTTCAAAAGAATGTGAAGAAATTTCAAAAAAACACCGCAGCTAATAAAATTCTGGAATTTACCATCACCAGTCAAAATCCTAGACAGATCAACATGCCTACTAAGCCCAATGAAGAAAAGATAAATAATGTTAAACCGAATCTCACAGAACATAAGATGGATTATGACATTGTGGAAGGGCAAACATCTCATTATTTGAGATGTGCAATGTGCCGCAGCAGAAAGAAAAGCTACTGAAAGCACTTGAAATATCAGAGGAGAAGCTTCCCACTGACAATCAGCCCCAAGAAGAAGAAATTGGTGAAGCAAGTGTGGGAGGTAAGCCTAAATGCAAGACTCCACCTTTTCTCCTTACTTTTGAAATTTTCAACCACAACATGCACAATTGTCTAGTAGACTCGGGGGCATCATTCAATGTTATGCCGATGTTGGTCTGCAAAAGGATAAATGGACAACCTAAACCATCTACCTGGAGGGTTATTCAGTTGGATAGAACGAATGTGAAGGTAATTGGAGAAATGGAGAATTTTCTCATTCGCTTATCTTCAAATGATAAGGTATGTCAATTCATTGATATTGTGGTAGTTGACATACCTGAAGCTTATGGACTTGTTTTGAGCAGAGATTGGTCGATAAAGTTGAATGGATATTTTTCCTCAAACTGGTCACATCTATGGCTACCTTATAAAGGAATCCCCAATCAAATTAAAGACAACTATGCATGCACCCTCCCTCAAAAGTCCGGATTTTGAGAAAGATTTTATTTTGTACACTTTCGCATCTGACTATTCACTAGCAGCGGTGCTTACCCAGAAGGAAGATGGGGGAGATGAGTTCCCCATATCATTTATGAGCACTGGTCTGCAAGGGGCCAAATTGAATTACCCAGCTGTGGATAAACACGCATATGCAGTGTTCAAAGCGGTAAAACAATTCAGACCATATATACTTAAGAATCGGACAAAGGTAATAGTTCCACACCCAGCTGCGAGGTCTCTTTTTGTACAAAAAGAGTTAGGAGAAAGAAGAGGCAATTGGGTAACAGCTCTACATGAGTATGACCTCGAATTCAAGCCAGAATCCATAGTTAAAGGGTAGGGATTGTGCAAATCAATGACTGAAAGTAAAGACAATGAAGAAAATAATTGGGAAAACGAAGCGGAGTTACATTTGATGGATGTGTGTCCTCTTTTCACAGCTCCGGAATCCTGGTATCGAGACCTTGTGCATTACCTTCAGGCAGGATTATTACCAGAACATTGGAATTCTAAGCAAAGAAGAGCACTACGTCTTAAATCATCCTCATATCAAATTGTTGAAGGAATATTATTCAGAAAGAATTATGATGGAGTTCTTATTAGATGCTTAGAGAAAGAAGATGCGAAGAAGGTCATGATAGACTTACATGATGGGCCTGCTGGAGGACATTTCTCCGGAGATACAACAGCCCATAAAATTCTTAGAGATGGATACTATTGGCCCACACTGTTCAAAGATGCACATGCCCATGTCAGAAAGTGCGACATCTGTCAAAGGTGTGGTGGAAGAAAAGTTAAAGCAGCAGGACCATTAAAGCCTGTGATGATAACAAAACCTTTTGAGTAGTGGGGGATGGATATCATTGGAGAGATAAAGCCAAATTCTTCGTTACAACACAAGTATATTCTGGCAGCAACTGATTACTTCACTCGTTGGGTCGAATCCATTCCGTTGCATAAAGTGAATGAAGATGCGGTCATGGACTTCTTGCAAGATCATATTATGACCAGGTTTGGAGTTTCAATTTCTCTAGTTTTCGATAATGCTACTTATTTTTCCTCTATTAGATTAACTGCATTTTCTCATGGAAAAGGAATTAAGTTGCATTACTCTACAAATTATTATCCACAAGGAAATGGTTTGGCTGAATCTTCGAACAAAAATCTGATTAGAATCTTAAAAAAGACTGTGATAGAAAACTAGAGAAGTTGGCATTCAGCATTACCAAATGCTCTTTGGGCTGATAGGGTCACCCCCAAGACTTCGTTAGGTGTGTCCCCATATACCCTTGTCTATGGAAAAGAGGCCATTCTACCCCCCAATATCATGCTACCCTCTTCCATAATAGCTCAAGAATCAAGAGGATCAGATAATGAAGTTTTGCAGATGAGGATACATAATATTTTGAAGGCAGAGGAATCTAGATCCAAGGCCAGAGAACGTTTTAAACAACAACAGGAGGTAGTGAAGAGGTGGTTTGATAAGCACAAAGCTGGGACAAAATAATTTGAAGTAGGAGATTTGGTTCTTAATTGGGATCACCCTCATGATGAGAAGGGGAAACACACGAAGTTTCAACAGTTATGGGTAGGCCCTTTCCAGATTGCGGCAAAAATTGGCCCCTCAACCTATAAGTTGCAGGATTTACAGGGATGGGAGGAGAACTTACCAGTAAATGGTTTAGTTCTTAAACCTTATTTTTCTTGATTTTGTTTATTTTGTTCCGTTTTGTACATAAATAATTGACTTGTTTTGCCACTTTGATTTGTTCCTTTCATGTTTGTTTAGTGTAGTTTTCTTCTGATTCCAATAAAGGAAGCAAACTTTTGGTTGCATTGAGAACATCAGAACCCTTGATAAACTGAGATTCTTTGGGCATTAGGATGTGTATTATTGTTTGAATTTGATGGAATTTCTTCTAGTAAGTAGTTTTCCTAAGTGTCTATGAACACATTGAGGTCCAGCGTAATCCCTGAAATAACTCAGAATCGAAAGGTTTGGAATACTATTGCAAGGCTCCATCCATTTCACATCTAAAACGTCCTAGGGGGTGACAACAAAAGACCCATGGAAAGGGGAGCAGGGTAAACAGTATGTTATATCTAAATGATCCCATGCCAAGAATTGAAAGCGAAAAGGCTAATAAGAGTCAAAACTCCTAAGAAAGCAATATTCATCAAAACAAAGTACTGAATTATATGAGTACAGATTGCCAAAAGTTCTTCTCCGTTCGTGAGCTGAAAATTAAATACATCTCTCACACAAAAGGACACTATGGATAGAAGAGCCTGAATAAAATTAAGAAGAAAAGGCATCAGGAGGACTCAAAAGGACATAAAGTCCACAAATGAAAAATTCCAAGTGGCATGGGAATGGGGAACAAATGAATATTTATGTTTACCATGCGTTACAATCCTATGGCGTCTAAGCTAGAAGCTACCCAAAGACAATGTTAAAATGAAATCCGCCTACTTAAGCCTCAAAAGAGTTATCCTGATCTTGAGATTTTGGTTTCCATACCCTAAAAATTGGACTATCATCAATGATTACGGGTTCATATATGTGACATTATGGGAATCCAGACATCTAGAAGAATTCAGCATGTTGGTTTCACTGTTAGACAATCTGTTGCTTAAGGAGGAGTTTATTCGGATATCTGGGTTCACCAGTGAGCCGCCAAATTTCTAAAATTTTGGACCCTCCTTGTTGATTTTGTTGAAGGCCGTTTGTTCCTACTCTGCTACATATGGTTTGTTTGAGGACATTTTTTCTTGATATTCGGGATTTCGTTTGGTCTGTGCATGTTTTGGGCTACAAGGCTCAGCCGTTTTTTTCGATATTTTATCTTTAAAGTTTAAAATGGGTTGTTCAGTTGCCTTTCTTTCGGAGGTTAGTTAGACATGGTGCCAATAATTAAAATATTTCACTGAACCCGGGTTCTGTTTTGAAAAAGACCTTGCTTTGCGTTTTTTTGGAAAGTGTTTTGTCTTTGATCAGAGGCCGCGGGCTAATTGAGTTCCGCCGTTGCGGCCCCAGAATAGGCTAACTGCCCGTCGGACTGTTTGTCTTTTCGTCGATGTCTTGTTCTTTGTTTTTCCAATGTTGACTAGTCCACCAGTTTTCTTGATCTTTTAACTTCCGCCATTGCGGCTGTGTATCTCGCTAACTATCCGATGCCTGTAGAAGTTCCGGCCCCCAACATTTTATCGCGCAATTTTTGGTTTGTGTGTTGGAAACCCTAGATTGTAGGTTACCCGCCGTTGCGGCTGCGTAGCCCACTAATGAACTGACATCAAGTGTTCCGATCCTCCGATGGGGGTTTTTAGATGCCCTTTTCTTAATCGTTCCCGCCGATTGTTCTGAGATCGTTTTTGTTTCATAAGAGACCTGTGTGCCTTGTTTAGGTTGAAATTTGCACATAAGAACCTAGCTCCGGTTTTATCTTCTTTAGTACTCATTTTATTAATATTATGGTTTATGTTTATTAAAGATAGATGGATTAAATGATGAATTCTCGTTTTGATCGCAGACAGACATGGCAGTTTTTCTTAGATCCCTTGGAAGATTATTGCGGTGAAGAAGGTGCAGTTGAAGGACAAAGCATGTTAAAGCATAAGGCGGCAGAATCGTTGCTCGAAGAAGAAAATTATAAGGGTTTGAAAGGATACCGAGGAATGGTAGAGCATAATCATTAGAGAGCAAAGGCTCAGGCTTGGGCATTCCGTCAGTTACCTAGCTATGCCTATTTTTATAAAAATTCTTTATTTGAAATGTAATATTGAATCATGAGCATTCACAAAACGACAAGACTGGAGATTGAAACATTTGCGAGGCAACTGAAAGGTTGGGGCTGTTTCTTGTATAAATGGAAAAAGAGAGAAAGAGAAGGGGATTTTTCCCAGAGAAACTTGTGAACTACTTGTTGTAAGAGGAACTACTTTGTTTTGCAATAATAAAAAATTACAATTTTGCCTGTTGGAGAAAGTGTTGTGTGGAATGTTCAAATGTGATGAAATGAACAATGTTGAAGGGGAACTATTTCGTTTTCAGCTATGTTTCATTAACTGTGAGAGCGTTCTAACTTTCTGAACCTATGTTCTTATTTGAATGTTCTCTGGTTTATTCTGTGATAATTTTCACTATGAGTAATGAATGTTTTAACAGACGACGAGCTATTTTGTTGTGCGTATCTTTATTTATGTTTATGTGTTTTGATTCTAAGAACAACTATCTGTGATTTATCTTAACATATGAACAGTATTACATTACTCATGAATTAATGATCTTGCTCCCTAGGGACAACTTAGTTAGGATTGGTTTTTTTTTAGTTGTGTGATTTAGATGCGAGAGAGTCTAAGACGAGAGGTAAGAACCTGCACATCACATTGTGACCACTCCTTGCATTCTTCATCAATCTGCATTTGAGATAGGCACTTGCATATCATACTTAAAGTCAAAATACAAAAAAAAATATACACAGTGGACCGAGCCGCAACTGGTAAAACCTTCTTTTTTTTTGTTACTTGACCTACGGTAGCCGGACCGCAAACCGGACGGATTCCCTACACCAAACAGTCATGGGCTAGTTGGGAACGTTGACTGGGGAGAATCCCTTGCTGTTGTTGCCTACGAATTTCCAGGCCTCAACAGGTGCTTTTGGTACGTGATGTCTTACCGGTGCGTTTGTTTGAATAACACACACCAATATGTTTATATAAATGGCATGCTTGGTACTCCAATGTAAATTAAATGCACTGTTAAATTTGGAAAAAGAAAATATCCATGTTTGAGTTGCATTTACATTGTGTTTTTGTTTATTGATCGCATCGGTGTTTTTTAACTGTTTATATGCACTAGGATTTTTTAGAGTTTCTACACACCGATGCTTTTTGTAATTAAGTGCACTGGTGTGTTTTAAGTGTTTAAATGCACCCGTTCTTTTTGTAATTAAGTGCACTGGTGCGTTTTAATTGTTTAAATGCATTGGGTCATTTTAATAGTTTGTACACACCAATGCTTATTATGATGAAATGCACCGACGTACTGTTATAAATAGACAACACCATTAAAGTTTAAAAATATTAAAAGTTTCCAGTGTGTACAACATAAAATATCACATTGGCGTGGTTCCATTGTAAGTAAGCATTGATGTGTATAACTATATGCAAGCACCAGTGCGACATTGAAATTTGGTGCCCTCCAGTTTTCAATCTATTTGAGTGCATCGTTGTATATTATTTATATCGTACAATATCTTACTGAGATACACATCGTTGCACCTATTTTCAACAAAGCACAGCATAAAAAACATCCACTAAAATCTCCGGCCATCGATTATTTTTAGTTATAAAATATATTTGTAATAACCTCCATTAAAACATTAGCTGCCAATGGCGGAGGTTGTAGCAAAGATTTTTTTACAAATTTTTCCAATATTGTAACATTACAAATCTCTATTATGACCTCCATTACAGGCTTGTTTACTTGTAGTGTTATGATAGCATTATTATGGTAAGAAGATGCAAGAGTTCTTTGAACTCAAATTGGGAAGCATGAGCATGGATGAGTATTAAAATATTTTTATAAAACTACTAAGGTATGTTGGGTTTATTAAGGAGGAGAAGATAAAGATAAAAAAAATTTAAGAGGGTTTCCTTCATTTTACATGGATAAAATTCAGTATGATGAACCCAAGATCTTTGAAGAAACAATCCAGAAGGCCAAGCACATGTATGATCAGAACAAAGAAAGGACAAATTTTCAAACTTTTTGGAGAGATAAGAGGAGGATATGCAAGTTGAAAGGAAGAAATTATTCAAACCATCTTTCTTTAGGAACCAACAAAATTCATATCCACAAAGTAATCCAACTCAAAATGGGCACAAGATGACATAATCTCTTGGAAAATGAACCAAGAAATAACTAAAATGTTGGGGATAGTGAAGGAAACCATTTGTATAAAGATTGTCCTGGATGAGGAGACAAAATGAGAACTATACACAATTTACAAGAAGCGGGTACTATTGAGGATGTAGCCAAGAACATTCCCAAAATACATGCAACCTTGGACAACAGACTAGCAAGTCATCAATCCAACATGATTGAGGTCGAAGGTAAAATTTTCAATCAAAATATTTCTATTCTCATTTATTTATGAACAAGTGATAGTTATATTCCTCCTAATTTAGTTGAAATATGCACTCTAAATAAAAGTAAGCATGATAGATCATGGACGGTTCAATTGGATATTGGGATAAAAATTAAGATTAATGAATTAGTAAAGGGTTTTCCATTAGATATGAATGGATTGAACACTTTTATAGATTTGAACATAATACCACTTAGTTCATATGATGTACTTATTGGGATGAACTAGTTAGATGCACACCATGTGATATTAGATTTCCATAACACGTTATTTATTTGTCTTGATGAAGAAGGACAACAAAAGATAGTGAAAGGAATTCAAAGACCTATTTCCATAAGAGAAATTTCATCCTTGCAATTGAAGAGATGCTTCAGAAAATGATGTCAGTTGTATGCAACTCATGTGAAATAATTAGAGAAGTGTAAAATCCCAAGCTTGAAAGACTTTCCAGTATTGCAATATTTTACAAATGTGTTTGAAGAAATACTAGTATTTCCACCGAAAAGAGAGATTACTTTCTCTATTGATTTGATGCTTAGAATTTCCTTAGTTTCTGAAGTTCCATATAGAATGAGTACACCTGAGTTAAAAGAGTTACACATCCAGCTGGAATAATTGTTGAAGAAATGATATATATGCCCAAGTGTGTCTCCTTGGGGAGCACCAGTACTATCTATAAAGAAAAAATATGGAACTCTAAGGTTTTGTATTGACTTCAGGTAGTTGAACAAGGTTACTGTGAGGAATAAGTATCATCTTCCTAGAATAGATGACTTGTTTATCAACTAAGAGTAGCACATATTTTCTCAAAAATAGATTTGAGATCTAGTTACGATCATGTGAGGATAAAAGGAGAAGACATTCACAAAGACAACTTCCAGGACCATATATGGTATTTACGAGTTTCTAGTGGTGTCATTTGGGTTAACAAATGGACCATCTACATTTATGTTCTTGATGAATGGGATATTCATGAATTATTTAGATAATTATGTCAATGCATTTTTAGATGACATTGTTATTTATTAGAAGTCAGAAGAGGAGCACGAGGAACACATGAGATCGGTACTACAAGTGTTAAGAGAACATTTTAATATCTGGAATTTCTGTGTGAGTTTGATTTTGATATCAAACATATTAAAGGCAAGGAGAACAAGGTTGTTGATGCACTTAGTACAAAATTTCATGCCATACATGTTTCAGTCATTAGTATGTGCAAATCATATTTAGAAACCAAAATTCTAGAGGTTTTCATCTTGATGAACATTACCTTCAAGTAAAATAGAAATTACAACAGGAAAGGTTACATATTGAAAGGCGATGGAATTCTTATATACAAAAGTAGAGTTTATGTTCCTAATTCAAGGAAATTAAGTAAATTGGTAATTGGTAATGAATAAGATTTATAATGTTCCATATGTAGGGCATCCTAGATACCAAAAGACAACTACAACAGTAAGAAGTCAATACTTTTGGACAGGAATGAAGAAATATATTGCTAAATATATAGAAAGGTGCATTGAATGTCAAAGAGTAAAGGTTGAGCATAGACATCCAATAAGATTTCTTCAACCATTGACAATGCCCAAGTGAAAATGGGATGTGGTGACCATTAAATTCATCACTAACTTTCCCAATATGAGAAAGCAACATGATTCTATCATAGTGATGGTGGTTATGTTAACAAAAGATGCTCACTTTATACCAACCAAGTCAATTCATAAGGCAACTAATATAGTAGATATTTATATGAAATATATTTCCGGGTTACATGGCATACCTAAGGAAATAGTTCTAGACATAGATCCAAAGTTTACTTCAAGATTTTGGAAGGGCCTATTCAATGGATTTGGAACAAATCTAATTTGAATACAATATGCCATCCACAAATAGATGGGAACACTGCGAAAGTTAATCAAGTTATTGAAGATACGCTAAGAATGTATGTCATGGATCAACCATCAAAATGGGAAGACTAATTGTATTTTGTAGAGTTTGCATATAATAATGGATATCATGCTTCTTTGAAGATGAGTCCATTTGAAGCCTTGTATGGTAGAAAGTGTAATGCTCCAATTAGTTGGGGAAATCTAGTTGACAGAGTAGTGATTGGGCCAGAGTTGCTTAAAGAGTTGGAAGAGTAAATGGTAGGCACAATTTGAAAATATCACAGGACATACATAAGAGTTATGAAAACAAAGAAAAAACAATAAAATAATTTAAAGTGGGGGATCATGTGTATTTTAAAGTCAAGCCAACGAAGAGTTCACTAAAATTGGGAATCTTCCCAAAGCTTGCAACACAATTTTTTGGACCATCTGAAATTTTGGATAGGATAGGGCCTGTAGCTTATGCATTAGCATTGCCTTCTTGTCTACATGTGCATAATATATTTTATGTGTCTTTATTAAATAAATATATGCATGATCCTAACCACATAATTGATTGGGATTTGATTCATGTGGAACCAAAAGGAGATATTCCGGTGCAACCGTTGCGTATCCTTGATCATGAAATTACATTGTTGAGGAACAATTCCATTAGATAGGTAAAGGTCCAATGCACCTATTACAATCCTGAAGGCACAACATGGGATCTAGAAGATTTGATGTGGGAGGAATACCCACAACTATTTTAAAGTTTTGATTTTTTTTTGCAAATGTGCATAATATTAATGATGCACCGAGGACAATGCATAAATTAAGTGAAAGGGGAATGCAATACCCTAGTTTTGACCACACAATGTAGTTTTGTAAATATTGATGTTAAAGGTTGGAATCCATAAACAAATGGTTCAAGGTGACCAAGCTATTGTAAATATGTACATTTTCAATATTAATATAAAATCTTTGACAACCATAGAGAGAGAAGGTCGAAGAGGAGATGGGAGCCTATGATTCCACAAGTGGAGAAGTGATAGTGGGGTAAGGGAAAATGACCCTAGTGGGATTTAGCTTATCTGCTTAGCCTTATCAATTTAACCAAAGACCCCAAAACCATGCTTAAGGGTCATCTTTTGATTACTAAACATTAAATTATCTTAAGGGGGGATTAAGAGGGAAAAATACATGCATATAAAAATGGAGAATATAGATTGTGAGGGGTTCGTTCCTTCACTCATTGTGGGAATCCAAACATTCGAAATCCATTCCTCTTTTTTATGGCATTCACCTGGGATTACCTGAGACGGATACCTATAACTAAGGATTAGAGATGCCATAGGTGAATTGAACTTTATGTGACATTGACCCTAGTAGTCTGGTGCGTGAGAGGAACCTGGTATGCAACTTGTGCCTTGAAGTCTTAATTTAGAGACTTCCTATCTAGCGCGTGTTGGAGCACTAGAAGGGAATTGGAGGATTCTTGGAGGAATGTTAGCCTAAAGAAGGGGGCTTGTTCCTGCCACTGTGCAAGTTGATGGGGCAAGATAATTGAGGGTTAGGACAGTTGTGGAGGAGGTTTATGTACTAGTGGGTAGCAAGAGAAATGGAGTTGTGTGGAGGTTTGGAAAAAAAAAATTCCTTTGTGGATTGATAGCCCTAGCTTGGGGGAAGTCTATCAAATAATATATGGCTTGATAGAGCCTAGTACGACTAGGAGGAACGCCCTTCACCTACAGCTAGTTGGAGAATATTAAGATAAGTTCCTTACTATGTACACAATGACATGGTTATATATTTGTTTATCTTGGTTTATTTATTATTATGTGAATGACTAAATGCATGGAAATTTCTTGGTATGTTATGTGTGTATAATCTACTTGAATTTCCATAAATTCTAATATATGCATATGATAATTTGGGTGACCATGTATGTTTATTTTTCGTTGTTAAATTGATAATGAAAATTATGAAAACAAAATGGGTGTCGATGCTTATTTGGATAAGCAATTTGAGTGCCATGTGGTCTCTATGGTTGAATGAGGTTGCCAGGTACGTGACACCTTGTTATGATTCTTTGGATGCAACTCAGGAATCTATATTCCAACACTTATATTTAGCGTACCATCATTGTTACAACAGTCATAATGTTTGTTCGAGTCCTTGTATTTATGTGCAGTGTCGACAATGTCCTTACCTTTTCCCATCCACTTCTTCCCTCTTTCCTTTCAAGAGCATTACTAGTATATTTACTTTGAACCACTTGGTTGGTATTTTTTCTTGTCCATTTTGATAAATTACACCTGTACGAATGCTTCATCAATTGACTAGGCCTTGAAGAGAATTTTGTGTCTCCTTTTAAATAACCATGTAGTCCACCCAAATACTCAATGATTACAACCAGATTTTTTGGGGAGATTCCTAACTAACTGGTTTATTTTTTAAATTTAGTGGTGTGTTCCCAAACAATTTGTGTTTGGATTTG
This sequence comes from Pseudotsuga menziesii, assembly GCA_001517045.1. Classification (NCBI taxonomy): domain Eukaryota; kingdom Viridiplantae; phylum Streptophyta; class Pinopsida; order Pinales; family Pinaceae; genus Pseudotsuga; species Pseudotsuga menziesii. The sequence goes on along the minus strand of LPNX010792433.1, from coordinate 1,145,528 downwards.
TCGATAGTAGTGTCGTTGGATTATTTCATCCTCTTTATACCCAATGAAATAAAACTAGGACCTGATGACGTCTTTGAATACTTCCCACTTAGTTATTAGTGGATGATTATCCAATGTAAGTGTCTCTATATATCTTTCCCACCAGGTTTCAACATGTTATTTTAACTTTAGTTGGGAAAATTCTTGTTTTTTCTCTTTACTTATTATGGAAACTAAAATAAACTTACATTTGCTGCAACTAATGATTCAATTTAACACCATAAACCTCACCTTCATAGGTATTGATATCCACTTTAGCTTCTACATTGAACAAGAACTAAAAACATGGGTTGTTGGAGCCCCCTTTGTCTCTCCTTAACTATTTTTTTCTCTCTTTAGGGTTCTCATGAGCATTGAAATGCTCCTCAAAGGGTACAAAATTTATCTCAAGTGTTGACATCAACATTCCAATACTCTTGGAAATGTAAATTTGTGATTGCAACTTTGCAAATATTTACTTTGATCCATCTTCAAGTATATTCCATGTTGATCTGCCACTCCTAATACTCAAGGTTTTTTCTTTTCTTTCCTTGCATTGATCTCTAGATCCATGAGGCACAATTCTCCCATTGATTTAGACAACCTAAGTTTGATAAGCATAAACTACAACATATTCAACAATAATTCCCAGCGTAACCACTCTAATCTATAAATAACCTCGGATATTTCAATGGACACATCATGACAAATTTTAATATTGATATTTCAAATACTAAGGGGATATACTCTGCTCTGTAGTGGTTTACTTAGGTTAAGCTTTCAAAAGAGTGTAGAAAAAGCATATCATCTATATTCATTAAACTAATTGAGAAAGAACAATAGAACCACAATAATAAAACACACCAGAAAACACCATGGACACACGATTTACCTTCTAGAAACCCATGAGGGAAAAATTTCGTTTTGAAATAAACCCTTATTATTGTTAGGAATTGCAATGCAAATACATAGAAAAATAACTATGGAGAAAATAAACATTGTTGTCTAGTACATAGTTCTACAAGGTTTCCTTTTTCCTCTACCTTGATCTATTGTCTCCTTTGCATCAATTATGGAATATAATACGATTGTTGTAGGAATGAAATGCCTTTTCCCATTGTGTCTATTGTTATAAAAATCCCCCTCTTGGTTGTTAGGGTTAGGGTTTTGGAATCCCTCCTTCTGCTTAGGGTCAAGATTTCAAATCCTCTAGAATGTTCTTGGAAAACCATATGTGGCTAGCTCCACATGTGTGAGTAATGGAATTGGCATGGCCTCCAGATGGTAATAATGTAATGTGATCAACTTGATCAGAGAATAACTTTCACATACAAACTTCTTATTGTTCTTCTTCAGATCATTGGAAATTCTTGTTGAGCCTTGAAAAACATTGTTTAAATCCCAAAACAAACCCAAAAGTTTAACACCCGAAATTATCAAATTCAAATTTTTATCTTGAGATGGTCTAATGAAAACATAACTCTTTCATACAAAATTAAGACATAAATAAATACATATTGATCTATTTCAAATCACATCCAAATAGACTTGGATTGAAGATTTGTGAATCTTCTTATATCCTTTAATAAAGAAAAATTATTTGTTATAAAAATATTAGATTAATTAATTAGTTATAAAAAAATTATATTAATTGATTAGTTATAAAAAATTATATTAAAGAACCTAATTTTAAAAACTAAAACAAATTCCCACCCCTTCAAATACCCATTCACTTTGTATTCTTTCTATCTATATTTTATTTAAGTTACCATGCAACACTCCCATTGCATTGGAATTATTCTAAGAACAAGACTTCATTAGTATTTATCTTCTAATTATTCGTTTTAACAAGTCGGTGACAAACTTGAAAAAAATGCAATGGTATTCATTATATAATCATTAATAGGATGGAAACATGCCCTTAGCTTTAATATGATGACAAACATGCCTTTAGCTTTTTTTTAATGCTTCTATTAACGCATCTTGGTTAAGAACATGTGTGATCTTTCAGGAGGTCACACGTTTAATTTTGGTAGAGGGTAGGGCTGCATATATTGACCCGTCATAGTGAAGCTGAAAGGGTATGAATATGATAGATGAGCTATGCAATGTGGCCTTTGCGTCACCTACCTCTGAACACCATTATTGTATTGCGCATACGTCTCAGTTTCTCAAGCAGAGGATCCCCTCAAAGGCTCCATGGTCGTGCGTGGGAGGGGGGTAGAGGTCCCTCCCAACCACATCCGATCCCTATCGCCTCACCAAGATCCAGGAAGATTAGGACCAACTATGTCCTGAGAAAAGAGATCAGTATATCACGCATAGGGGGAGGTGCAGGGGCCCCTCCCAACCCCAACCGGTCCCTATAGACACACTTGTAGTCGTAACTCAGATTCAAGCAAATTCAGACCGATCCTATGATGGAGGGGCCATGCACAATGAATGAAAGTGACATGCGAGCAATTCTCGTCCCCATATATGATCTAAAATATATTGAAAACCCTCAAGGTGGGAAAAACACTGGAAAAATACTTAGAACTCGCACATGAATTCCGATCTCCAGCAGCAAACCAAGGATCAAGCTTCCACCTAGTCGCCTCGATGCTCGGATTCAATTCATAAGGGACCATGTGATAATATGCAAATTCATTGGTAAATGGCCAACAGAGAGGGTCCTCATATATTGGATCAACTCCAGATGGAAGCCCAAATCTCACATTAATCTGCAATTAGGATCCAAAGGGTTCTTTACAGTGATATTCTATGATCTAAAGGACAAAGAAACTTTCATGGAAGGAGGGCCATACTTCTACAACTTGACAAGACTCTTCCTGCAAAATTGGATTGAGATATTCGATTAAGACAAAGAGGATTTCACTTGGGAATCGGTATGGATCCAGCTATACTCTTTGCCACAAGATTGTTGGGACATAGAAGCTCCGAGTGACATCAGTAACTCCCTGCAAGACTTCGTCAAAGTGGTTGATTAGACACTAATGAGAAAATACACCTCCTATGCCAGAATATGCGTTTACATGAATATAATGAAGACCCTACCAAATTCAACCTGCTTGGTGCACAAAGACGTCGAATGGATCCAACAACTAGACTACAAACATGTACTCTTCCGTTGTAAGAAATTTCATGAGCATGGACATTTATACAGAGACTTCCCTCTCAACGCCCTTAGTACAACAAATCAGCAGGAGGATACTAATAAGGAGGGATTCAAGAAAGTACCAATGAGAAAACGCGAGAATAAGAAAACCTCGATGATCAATAAAAAGGAAAAAATTTCAACCAACAACAAATTTGAATCTTTAAGCTCCCAACTAGACCAAGTTTTGGAACCTCCATCGGAGAAACAACCAACCTCGAAAAAGCATCATGGTGAGTCTTCTACTGAACTGCATGCACTCTCAGGATCACCTCTAGTTCCTTACCACACAGAAAAATCAAAGGGGGAGCTCGAATCCAACCCCCCTAGCAATGCCCCCTTGAATGATCCAATGCAAACCCCCTCCTCTTTGGGCATGGAAATGCAAATAGATGATGATATGAGTGATATTGATATCGGGGATCTGGACCTGCTATCCCTGGAGGAAGCATGCATAAGGAATTCCTTCAACTCTATTCCATCCAAGCAAATTCAACTCCTTATGGACTCCCTACTCAAATCCAACACAAACTTCAATCTCGGTATTTGAAACGTTCCCCCGATGTACTTAAGGAAAACGATGAAGGACATCAAAAAGCGAGGCAAAAAATCATATCTACAATGGATTAAGGTGCTTGGTACCAAGCTGGTGGAGTCAGGGAAATATGCCTAGCTAATAGAGTTATTCCACCCCAATAATTTGGGTTCCTCATGAAGTTGATCTCATGGAATATCGGGGGCATAAACAACCCCTCCAAGCATAGCATGCTTCGAAGGAAAATTCCTCAAGACAAACCAGTTGTTCTTTTTATGCAAGAAACTAAATGCACATGTATTATTCTGGAAACATTCCTGAAAAGGATCTGGAAAGGAAATCAAGTCATAGTGGTGGATGCAGTTGGGGCTTCAGGAGGACTAGCGATTGCTTGGAACCCCACATAGATCACAATTCATTACTTTTTTTCTACTTCTAATACCATCTTTGTTTCCTTTCATATTGTTGGAACCTATTGTAGGGGGCATCTAATGAATGTATATGGACCTCAGTCTCCAAAGTCAAAGTCCCACTTACTTGGTTACCTTCAACAAACCCTGAAAACAAACCCTCCTCATCCTTGGATTCTCACAACAGGATTTGAACCCAAAAATCCGACGACATCCAACGTAAAGTGTGTTTTTTTTCAGTTTTCAATGATGAAAAGTATTGTACCTTCCGATTTCTTTAAGCATCATTGAATTTCTGACGTCCTTAGTGTAGGTTTTTTTATGACACTTTGCAACACTATGTCGTCGGATATGTGACGGATGTGTGTCGAATTTGCAGCGGACGTGTGTCGAATTTGCGACGACATTTGGAGGATGAGTCATCGGATATCTGACAATAGTGTTTCGGATGTTCGACAACAATTGGAGGATGATTCGTCGGATTTTCGATGTCATTGGGCTATTTTTTGAAATAATATAAAGACATATTTCAAATAGTTTAAACCCATATTTCCAATGGTAACTAGGTTCATATCGTCGGATATTCGACGACTGATGAATTATAAATCTAAACATTTTTAAACATTCTGACATGTTTGCTATAGAAGCGACGTACTATTTGTGGAAATTATTTATTCCTTGACAAACGATTTGAGGAATTGTTTTATTCTTCAACGGGAGGTTGCAGGAATTTTTTTTTCTTTGACAAACAGTTTGCGAGAATTTTTTTATTCTTCGACAAATATCCATTTGAGAAAATTGTGATGCGTGGAACTTGATTTTTTAATATTGTCGATAGTATTCATTCACAAATTTTGTGAGAAAATGTCAAATAGAAATATTCCTGATCCAAACGAACACAATCGACAACTGCTTGCTAGACTATGGGATGCAACGAAACGAAGGGGTGATAGCAAATGTTATTGTCCATGTACTCAATGCAGGGGATTTAAGAGGAGAAGAATATTGATTTCAATAGTCACAAAACATTGTAGGGAACATGGACATGTTGAGGGGGGGAATGAATATCATCCATTTGTAGGTTTAACATTATAAAGTTTTTTATATTCTTTGCTTTGGTAAATGTATGTATTATTTTAATATTTCCTATATTAAATTATATCTATTGATGTTTTCATGTATTTATACAGGAAAGACACCCTACGGCATATTGTCCAGAGGAAGTGCTTTCAGAACAATTTCCGGATCAGGATCATGGAGCGTCTATGTTTAATGGAGAAAAAGTGAATGGTCATATTGAACAAGATGATCATACTGATAACGTAGTTGAAGATGATGGTACAAATACATTGAACCATGATTCATTTAATGTTAGAATGGATGATGACGATGGCGATGATAATGAAAATATTGATGACTTTGATGATGTTCACGATATACCTCTTCTCGATAAGGTAAATGAACCCCTTTATGAAGGCTCCAAAACAAATATTCTCTCTGCTGTATTGTTGATAATGAACTTGAAGGTTATGAATGGTCTTTCAAACATATCAATCACACAGATGCTAAGGTATGTAAAATAATCCATCACATATATACCATCGTGATAAATTTTATCTGTATTCCTCTGAGAATTGTACTGTTAACTCATTATTGATCATCATACAGATGAAGTGTGTTTCGTTAATATTATTTATTTATTACATTAACTATATTTTTATTTTTTTTGCTATAGCTTGATAGCTGAATTTTAAGTTACCACCATCAAATATTTTACCTCGCACATATTGAGATTTATCTTCCGTCATGAAAGAGATTGGAACGCATTATCAAGCAATCCATGCATGCCCCAATGACCATGTTATATATTATAATCAACATGAATTTGAAACAGAATTTTCGGAATGTCATATAAGTAGATATCGAACAGATCGAGTAACAGAAAAGGTGCCTCACAAGGATCTTCGTTATATTCCCATCATTCCACGTTTGCAACGACTTTTCATGTGCAATAACATAACGCAATTTATGGATTACCATGCCAGGAACATAAGTCAAGATGATGTTATTCGAATTCCTGTAGATGGTTCTGCTTTTAGGGATATGGAGGAAAAGTGGCCTCACTTGAAAGAAGAACCACGTAATATTAGGATTTCTTTGGCAGCAGATGGTGTTAATCCATTTTCACAGATGAAATACATTTACATGGTGTGGCCTATTTTTGTTATCAACAATAACATTCCTCCATGGTTGTCAATAAAGAGGGAGAACATAATGTTGTCGATGATTATTCCAGGTATTTTGTGTCTACCACTGTTTTATTTCTAATGTAGTTGTGGCATCTCATTTGTCGTATTATGTTTCCTAATTTCATTTGTATATTTTTGTATTTTACTCTTGTGCATGGTTTATATATCTTAATGGTTCTCATAATTATATATTTTATATGTACTTCAAATCAATCAGGTAAGTTCCAAGTAAAATATATGAATGTATATACCGAACCTCTTATAGATTAGCTACTGAAGTTATGGAATGGCATCACTATGTATGACGTATCTAGACCAATATGGCAAAGGTGATTTCAATTCCATACAAAGGTTGTATGGACAATACACGACGCCCCTGGGTTAACCCAATTTTGTGGTTTGTATTTTTAAGTTCCACTTTAATTGCATTTAATTATATGAAGTAGTTAATATAGTTTATATAATTATAATTGACATAGATATTCCATATCTATATATTGTAGGTCTTCAGAAAAGGGTAAATTTGCATGTCTAGTTTGTGGTCCTAAGATAAAATCTCGTCGCTCAAAAAGCTTAAGAAAGGAGGTGTTTGATGAGTATAGGCATTTCCTCTCTAAGAATCACAGGTATAGAACAGTTGAAAAAAATATTTTCAATGGGAAGCAGGAGACTGTATTAAAACCATGGAGAATAACACCTCACCTTTGGAAGATGCAATACAATAGAAATTGTCATCATGGTACGTTATGGATCATCGTATATGAATAGTTATATATTTTAATTTTTATTGTGAGTTGTTTACTGTAGTGGCCATATTTGATTTATGATGTAATTTATTTATAAATTAATATTCATGATGTCCATCATGATCATGAAGGCATTAATGGGATTCCACGAGGAATGAAAAGTTATCCTATACAATTCAGCAGGTTGCCCTACTATGAGCACCTACAAATTGCTCATTTGCTTGATACAATGCATATTGGAAAGAATGTGACTGGAACATTATGGCGACTAATGGAGCTAAGGAGGGAGAAAGATAAAATTATGAAATCTTGCAAAGACATTCAAGAAGGAAACTATGCAATGAAAGACGTCATCCAATTTAATAGCAACGGAGACCAAGTTAATATAAACTCAATTCCATGGATGTTTACAGAGAAGCAAAGCAATGTTGTCAAAGAAGTAATGCGGAAAATTAAATTTCCCACTGGATTTTGTGCGAACTTGAAGAATATCATAACAAAAAAAGGTGATTTTGCGAGGGTCAAAACACATGATTGGCACGTCTTCATCAAGGTAATTATTATTGTTATCATGTCCATATAATTTTTTTTTTTCATTTTATTGCATTTTTTCTTCTTCTTGTTTGTATACTCTTTGTTTAATAAATGGCATGGTTTGTATATTGATACATTATATTCTACCTCTCTCTCTCCCTAACAACTTCGACAACAATGCCAAACAAGTTATATATAATCTTGGTAAATACATGAGGTAACTAGCGATTAGTTGCTTGTGCTTAGTGTTTCTTTAATTCTCCGTATAATTTATATTTGTTTTTTGTGCACTATTTCATGATATGTAATTTAATGTTTTTTTTGTTAAATATCGTTATTGGTTTGCGTCACTTGTAGATGGTTGACATCTAAAGAAATCCATAAAGAACATATAAAGTATTGAAGGAGAGAAATTCCTCGTCTCATGTGTGAAATGCAGAAGCATCTACCTTCGGCATTTTTCAATGCACATGAACACTACCTCATACTCCAAGTTGAGGAGATTGAGTTGTGTGGACCTGTGCACTCAAGGTCCATGTGGATGGTTGAGAGGCACTTGAAATTTATGAAGGGTTGGGTGAGACAACGAGCACATGCTGAGGGCTCTATGATGGAAGGATATACAGTATACCAAAACATGTTGTATGTTAGTGAATATCTTCCTATTTTAGCATCAAAGCTCAATTTACGTCGCATTTGTGATACAGACTCCAATAACAAATTTGATGGGGAGAAACTGAAGGGGAATTGTAGATCGAGGAAGGTGAAAGTTAATTATTAGCTAGTGGATGTTTATTATATCATTCATATTCTAATTGCATTTTCTAGTTATTGCATCAATTAAGAGCATATACTTTGTTCAAGAAATTTATAGTTGTCTTTCATTTTAATGATTATTGTCATCAAGCAGTTGGTCGAGAATGGGATGCAATTCATTTATACATCGCAAACAATGTTGATTGGATGAAGGTATGGATTGAACGATGTGAACAACCGGGTCATGGAATATCATGGGAAGATGTGGATTCATTGGTAAAAGCAACACATCGCAATGGAGGTAGAAATATTATAGAAAGGGAAATCGATTTAGCATATGGTTTAAAAGATAAAATGGCAAGCATATTAATCAATCACTCTAAATCTTTTATTTTTCAAATTACATTTTGACGTACATGTTGTTCTTTTCCATGTATTGCTCCATAACTATTGAATCGTTGTGTAATATTTTCATGTATTGCTTGTTGCAGGTAAAATACCATAAGGCTATGGTCTGCAATGGTTGTAGATATCGCATCAAAAAATTGGATGAAATAAAGAAAACATCATATTGTGGGATATTTGCAGTCTTTGAGGTGACCAATGTTTCATTTAGAAGTGACAAACATCCAGAACTCTTAGAAAATCAATACTATGGGTACTTGGAAGATATTCTACAGTGTGAATTTAAATCCTTCAAGGTAGTTCTATTCATTGAACTATTATTGAACACGATAATGGATTTACCATGGTAAATGCAAGGTTGTTTGAGGTAGGAATGGAGCCCTATGTTCTTCCAAGCCAATGTGAATAGGTATTTTACTCGGAGGTTCCAGTTAAAGCAGGTTGGTCATTTGTTGTGAGACACGATCCAAGGGGAAGGCCGGTAAAGTATAACCTAGACGGTGGTAATGAAGAGGGTTCGTTGGAAGAAGAAGATGATGATGAAGAGCATGATAAACATGAGTTAGATGATGATGATGATCCAACAAAATATGTCCAAGAATTAGTTGAATCAGATGATGTAGCAGACAATGCCCATGAATATTATACCGACGATGACACGATGAGCGTAACTGACTTAGATGATGATGATGATATGGCCAATCCTTACAATGTTGAATCTGGATCTGATGATATAGATGATGACTTGGATGAAGAAGATGATGAAATATATTGAAAGGTAAATATTTAATTATACCTATTCTTTTATCTTAATTTTTTTTTAAAGATTTACTAACATCATCATCATCATGTTGATCATCATCGTCACTATCATCATCATCATCGTCGTCAGCACCATCATCATCATCAAGGGCGTCATCATCATCATCATCATCATCATCATTATCATCATCATCATGACCCTCATCATCATCACCATCATCATGATCATAATCACGTACCATCATCATTAGAATCATCATAATCATATCGATCATCATTATCATTATGATCATCATAATAATCATCATCATCATGACCCTCATCATCATCATCATATAAATCATCATAAGCATCATAATCATAATAATCATCATCATCATAATCATCATCATCATCTTCATCATCGTCATCATCATCTTCTTCATCACCATCATCACCATCATCACCATCATGATCATCTTCAACATCATCGTCATTGTCATCACCATGATGATGATAATTATCATCATCAACATTGTCTTCATCATCATGATCGTTTTCATCATCATCATCATCTTCATCATCATCATTACGATGATCTTCAACATCATCGTCTTCATCATCATTATGTTCATCATCATCATCATCACCATCATCACCATCCACATCACCATCGTTATCATGTTGATCATCATTGTCATCATCATCATCATCATCATCCTCATCATTGTCTTCATCATCATCATTGTCTTCATCATCATCATCGTCGTCGTCTTCATCATATTGATGATGATGATGATCATGATCATCATCGTGGTCGTCATCTTCATCCTCATGATAATCATCACCATGATCAATGTCATCATCATCATCATGATGTTCATTATTATCGTCTTCACGATGATGATGATGATGATGATCATTATCATCATCATCACCATCATCACCATCCACATCACCATCGTCTTCATCGTCATCATTGTCTTCATTTATATCATTGTCTTCATCATCATCATCATCATCATCATCGTCTTCATCATCATCATATTCATCATCATGACCCTCATCATCATCATCATCATGAGCCTCATCATCATCACCATCATCACCATCATGTTGATCACCATCGTCTTCATCATCATGATAATTAGATGTAGCATCGATCTTCTACATGAAAAAAATCCAATCACGAGACTTTTTCAAAAATCCAATCATGAGACATTTCAAAAATGCATGCGCTTATAGACATACTGGCCACTAAGTGGCTTATCTTCCTTGTTTCTAGTATGACATTAAATTTAGATTTTTATTTTTCGACATTTTTTAGTATTAAGATAAAAGTGACTTTATGGCAAAGTCAAAAGTTATGAGAAAGTTAAAATTTAAGATAGATTGTATGAATAATATGATCATTCTCAATTTCAAAGTAAATATAATAACAATGACCAATTTTGTGAAAATAAACATGAAAAAGTTAATCAAAGTATTATTTGTTAACTTTTTATATTAAATATTTATTTTGTGAAATATGTTTTAATAATTTTAGAAGTAATTATTTTAGATATTCTAAGATCAAGAATAAATATATTAGATGGTGGATGATTATTAACATATAGGATAAAGTATTAAAAAATCATTGTAACTTTTGAATATCAAGAATGTTAAAATATACAACCATCTTACCTTATTAAATGGATAAACTTAGGAAATATGTTTTCATTGGACATTTTTGTAGAATTTATTTTTCCTTGTTTATATAGGGTTTTTATTGCAACATGACCACTAGAGGCTTT
>LPNX010792433.1:1050019-1134124 GCA_001517045.1 Pseudotsuga menziesii | reverse complement strand
TATATATATGCTTTGAAATCAAGATTAAAGATACTAGATGGGAGGTTTTAGTGAAAATTGGGTCATGGTGCTCCGTTGTAATGTAATTGAAATTGAACTTTTAAATTGTAACTACACATTGGATTTTCAGTTGTAATTACACGTTAAATATGAAAATTTAAATTGCAATGTTAAATTGTAATTGAATTATAATGTGTAGACCCTAATGTAATTGTAATGTTGTTGACGATGATGACGATGATGATGATGGTAATGGCGATGATGACTGTAATGATGTTGACGATGACGAAGATGAAGATGACGATGATGATGACGATGATGATGAAGATGATGATAATGATGCGAATGATGATGATGGTGATGGCAATGATGATGATGAAGACGATGATGACGACGGCGACGACAATGATGATGATGATGAATACAGTGATGATAAAGACAACGACGACGATGATGACGACGATGATGATGATGACGACGATGATGGAAACAATGATGATGGTGATGATGAGGGTCATGATGATGGGGATGATGATGATGATGAGGGTCATGATGATGGGGATGATGATGATGATGATGACGACGATGATGAACATCACCGTCATCATCAGCGCCATTACCATCATCATCATCATCATGACGACGACGACGATAATGAGGGTCACGATGATGAAGACGACAACGAAGATGATGATGATGATGATGATGATGATGATTATGATGATGAGGGTTCCTATTGTAGGTTGGGTGGTTGGGGAAGTATGCTGTATTTGTCCCCATCCAGATTCAAAACCCATGACCAAATTTACATGACACATACAACAGTGTCAAAATTTCAATTAATGAAAAAAGTTACATAGATTCTTAAACATATATATTATTGTGCATAAAAGTATGTGAATAGATTATTAAATAGTTAATTACACATCCCAAAGTAGTGAGGCCTCTCATCGAAAATTTGGGGATTTTTTATTATTAACAACCTTTTCATATGAATGGTAAAGTATCATAACATAAATACTATGATTTATCTAAATTCATTAGAAAATACTCAATCTTAATGAACATAGGTACATGTAAGATTTATATGCCCAAGAATGGAAGACAAGGATTATAGTTTACCATCACCTTTAATGCATAAAGGTAAATGGAAATTATTTGATGTTTAATTATTTTGGAAAGGTTTTAATGTAAATAGTTCCACAAGTAGATGTTTGATTTTTATAATCAAGAGATAATGATTTCAAATAAATTGAAATTATGACCTTGATTAATTATTATGAGATAACAATATACAAACAGTATAATTCATTTTCTTATACTTGGTATGTTTATATAAAAAGATGTCACAACTCTCAATTTTATTATTATAATATTTATATGGAAATAGTTAGTTAATTGCACTTAAATATATATAAAATATTAAACAATGATTGATTATGAAAGCAAGTCCTTTTTATGCCAATAGACAATAGACACTTTTGATCTTAATGCAAGTCTCTGTATAGCTTATTAAATGATTATGTTATATTATAGAGCTTACACTTTAATGGTTAATGAGTCTAATGCTTTAGATCTCTCACAATTGATTTGCCACAACTTATTAGGAAATTAAATGAAAAAACATGATAATTTACATCCTATACCCTAATTGCATACCAAAGATAATGGGTGTGTTACAAATAAATATTGTAAAAGAGCATCTTGAAACTATTAGAAGCATATGTTATGTTAGTGAAGATTTAACTTTCATAATGCAAATTATGAGGGTTTAATATACAACATTGAATCCTTGTAGTGGAATTTGTAGTGGATTTAATATGATTGGGAATATTGATAATATGTATAGGGAGAAGATGAATAAGGAACCCAAAACTATGTATACCTAATTGTATTAAAGGTAGAGGAAGAGGGATAAAGATTAAGTAATTTGTCTTTGTAGTGTCCTTTTCTCTTTTCTTTACAACTTAAGATCGTTATAGATTGTGAAGAAGGGAGAATTGAGATGATGCTGGAAAAATAGCATATGCAATAATTAGATATAATCAATAATATGAAGGACTGAGTTAATCATCTCTTAATTAGGAAAAGACAACTCAATAATGACCACATTGGAGGTTGGTGTTTGAGGAAATTTTATGACCTCTCACACTTGCGGAAATTGCCATTACAGAGAAAACAGAGAACAGAGGGAGATTGGGGCCTCAACCTCCCATGAATTTTTCCCCCAAAAATCTATTCTACACAGAAGGCATATGGAAAGTTGACAACACACCGAGTAGTATGAAATGTGGATCAGAAAACAGAGAACATAGGGAGATTGCTACGCGTTTTGTCTATCCTCCCTCCGACGAGTAAGAAAACATAGGATGCTTGCTATGCGTTTTGTCCATTCTTTGGCCCTCCTACGAGTAAGAAAATAGAGGGTGATAGCTGCAACTTTCTCTACAACATTTTTTCCATCCTTTGGCCCTTCGACGAGTAAGAAAACAGAGGGAGATAGTTGTCGATTTGGAGAGAGCCATTACGCTGACTATGAAGGGCTAACGACCGGTAAGTCAATTACCAACCTTTCATTCACTGCCTTGTATTGTTTCATTCAAAGGGCACAATAATTTGGGGTTTAATTGAGCCTTCTCTTGATATAGAGGATGGTTTTCTTAATAATTAGGGGTTTAATTGAGCCTTGGCCTGGTCGCCTTACCATGCTACTTGGCTCTTAATTACTTATTTTTAGGAGTTAAAACCCCAACGTATTCACATGAAGGTCCCTCGCTATAAAAAATGGACGAATCCAACTAATAAAAATAGGAATCGTGGAGAGGAATTTCTTTATCATTCCCTTACAGGTGGGTGGGACTAGCGAGGCTGCACTGGTTGATTTAGAGGTTGAGGAAACCATGCCATTCTGGAAAAGATTAAATAAATGTATTTTACGCTGCATAAACCTGAGCTTGGACCGATGGAAGTAAGATATAGCTTGGGATTGTTGTTAGAGTTAGGGTTATTACCATGGGAATGCATGTGATTGAGTTGCTAAATGCATATGGCCTAGAGATTCTTGTAAGTGATTAAATTATTCTTGGAATGTGCATGTTTGAATCATCTCAATTTTAGTAGTGCCCACTTACAACTATACCATAAAAGTTAAAAATAAACCATGATAATGTTTTGGATATAGAAGCATTGTGAGAATAGAAAGTGGAGCAATGGAAAAAGCACACAGAGGCTAGTGAATGGAATACATTAAAAATAAAATGTAAATGGAAATATTGTGATAAGACCTAATTAGGCATATGTACCCCTTATTTTATCGATTCAGCGGTTCACTAGTGTAAGGTCTAGATGTAAATATAGATGATAGAACTGAGGGGGGGTTAGCATATTGAAATACTAGATATCCAGTGTGCCACTTAGAGGGAGATTTGTGTCATAACTAAGTCAATTTTAAAAAACGGATTGCTAGGTTAATCTTGACTTGGTTAAGGGTGGAAAGGTTAATCTTTATGAGGTTCAGGATGGGTTTCCTATAGGTGGTTTACAGTGGCCCATGGTTTTTATCACATGGTATTTTATGAGATGAATCCCATTAAAGGTTTGATGTCTCCGTTGTAAATTGCTTTACTAGGTCAGCTTGGACAAGGTGATGAAGATATATTTGTAGCTTCTTTTCCCTTTATAGGTTTATAGGGTACTTGGATTTTATATGTGATTATTACTTACACTATTTTATCTCATGTATTTAAATAAGGAAAGTAAACCAACTAACTAGTTTTAATTAACCAATAATTCCTCTCCCTTTGGCCGAGCATTATTTTGCATCCTTAATAATCTAGAAACCCTAATGATGGAAATGCAAAGAGAAGAATGGAAAATCACATGGAATTTACCATTTTAGGTGATGAGTCTCCTTGGGTTGAAGAATATATTTGTGAAAGGTCTTCAAGAGCGATCCACTTATTGGAGGATTCTACATACATAGCTACAATCCTTGCAAGCTAAGACATTGACTTGATATCTAGTAAAATATATGTATCAATATATACTCAATTAACATTAGATCTACTACTATAAATAAAATTACTAACAATGCAGAGTTTATAAACCATAGTGCCATCAAGGGTGTGATACCTCCCTTGAGGTTGTAGGGTTTACAAGTCCAAGGTATGAGAGGAACTAAGACAATGAAGATGCCCTAGGACGAATAAATAAGCCTGCAAGCTTATATCCAAGCTAGTAATGAGAGATCCCTATATAGGTTATAGAGATGGGGAATGAATTTAAGGCATAGGTGTACACTAGGTTATACATTGGAGGGTTCAAGTATTAAAGAACAATTGTATTGTGCTTGTTGACTCAATGTCATGGGTTTGGTAAGACTTTGCCTTGAGTTTTACGACCTAAAATGACCCTATATTTAGCACATTGTGACCCATAAATGACCCTCTATAATAAAGTAGCATATAATTATGTAAATTGTTTTTCTTTACAACATTTTTATTACATTTAAAGTGATACACCATGAGATGGTTATAACTACGGTATATTTTAACATATGTAAATATTTTCTTTTTTGCTTTTAATGAAACATATCCAGGGCTTACTGGGCAAAGAGCAACTTAGAGAGATGAATGGGGAAGGGTTAAGAAGCTTATGAAATATCCATGTGTCAAGATAGTCTTATCCTAATCCAAAAATGAAGGAAGTGGAGGAAATTATTCTCTAGATTTGATCCAGCATCTCCTAATTTTTAGCTACATGTGTCCTCCCAAAATACTAGAACTAAGGAAAGTTGTTTAGGCAGTCTATTATTTCCAAAATCTCTATAAAAATGAAAAGGAGGAAAGGGATAGGGGTTGGACGTTGGTTGGGTTACGAATAGTGATGCTGTTGGATTTTAGTTATGTGTTGTTGGCTGGGGTTATAAACTGCTTTTCAATTGGTGATTTTATCATTCCCTTAATTGAATTTCTTTATCATTCCCTCTTTGTCAAATTAGGAGCATCAACAGAGAACTCTGTGGGGGTGCTACTCTATCTAGATTGAGTAGTAGAAGAAGGTATGTGATCTTAGATTAGCAATTTCCAGCTTCCAACTACATTTCTAGCAAGATGTTTCCTGTTGTTCCTCAAAAATTGCCCAAGGCTTTGGATTTGGGGCTTCTTCATTGTTGTTTGGAAGGCCAACCCATGCTCAACCTGCCTAGAATTGCTGCTATTTAATACCTCAGAACTTGGACCACTTCTATCCTCAAAACAAGCCCAGGTCGGTTTCTCTTACTCTATCTCTGCCCACAGACCTAACATTAATTCAATTTACTCTCATTTCTATTGCTGGAGTATGCCCAGAATTAATGTTACTGGTTGTTAGATGGCTGGTATAAACCTATATTGAGGTTTTATCACTCTGTTTACTCACACACTTGCCCACAACAACTGAAATATTGAGGTTTAATAATTTTGATATTGTTTTTTATCGTTTTGATATTCTTTTTAGATCTAGACTGTTGCGAATCATTTTCAATTCACATGTTAGCTGATGCTTAGACTGTTGCACATGAAATGACGCCTAAAGGATGCCCATAATTGAAAATAAGGATACCTCTAATAGAGTGATTATGCTATACCCATGATATTGAGCAATAGTATTGGGTTGATTCCTATCACTGCTTATTGCGTAAATATAACATACTCTTTTATGGAATAAATAAATACAAGCTCTGTCATAGTGTAGAGTGAATTCAGTACAGTGTTCATTATTTAACTAAGCTCACTCTTATTGATTAGTGTGCAGATCCGTTGCTTGTCCTTGTTTGAGACCATGTATCTCATCGTTCAATCATTTATTGCCACTGGGTAAATATTGATGATAGGGTAGTGTACTTATTAGGGATTCACTTATGACATAATCATGGTAATCCAACAACATTATACTTAGTTGATACGTAACATGATAGATAGAGTTGAACGGGCTCAATATTATGTATACATGGTGTTAGCTGCTTACAAACTCGATACTCTGCTTACTTGTACATTAATATATCATATATATTATGGAAACATAGGTGTCATTCATCATAGGTAGTGAGATTAGAGATTATATATGGAACTACTTGACCCTTTTAAGGTGAAGTAAGGTGAAGAGTAACATTATGGATATCGTACTTGATTATCCTTATCTCTCTAATTGGGTAGTGTATGATTCAATATTCCTATGGATACCGTAGGAATAGAATAACATTAACATTACACATATTAGGAGGATATACTATCTTTTTATATTAGGGAAAAAACGTATATAATGTATAGAACATGATATCCTTATATTAGAGTCATTACATGTGTACATGGTTTGTAACAAGCTAACCTCTTGCTTGTGATATCAATATCATAGGAATAGAGCCAATCACATGGGGTTATACTAGTAGTGTAATTTCATATGTTACCAATATAATGTAAATAGTTATGATATCATGTTCATTAACTAGAATGTTAGAACAAATACGGTATAATACTAAACAAGCATAACTAAGAAGGAGTAAGCATAACCAGTAGCTTGAATAAGCTTACACATATACTAAGTAATGAATCTTAGTCAACCCAAAATTAGGTATGAATGTTGTCTTTGCCCATAATTTCCCATAGTGCTGTAAAAAAGGTATAGATCTGTCTAAAAAGTAATCTTTGTCATAGGACAAAGATTTCTAATCCATTTACCAATTACAAGCAATCTTTGTCATAGGACAAATATTTCTAGAATGCCTTTGCTTGTAATTGGTAATAATCCCATTAAGTTAGGATCACTTAGAATACTAGGCAATATTGGAACACAATATACTACAGAAGATGGACGCATGGTGCATCATTTCTAGTGTCATGTAAATGTATTAATTAAATTAATTAACAAACTAATTCAAAATAACATTTAATTATGACAGGTACTATATTGGGATATTACATCCCCTCCTCAATGTTCCTTCACTTCAGCACTCTTCATGTCTAATATAGAAATGGATAGACATCTCTCATGGAATCCTCTTTTCCCCATGCCAAATGGACATCAATAAATTGCACCTAGAACATAGCATAATTGCTTCTCAACTCACAAGATTAGCCCAGAATTGGCTTTCTGCTCATTCTTTGCTGCTAAAACACGCCAGAACTACTGTTCAATTGCATAAGCCAGCCTAGAATATGGATAGGAGGCTTCTTTCTGCTGCTAGACATGAGTTCAAGCACTAATAGAATCCACTTCAAACTTTTTCTTCCACCTTTTTTCCCCATGAAAGATGGCACCGAAAAATTATTAATATATAGTGGTGTAAGATTTCACAGTTAGGCATACATATTATGTTGAGTTCTTGGGATTAAACCACATGGAAAACTTTAAAATTGTCCGANAAATACTACAAATGAATTGGAAAATACTACAAAATCATGCATAGGTCATGATGGGTGGTCAATTGGAGTTTTGTTGAGCTAAACTGGGCTAATTCCTAGTGATAAACATTTTGAGCACATCGCAGCCTCTTAAGCATCAATAAACAGTATCTAGGTTTGGTATTGTTTTGAATAATTCTGGGAGCCTTATTATAAGTCCTAGGTCAGTTTTGTTTGTAAAGGCCAGTAGAAGGAGGCTTGGTTTTCAATTGTGGCCGACAAACTATGCATGTTTACATTTGTCTCTCTGCCTTCATAACAATAGTCAACAACATTTTAGGGCATCTCTAATTTGAGTTTTGGGCATGGCAGAGACCTGAAATATGGTCCATCCTATGTTAGAAATGCATCAATACATTGAGTTTGTCTTCCGGCACAAGGGGTGGGCAGAGGTTACAGGATCAATATTTCTCTGTCTCTTTTGGGAAATATTTGACACATCATCAATGATGGACCTATAGCAGGTTCTCCATTATATGGTCTCTGATGAATCTTTAGTGTGCACAGCAGCGATTATTGGTGAGAGATATTGTATTTTGATGACAAAAGCCAACTGGAAGTGTAGAAAAATTGTTACTGAGGTGACAGTGGGTAACACCCTTAGGTTATAGTTGGGCTAGCTTTTTTTTAGGGGATTAATCACACGTGCTAGATGAAGCTCTAAAAAAGACTATGTAAAACTACCTTTGGTAGAGTTTATTAATAAATCATTGATGGAGTTGATTTTGTGCCAAACTGTAAGCACAACTGCTTGTGTTTTTTTTAGCTGACATAGATCAAGGCTTAAATGCAACCCCATGCTTATTATGCTTGGTGCACCCATTAGATTGCCCTCTCTTTCTTTGAAGAGAAGGTAGGCCCTACCCATACATACAAAATTGTAGTTTATGTTGTACGTTAGATATGTCCGACACTAGCAATGGAAGTCAAGCATTTCTCCACCTATATAGACTCAAGCTTCTTGTGTAACCTGCTTCAACCAAAATATTGGTAGCTTCTTCCTTATTCACCCCTTGGTATACTTAGTAAAACATGGACTTAAAATAAGGATTCACATAAACTTTGTTGGAAATTAATGGATAGTAGTCTAGACATATATATACCAAAATGAATAGCACTGGAGGGATGGAATTATAAGGGATTGATGTCTAGAGAAGGAATGTTTTCTCCTTGTGTTGCATATGTAAGTATTGTGGTTTTCAAACAATTGATCCACCATAAAATTTTAGTAGTGGTATACTTTGAAAATCCTACCATTTCTTTTCAGTTATAGAAATTGTCTTGATAATTCTATGCATCATTTTTCACCTTAGTGGTGCCATAGGCTAGCTAGGGTGTGGAATGGACATTGTAGTATAAACGAAACAATTATTCCATGGCCTTTTTAGGTCTATGTTTCCTTTGTGTATCCTCTATGTTTCCTCATTCCTGGCATATCCTTGCACCTTAGATTTGCAAACTCAGGACTGCATTATTCATTTTTTCCAAAACCTGCAAACCCTAATTTCCCTATTGTTATCTCTCATATACCTCTCAACGTTTGGTTGTAACCCTAAACGATGGAAGTTTTCCATTCCATTCAATTGAACCCTAAACATGAAGAATTCCATTCAATTCAACCCTAAACAGCGGATCCGGATGCAACTGATACAACCTCAAAACCATAATGGCTATCAGGACAAGATTCAGACAAGAGTTTGTTGTGATGAGATGGAAGTTTTTCTAAATTATATGTAAGCTTATGGGTGTAGAGTAAGGAGAGAGGAGTGGCCAAGAAAATGAATAATCAAACCAATGTATACTGGAAAACTGTCCTAGAAGTTGTATGATCAAGTTGGTGTAGTGTTAGAAGCTCTCAGAATGTGAGCTCATCTATAGAGGTTGGAGAAAGTAATGCATTTTGTCGGATATTCGACATATATTCTATACCATCGACATCTTAAATTCGTTTATATGACTTTAGACATGTTTACAGGGAGCACAATATGAGTGCAGACCATTTATCCAAGGAAGCATTGAATATGAAGGTCGTCCTCCTCTCCTTCTTGTAACTTTTAAAAGGAGAAATCATTGAGGAAGGCATGATAAATTTAATTTAAGAGCCTTTTGATTTGTGCGGCATAGTCTTTTTTTGTTCTTTCTACTATGGGATACATCAGCATCTTTCTTGTTTTAGCTAGAGATATAGAGTTTGTTTTCATCCTCTAGGGGTGTGTTTTCTCCACCCTTGATGCCTCCTTGGATAAGCTGTTTGGGCTCCTTATGTTCTCCGTGTGGTATTGCTACTTCAGTAATCTTGAGATTGTGAGTTCCGTCCCTCCCCTTGAGATATTTTTTTATACTTATGATCTCCACTCATTAATGGACTGACTTATTGACAAGACTATGTAAAAGTTACATTTTATTCACTACTGAATATCAAGCTGGAACACCTCTTTTTCTTCTGAAAAAATGATACAGAATATTTGTAAATGATTTTATCACATATATTGAGATCCATAAACTGGGTCTTTTATAATTTTGGGTGAGGAAACGAACTAAATTAAAATAGGTACACCTAAGAATATTGTAAAAAACATAGTTTGTATTTTGACATTAATTGGATGAAGCATTTGATATGGAACGACTTGATATCTATATCGTGTTAAAGGACTATGTGTTGAATTGTTATACTAGGGAATTATTGATATTATTCAGGATAATGATATCAACATTATGTCATGCTTATAAGTCTTTCCAGGTTTTTTGTTGGTATTTTACTATTATTTGACATTTTTTTTGTTGCCATGGTGCAGGTAGAACCAAACAAGTATTTGTCAGACATGTCTTCCTCCAGTGATGGGAGTTTGGAAATGCTAGAGCAAAGTGAGACATCCATTAGGTCTACAAGGGCTAGATCAACTAGATGTCATAAGATTAGAATAAAATTCAATAAATGCATGGAATTTTTTCTCAAATGAGGGAGGTCATGTTCCTATGATGATGAGATAGTAAGAGACATCGAGGTGCCTTTAAGGTACAAACACCTAGTGAAACAATGGGTGCCTAGGGATGTTCCTCAATTAAACATTGATTTTTGTGTGAATGAGAGGATATATAGAATTGCATCGTCGTCATTACATGGATTGGGGTTGTTTTGCATGGATGACGTAAATGTTGGATATGACATATGTACATAATTGATGGAGTATGTTGGACCCTATTACAACTACAATGATTGAATGTGCCTGGTCCAATATACATGAAATATACGTAGATATGGGTTGTCGGCAAATTATATACAACTGAAAGACAAAGCTCAAAATAAAGGAGCAACGTTGTACATCGACGAAAGGCCAAAAAAATTGGTAATATTGCAGGGTTTATAAATAGTACACAACCAGGGTTTACACTTAAACAACCCAACTGCATATTCGAGTCGCGTGAAGGAAACCGTGTCTTTGTATGTGCCATTAAATCAATAATTGTTGACAAAGAGTTGCTTATTAATTATGATTTGAATCGTGTAGATACAAACACGATTAGTATGGTTGTGGTACATCCAACAATTTACCCAACATTTTATTAATTATTTTAACATCTATAGGATTTTTCACTAGCATATAATTATAATACTCTATGTTGACTTCGCAGGGAGGTGATGGGGGGCTCATCACCCCAGCAGAAGGTGAGAGGAGTACACGATCCGTGAGACAACAAGTATACATCAAAATGTTATGTTTTAAAATTGTTTTAGTGAATATTCTGGTTTCGTTGGGTAATTTTTAGTATGTTTTTTATGCAGGGTTCTCTTAGGGGCACTTCCCTCTCCGTAGATGTTAGTATACCTGAATCAAGGCAGAAGGTATACATCGATATTGTCATTGTAAAAGTTTAGGATGGACAAACAAATCTATTGTTATGTATTTTCATTACTATATTCGGTTCGTTTATATAATCTTATCTATTTTCCATGCGGTGTTGATCACGGAAGCCAACCGGATATTGATCAACCGACTGCAACATCGGGGCAACATCTAAACATGAATGTAATTCTCCATTTGAAATACTTTAAACTCGTACACATGTATATCGTGTAGCATAATGTTTATTTTTTAAAGTATTTTTTCATTTTTATGTTTGCGTTCATGATGATAATGTTGTCTACTTTTTTTGCAGGTTGATGACCGGGGAAAGTCTCCAACTGTTGACCAAACAACTGGAGCCTCGAGGTAACCTGTAAACCTAAATGTAATTCTACATTCTAAATACTTCAAAATTGTACACATATCAAACATGTAGCATAATTTTTATTTTTATTATGTATTTTTTAGCTTTTACATATTGCGTTCATTGTGATAATGTTCTCTACTTTTTTTTGTAGGTGGTTGATCGACGTAAGTCCCCAACTCTTGATCAGACCACACCCTTGTCTAGGTATCAAGTAAACCTAGATGTAATCCTATGAATCTATCATGATAGACAATTTTTGTTAATATAATTGTTTGCGCACACTATTGCTTCAAAGACTAAGCAATGTTTTATATATTTCTGTTGCAGACAGGGGATTCAGTTTATGAAACACCATCTCAACACTCTTTACAGTTTGAGGTCTCCCAGTTGATGAAAGATAATGAAATTAGTAGGTCCGCAGACCCGTTGAGGGTGCTACAGAAGACCATGGAAAAACAAAATGAGGAACTGCTTCTTCTGACATTGATAGTTTCACAAACAAAAGAGATCAAATCAAAGACTCAATTGTTGTTACAAAGATGTCAACAATTGCAAGTAAGTTCCCGAATAGTAATGTAAATTCATTTAGAACTTTATAATATTTAATTTTATATGCTATTGAAATTATAATACAATGGTTTGTATTGAAATTATGCAGCTTTACAGTGGTGGTCAAGGCATTGTTGGTCCCAGTGACCAAAGCACTCCACGTACACCACATACTACTCCCTTATTGTCCACTAAACAATCAGCAACACGCTCTGCGACACCCCCCGAGACTAGCAGAGGGTGCAACCGATGCTGACCGACACACAACAGATGCTACAGAAGAAGGGGTGGATGCAGGGTTAGATAGAGAGGTGGATGCATTTCTTGGATATTCTCGTGTCACTAGCACTGGTTTAGTAGTGATGACATTTTTGGTAAACGAAGAATTGGTTCAAATAAAGATAGAGAAGATTCCAGGTGATTATAGATTATTCAATTTAGTTTTTATAATTTGTGTCTAATATACCGATAATATTTTTTAATGTTGACTAATGATGGCATTAATGTTTTGCAGGAAATGATATATTTTATAAATATCTAAATGATTTGTCCTTGGAGATATTTGGGCCCACCATCCACACAAGGTGGGACAAGCAGGCAAACGCTTTAAAGGAAGAGCTGGATAATCGCTTGGTTGGTCTGTTCGGAAAAGATACCTTTGATACATTGAAGGTCCTACAGAAGGCTAAAAAAATCTAAAGATTGTCCGAGACTAGTATAGGGTTCACCTAAAAAAGAACCCTAGATATGAGCGCCCTCCAATGATTCCATCTAGGGAGTGAAAACCCCTGGTGGAAGATGGAAAAGAGAAGGGTCTGATAAAAGCATGCAAGATACCACTAGGAACATGGAGGTATGCAATACATTCCAAAAATGTAATGGTAAGCCTTATTATTATTAGTTTTTATATCAAATTTGGAACATCGACTAATGTAATTCAACACTTGATTAGGCTGTTGGACACATCTAAGGCCACCAAGGCAATAATGGAAAAAATTGGTCAGCACAAGCTTGGCCCTGGTGGTTATTCGAACTTAGCGACCCGATATGTAAGTATCAAAAACCCGAAACCACATCCAAATAATATACAGAAAATTATTTTCATTTTATTCTGGCAAAAATGTTAAATTAATGTCATCATGAAAATATGTAGGCTGATCGGTTCAAAGAATTTCCCACTCAGGAAGACATGAAGCTTGGCTTCGAACAGGGCTTTGACGCCGTTGTTGAACGACGGAGAAGCTTGTTTGGGCATACTGCATGATCTTCTGCTGATCCATCTGGTGCGCGGGTATACAAAAACTATATAGTTTAATGATAATTTATTAATTCTCATGCAATTTATTCGTTATAAAAAATTAACATAAATTATTTATTCATTTTTTAGCAGGGAAGTAATGAACCCGTTCATGTCGAGGATATACACCAACCAGACGAAGATCATGCTTCGATTCCTGGTAATGAGTTTATTAATATGCTACTGTTTTGTATAGATAATTGCAGATGATGAACATTAATTCAAATTCTACACAATTCAATTGCAGAGCATGTAGATGCATATAACACTGAACAGATTGAGCCTGTACAGGATAATGATGAACATGCTAATGTGCCCATGCCAGGTAAGAAAACATCTTTGTAATGTTTTTTTTAAATGAATTACTTGTATTTCTAAAAATAAAAATATATTAATGAAACATTTTGACATTATTGCATAAATTCATCGCCGCAAGTTCAACCTTGCGAGCAGTCTAGTAGAGAGATCGAGGATCCGATTCAAGAAGATGTGCTTCTGACTAACTATTTAAAGAGAAGAAAAGTAAAAAGAAAGTGACTTAAGAAATTTTGAGTAATTCTTATTTATAATAAACCAGCATAGATCCATCTTAAGGATCTAGAAAGCACCGAGATGGATCCAATCTCTTTAGGTGTAAGTTATTTTTATCTTAAATTTTTAAACGTTCATAAAATAATTACACTTCAAACATTTTGATCCCTTTAGTGTTTGGTAAATCTGGGTTTAACATGGATGGATCTTTTAATTACTTTTCATTTAGTTTTATTATTAGGTTTTTATTTTTTGATAAATTAGGCTACATGTTTTTCTCTATATTCTTTTTTTAAAATTTTAGTAGACTTGTTGGTGTAGTGTTAGGTTAAACACACATGAAGAAGGTTGAATATCTTTTAAAAAAGAGTTTAGCATTTCCAGTAATCATTAACCGTAATCCACAATATAATATTTTTTATTTTTTTATTTATGTCGGTTAACATAATGTTTTTTTTTGGTCGGCTAGCATAATGTGACAGGATTTCCCCTATACTGGGCTAAGAGCACCTCGCTTCTCTCAATGCAAAAAGTTTACATGGTTTTTTTCTCTATTTCATGAATGAATGGTTAAATGAATGCTTTACTGATTTTTTTATCGGCTATTGACTAAATGAATGGTTTAATGAATGATTTAATGAATGATTTAATGAATGGTTTAATGAATGTTTTTTTTAGTTGTTGAATGATTGAATGGTTTAATGAATGTTTTTTTTAGTTGTTGAATGATTGAATGGTTTAATGAATGATTTAATGAAAGCTTCTTTCAACTATTGAGTGAAATAATTTGCAGTAGATTGTTATTTGCAAGTAGATGCATTGGGTTTGGGGAATTGAGAGAGACGTGAGGGGGGGAGGGGCCATAAGAGCTTCCACCTTCACATGGTTGGTCCTGTTTAGTAGAGAATATTAAATTGTTCTTGAAACAGAGAGGAGCTCAATGAATGGTAAGGAAGAATACATTAAAAACAACTATTTATATAATTTTAGTGTTTAATTTTTACTATTGCTATTTGACTCCTTCATTGAAACTTGTTACAAATAGAGTTGAGAAACGTTTTCATAGTTAAGAGGCAAGAAATGACGCTTTGATGTGATCGATGGCCTTATATACATTGTGTTTTTGGTTCTCCATGTTTTATTAGGTAATCTACTATTAACAGTTAATTTACTTGAATAGTTGAATAGTATTGTAATTTACATTGTAATAGTATTGTATTTATTAAGATTGGCTTTGTTATTTTCATAAACAAACAAATATTTATTTGATGGGTCTTAACATGAAACTATTGCAATAGGACAAAATTTGAAGTATGTTGAATGTTGTTTTGAAAGGTAAAGCAGAAGAAGATAGCGCGAAGCTCTACAAATCAAGGTATAATTATGTTTTCTTTTGTTTGATTGAATTGTGTATTGGGTATTTATGCATGTGCACACACACAAATTTCGTTGATGACGGTGATTACCATACATTCAGCAAAACTTTGTTCTATATGATCTATAAAGTTACCTTAAATAGTTTGATTTATCAGGTTGTTTCTATGATTGAATAACTTGGAAAAGAAACTTATGATCTTTATGAGTTAGTAAGTAGTAAAATCCAGTCTTTTCACAAATATTTTTAAAAATAGATCTAATGTGTTTGTAGGCCAAGAAGTCCAAGAGAGTACTTTTATAATGTATATATATAACCTTTCATTTATATCATTCCAGTAGTAGCATCAAAGTATGGTACTGGTGAGCTATTAGCAAACCCTATTCTTAGCTTAAGTGTATGAGGGTGGGGCCAAGTTTCTTTTTGGGTTCACTGGGCACAAAGCCTCAGTATGGTTGTATTCATGGCTTGATCTACATCTGAAAGGTAGGTTTTAATAGTCCACCCAATATGATGAAATTCTTTTGATATTTCATTAATCATGAGTCAATCGTCCACATATCCCGCAGATCAAACGTTGATAAACTAGGGCACTTACCAACAAGATTCATCCATAAACTAGGGCACTTACCAAGAATGTGCACTATGTCATACTCAACAAAAAATTAGAATAAAAACCCCTTTGCATTAGGTTGGATCGACACTATATTCTCCAAGAAAGAAACCCATAAGTCTTCTACATATTTTATGGTGATGACCATAAGCTATGAAACCATCGTATCATGATATGTAATAGTCCTTGTCCACCTCCTTAAAGGGTTGTAACTGCTGAACATCACCACTGTGTAGGGTTGTAATTGCTCAACATGTCATAGGAAATTTCAAGCATTCTCCACTTTAGTAAGCAAAGATTGAACATTACCACTCTAAGGAAGGTCACTATTGCATTTCTTAATTGGTTAGTTGTAGAATATTCCATTTCTTAATTGGTTGGTTGTAGATCCTCCATGGTGGCCTTGTTCACTGTATCAAGGATGCTCTCAGCCATCAACCTGTCCAAACCTTGGCCACAAACCATTGTAGTTCGATTTAACTCAAGGTCTTAGTCCTGGATCTTAGTGATCCACCTACCCCTTGTCCCACTGCTCTCCTATTGAAAAAGCATATCCTTCACCTTGGGATGAGGAATGTAGGCCACCATCTTAGCATTCCAAAAGTGATCATGAAAGTAGTTAGGTGCCTTCACCAAGGCATAATCTTGTGTTTCCATTGAGGCTTAAGTCAACCTTTCCCCCTGGAGTGTGCTGCTCATGAAAGTAATTGGTTGCTCACTCCCTTGCTGATTTTTTTGTAAGAAAACAACATAAACTTTGCTTGATATATCTGCAAAGGATTTCTTTGCTTCTTCTCTCCACTTCTTCAAACTCGATCTTATCAAGATGATTTAACCAAAATATTTCTCAAAAAGAACCAAGAAATGTTTCATTGTATTCGAGATTGGTTGTAACAAAAAGTTTCAAAAACATAATTGAAAACAAAGGCATAGATGAGGTTTCAAAAACATAATTGGAAACAAAGGCATAGATGAGAGGAGTACCGTTTCCAATTCATCTAAATAGGAACGGAAGATTCAAGTCGTGATCTTTCTTCAACATATTTGATATAGGCCTTCTAATTTTCGCAAAAATAGGAAATGAAACACTTTACAAAATTGATGCAACCAAAAAAAGATTGAATGGCTTGTGTTTTTTTAGTAAAAAGAATCTCCTAGATACCCTTCACTATTTTAGGATCAATCCCTACTCCAATATTGTGTTCCAAAATATTGCCTTCAAATAACCCCAAGATGATTTTTCTGAATTCAGCGATATGCCCAAGGATTTTCACCTGTCAACAATCTTGCCAAGTGTCCAATATGATCATCCCTATTCTTCAAAAAAGCAGTGATATCATCTTGGTACACTACTATGTACTCATTAGAGAAAGCAAAGTCCATAGTACATTGGAAAGTGGCTTTAGCAGTTGTCAATTCAAAAGGCATCCACACATATGCATAAGTCCCCCAAGGGGCAGTGAAAGCAATTTTATCTCTCATTAAAACAAAAATTAAACAGATGTGAAAAAGGCAGGGTCGAGGACATGAATGGGACAATAGAGTGTCCCATTCCAGTAGTGATCAATCCTCTCTCAAAGCATTAGCTATTTCTCAAGGCCATCATTTGTTGGGTAACTTTACTCATAGAAAAAGTTGATAGCTTCTTTGACCCTATCCATAGAGCTTCATACAAGTGGCCCATTGTGGGCTTTTCCCATTAACTAAATGGAGAACCTTTACCGAAATATTTTTGATTGAGCACACTTCCTCCACTCCTTGCTTTTCCCCATCAACTAAATGAAGAACCTTTACCAAAATTTTGTTGATTGAGCACTCTTCCTCCACTCCTTGCCAAAATCCATCTTGGTTTATGAGTTTGTGCTATAGGTACAACCATGCCACTAATCTGAAAGAAACATATCTTCAGCTTCAGTTCACAACAGTTAAGGGACATGAGGGAAATCAAAATTGGTGGCAAAAATGTGTAATTCTAGGGTGCAAGAACTCCTTGTTCCTTGTGAATCACCTCATGAGACTAAGGACAAATGCATGGTTATATATGTATTTGTTCATGTTCAGGCCTTATTCAATGGTTGCATTGACAAATGTGAGTTTGCTGACATCCTCGAGCATCAATCAATGCAATGGTAAACACATGGACTCGAAGACAATGTGGGGTGCTTCTCCATTAGCAACTTGCCGACGCCTACATAGTTAGCAACATTATTGGTGATTACCTGCACCACATGCTGCACAATGCTTTGACAAATTCATCCAACTAAAAACAGAACAATCCTACATCTTTAACATGTATAGATGCATCATAAACTTTGTGCCCTTTTCATAGTTTACTATGAAATTAAGAAGGGCCTTGCCCTTCCTATCTGTCCAACCATCAGACTATACCATACATCTAGTGCCCCCTAATGATTTTCTCGGCTCCTCCAGTTGAGTCCCTATATTGGCCTTTTCCTTTTGAAGGAGTGCACCACCACTACTTCTCATAGGCAAGGGGCTTTATATCGTATGCCAATTGGACCAATAATAGTGTCAACAACAAGCATACCCTAGGAGAAGACACTAGTATTGGAAACGGTTAAAGATTTGTTCAATTTCTATGAGCCTAATTTCTTTACTGTGAGAAGGAATAGCCTACAAAAGAGTATGCTTGATGACAAATTCAAATGGAAAGTATGTAGTTGGTGAACTAGATGAATTTTTACTTTTTATTGCTACAATTTGCTGCTCTATATATTACAATGTACTATCTTTTCTAGGCTCGTGAAATGGACAAGAGAAAGGAGGGGAAGCCTGGTGAAGCTGGAGCTTCTTTAAGACGCTCTGTTGGAGACAATGGGTAAGGCTACTACTTTTTTTATTAAGCATATCTATTTAACTTATTTTGGTTTGATTTATAATGTTTTGTATGTTTGGCCATGCTTCCAAAAAAAAATTATGCGATCTTTTTCTTAAAATAAATGCAAGTGTTTCATTTAGGAAAAACTTGCTTCTATTAATGCACTCCTTGTAACGTCAAGGGGTCAAACCTTGTTTGAAAACCGTGTGCTGCACATGGGGCATCATTTGTATAACTAGGGGTGTAGTGGTAGTGGATCAGAACAGACTCGGCGTTATACAAGCACAAGCCTGATGTTAGGTGTTGATTACCCTAGTTATAAAACAATTACTCAGGCTTCCAAATTGTAAAGCTCTATTGTAATTTTAGTATTAAAATTTTATCCCATTTCAAGTTGTTATTTATGAACTTCTTTCTTGATAGATGAGCCAAAAATTGAATGGATTTTCAAAGTGGAAGTTGTGGCTGAATCACCAATCTTTTTTGTTTTTATCCTCTCTCATGAGAGTGAGCATGCACATACAATATCTCCATAAATTTGTCCCCAACGAAAATGAAATTTGGACTAGTAAGTAACACCCTTTGATGCCTTCTTTCAAATGCTATCGGTATCACTACAACTAGACGTCAGAGTATTCATATATCCATTTTTTAGTGAACCCTACTAGTTTTTGCAAGGTTTCATGACTGTTTATTAACCCTTAATTGTATGCATTGTTCCTCTGATATTCTCACACCTCTGATAATGAAATTTTTACCAGTGATAGACATGGATTTCTTGTTTCCAAATCTTCAAAACACACTCAATTTAGAGGTCTTAGAAAATGTTATAGATCCAGTAGCTTAGATGTACTCCTTGAAGTGTTCAAAGAATCATTTTCTGTGACACCACTTGTAATGAATAAAGTAAACAATAAAGCATGATAAACTTGCATACACACAATATACACTAAAATGCATTAGTGGCACTTCTCTAAAAAGTATTATTACAATGAATCACAAAATAACTCCTTAGACATTAAGAGATTACTCTGAATAACCTAAATACATCCATATACAATAATCATAATCCAATGCATATAATATTGGCTATATTGACCTTGATATACTTGTTCTCACTCATTGCTCATGCATGCCCACTACCAGGCTAACCTACTATTTACATATACATATGACCATTTACAAAATTCCACTTGAAAATGATTCCTTTATACTCAATGAAAGATAAGCATTGCAATCGAATAGGATGGGCACCACAAGTGTCTTGTTTCCAAGGTGAAAGAACCCTCAAACTTCAAAGGAACAATTACTCAACATAAGCGCTTTCATTTGGTTAAGTTTCCATGACATGATGAGACTCTTCCCTTTCAATTATTGAGCACTTACACTTGGAATGAACTGGTAATCCATGTCTCCAGGGGTTTTAAATTTTGGTGGGGTTCTTGACATGCTAATGTCTTCACTGCTTAAATGTAACCCCATCATATGCTTGCTTTTCCTTGGGATAGAATGCCATCAAGTTATTGAAATACCATCATATTTATTTATTTATTCATGATTTTATTTATTTTTAGATAGAGGATTGAGGTACATTTAAAAATACGTATTTGTCAACTATATTGATCTATATTCTCCTTTCTATATTTGTTTCGAACTTTCCACCTTTCCATTCAACTTATATGGGTTACAACTTAAATTGTTTTGATCAAGATATTTAAAAGTTGTCATGGTTGTAGACCTTTTTATTTTATATCTATTGTTTAGAGTTATAAATAGCATTCCAAAAAAGTTAATAGAATTCTACACTGATAAAGCAGGTTCCACTCGATTTTGAATCTATTTTAGTGATTTTCAAGGTTGAGCCCAATAAAAATAGTGGCTAGGATAAGATGACTATTCTAAATATTCTTTCTCATCTCTTTTATGTCTGGCGGATCCAAAAGGATTGGGAATTTTACTTGCTTGTAATGAAGTCAAATTCCTACAAACAAGTGGAGAAGTCAGCGTTTCTTGAATATTATTTGGGACCATACCATGATTCATAAATCTAGGATGTTTTTCTTCATTGAAAAAGGAAATTAAACATGTTGAATCCAATGCTTATTCATTTTGCTCTGTTATATTGCCATGGTTTCTTGGATTATTGACTGCAATCTAATCCACACAGTCCAACATTTCCTTATTTTCATATGTTGATTTTTTTCATGTTTGATCCATTTTGATAAGTATAGTCCTAACAGTTTTTCCACAAGTCACTTTAGGTCTAGGTGAGCTCCACACATTAACTTGTGAAAATTTCAATATGAATGCATTTTTTACCACATTGAGATCTTCCCCTTCTAATACCCAAATGAATTTTTTTGCTTGTTCTCATTTGCAATATCAAATTTTATTCTATTGGATGTTGTTATGAACAATGCTTTCCATAGAACCAATGCATTAATCTTTTCCAGCAAGACCATCCTCATCATATATTGTTCCCCTAGATCCTTCACACATTTACGAAGAATGGGAAGCTCACGATCAAACTGGAACTTGTAGAAATATTATTTCAATAGTCTCTATGCCACCATCCTTGCAATGCATCAGATTCAATAACATATTGTAGCTCATCTGGAAGGCACAAATCAAAGGATCAACGTTGCCTTTAACCATAAGTTTTGTAGTGGATGGCTCCATCTATTGGATTGGTGAGGTATTCTCCATAGGACAAAATTCATCTACTTTCAGAAGGTGATGATAGCATGGTCAAGTGGTGGGATTCCATAATCCAGGTATTGGAGTAATTATATTTTGTTGATTTTTTTTGAAATACTTTCTAAATTTTCAACAATGTAGAGCATATTTCCCACTGGTATTCACAAGTCAATTGATCCTTTCATTGTGGTGTTGCAAGTCTATAGAGTGTCGATTTATGGTGTGGTTGGGATTTATGGTCATATGCATCTAGTTGGGTTCATTATTTGATTTAGTTTACTTTATTTACAATCTTTGGAATGGACAGGGCTATAGGTTCATATGACCACACAGTACAACTATGGGACTTGTGCAACTCAAAGACCGTCTTTCAATTGAAGGTTTATTTGTCACACATATGTTTGTTTTTTAATAGAAATGATGATTTTTCATTAGCATCAAAAGAAATCATTACATAAGCTTTGTTTGGTATATACCTCGCTAGTTGATTTACGTCTTGTTTTTTTTCAAAAATATGAGAAAATTAAGCCTTGAATATTTTGATACATATCTTGTATATGAATGTATGCAATGTAGCTGTGGGTTTCTCTTGCACTGTTAGCTTGGACTTCATATCTATGAGGCTGCTAAACCTCAGTTGTGACTGTGTAAGAACTATCCTAGTGGACTGTGACTATGTAAGAGCTACCCTAGTGGGTTTTGACTGTGTATCATAGTGGGTTGTGATTGTGTAAGCCCTATCCTAGTGGGTCATGACTCTGTAAGGACTATCCTAGTGGGTCATGACTGTGTAATATCCATCCTAGTGGTTTGTGACTATGCAAGAACTATCCTAGTGGGTTGTGATTGTGTATCCTAGTGGGATGTGATATCCTAGTGGGTTGTGACTATGTTGATCTCTCCTAGCTGGGCTATGGACTGTGATGTTCTCCCTCAGCATTAATATGAATTGTGGTAACCTCTTCTAGCTAGGTCGTGGTTAATTTGACCTTACCTCTCTGGTTGTGACTTGTTTGTAGCCCATATTGAGTTGATTTGTGGTTGTGTTAAGCCCTAAATGATAGGGGTATTCACACTTAGTGAATGAGTTATCTTGTTTACAATTGGTGACTAGGAGATATTGAATGCACCTAAAATAATTGAACTAAATACATTTAGTGTGTCCCTCGACAGTGTTGTTTTTAGCTCTCAAATTCCACATATCCAAATTGGACTTGTTAAATTACTTGTTGAAAACTAGACATGATAGGAATTGAACATAGGAGCTACCTTTGGCCAATGAATTGCTCTAACATTAAGCTTCACCCCTTTAAATTCTGGGAATCCATAATGGTTTGTTTTCAAGGTGTGTATTGATATCTTAACAGTTCACCTTCAAATAACACTTTAGCTCAGGTCTCCTTCCCATCACCAACCACCTTCCCTAAACCCAAAACCCTAAGCTGGTTTGTAGATGCCAGATCCTGTCATGTATAAGCATTAATGTTTGTTTGATATGCTCCAGAACTACAAGTGGTTGTTCGTAATGATCTCAGGTAAAATTTTAATGTCTCATGCTTGTTCGTTTTTAATACAGACTTTGGCATCGGCTAGAATATTGGCTCCATTTGGACTAGTTGGTCAAATAGTGGATCCCCTAGGGAGACTCTTGTGCAAATAGTGGATCCCTTGCAGCGCCTTCTGCAGATGCACAATTGAAAGTTTATATCCAACTTTGTCAAATATTCAAGTTCTGCAGTGTGAATGATAAATGCCTCTAGATTGTAACTCAACAAATCTCAGTGAAACTATCAGTAAACATTATGTTATGTATTAGTGTCCCTTGGCTTTGGTTTAGTGGTTGGGATGTGGCGTTGCTATGCAAACAATCCAGTTTTAAACCTCGGTGGGTGTAGAGCCATTGTGTGTGTGAGGGAAGGTGTCTGACCTCTTGTAGTTGGTTTTCCTTCAACAAAGGGACTAAACATGTGTGCCATGCCAAATTGATTCAAGTGGCTAATAGGATACTTTATTGTCTTGGAATTTCAGAATTTGTTTATATTTTGTATTCTTCTAGTGGATAATTAATTGTTTTCTTATGAATTTGTATATGTTACCTTATGTGTCTCCAGCGAGAGCTTGGCACAGTTTTCAAAAAGATTGGAGATAAATAAACATGTACAATTGGTTTATATGAACTCTACCGCATCACACAACTATATCCACAAGTAAGTTTCTCAGAGGCTTTTATGCCATTCATATATTAATGGGATGGACTCACCTCCACTAACATTGTGAAAGAGTGGTTGCAGGATTGTTTAACCAATAATTGCTTTATATATTGTTTCAAACAAGATTATTTCTAATGCAGGTAGACATATTCTCTCAACTCCAAAATGCAAGTGAAGCATTTCGCACATACATTAGAGATGGACTAGCACAGGCCCTATGTTGTCATTCTTTGATATTTGCTTGCTGTGTTTACATCATCAAATGTTGTAGACTTATTTGTTCGTGTTTTCTTCTGTAGATGGAAAAAAATGCAGCTGCTGGTAAGACACCATCTAGTGTACCTATATCAACACCACCTCCAGTATCTCCCAGTTTGTTTTCTCCAAAGCTTGCGCCTCCATTCCCTTTAAATGCAAAATTGTAGTCAACTAGGCTAAATAACATAAATCCCAACATCCGAGCTTGTCCTAAGAATGCTAATGGCAATGGAGGATCCAACTCTGTGGTTACTGATCAATTTGATTCCAGAAAGCTTTCCCTTGTGCGGAGTCGAGAAGAAAGAGATGGAAACAATGCTGGTTCAGGAGGAATGTTATTGTTAAATCTGTTTTAGGTGCAGTCTTTTGACTTCTAATCTTAATTAAAGATTGAACTAAGGTGTTGAGCACTAATGGTTTTTGAAGGTGAAATTGAACAAATCTTTGACCGTTTCCAATACCGTGATTTCTATGAGCCTGAATTTCTTCAAGTCATGCTACAGGCTCCCATGTTAAGCTAAATGTTGACCATATTCTATGCTTGGGGTTGACCATATTCCACATGTATAATTTTTTTAAACTATACAGAAGCTCTTCGGTTATCCGACGAGCTATGGCCCTAGTCCGACGAGGTTTCCATGAGTCCGACAAGAGCAATCCGTCGAAAAACCGACTAGAACTCGTCGAAAATCTGACAACCTAAGCGTCGCACAAATGACAAGGTGAAGTTGGGAAATTCAGAATTCACCGTCGGAGCAACGACTAAAGAGTTGTCGGACATTCGACACGTCTCCGTCAGAAATTCGACAAGGCATTCATTATGTCATCAGGAAAGAGAAGTTGGATTTTCGACTATATGGGAGTCAAAAATTCGACGGGGTTTGGCATGTGGTCGAATATCTGACGATATGCCACCGATGACAAAAAAAATTGTTGTTTTCGAATTATTGACAGGCTTCTGTCAAATTTCAGACATGAAAGCCGTCAGATGATGGGCTCAAATTATGTTGTGTCTAGGGGGAGACTTTAACATGATCACCTCGTTGAGGGAGAAGAAAGGTGGGCATCACATTCTCTCCTAGGAGGATCAACACTTCAAATAAATTACAGAGAACTATAATCTTGTGGATCTAGAAACTCCAAATGGACTCTTCACTCGGAACAACAAGAGGGGTGGCTCTAATCAAATCGCCTCGAGATTGGACAGGTTTCTTGTCTCTGACAACATTGTTACCTCTGCGGGATTGGTAGAGGCTTCCATCCTACCTTCCGCAGGTTCTGACCATTGTCCAATCTGCCTAATTTGGCATAGTGATGGATCCTCTACTCATCACCCTTTCAAGTTTGAAATTTTTTGGCTTTCTCATCCCAATTTCCTGGATTCTATTCAAAGTTGGTGGGTTGAACTACAGATCCCGGGGAGGTCAAGAATGCACATCTTTCAACAAAAACTCAAACTCCTAAGGCATATTTGAAAAAATGGAACAAGGATACCTTTGGGAATATCTTTCATTCCAAATCTCACCTAGAGAAAGAAATGGAGGAGCTGCAACATAGATGTATCACTGAAGGCAGATTGAAGGACAAAAATAGACTAGAACTAACTCTTTCAACCCAGATCGAAGAGAGATGCAAGAAGGAGAAAATCCTCTAGAAACAAAAGTCCAGAGTCTCATGGATAAAAGAAGGGGACATAAATACAACCTTTTTCCACAAATCCACCATACAACATCGAATGCACAATAGGATTGTCAGGATAAAATCTGAAACGGGAGAGAGGATCGAAACAAGGGAAGGAATAAAGTGGGAACTCTCTGCCTTCTACAAAACCCTCCTCTCATAATCTGACAATCAAATATTTGAAGCAATATCCATGGTCCTGGAGACGATTCCCCCACTAATCACGGAGGATCACAACAAAACGCTAATGCGTCCCATTGAAGAAAAGGAGGTTGAAGACACACTAGCCCAAATGCACAAGGATAAGGCGCTTGGCCCAGATGGCTCCACAGTCAATTTCTTTCATTTCTGCTTGAGCTTCCTTAAAAGGGGGGTCTGTGACTTGGTAGAAGAATCTTGCCACAAGGAATGGGTTTTGCCAGCCCTCAATGCTACTTTTCTTACCTTAATCCCCAAGGAGGAAAATGTTGCTATGCCTGGTAAGTTTTGTCCCATCTCCCTCTGTAACGTCATTTAAAAAATCATCTCCAAAGTTATAGCCAATCGCCTCAAACCCCTGTTTCCCCTTCTTATTTCCCCTAAGAAAACAAGGTATGTAGAAGGATGCCAAATCCTAGATGAAATAATCCTAGCCCATGAGGTGGCTCATTCACTTAAAATCCTGAAAAATAGGGCATGTTACTTAAGCTCTACCTCTAAAAAACTTTTGATAAACTTAGTTGGCATTACATTAGAAAGGTACTTCTTTCTTTCGGATTCCGCCCCTCTTGGACTCAGTGGGTACTCTCTCTCATTACAACCCCTCTCTTTTCTATCCTGATCAATGGTTCTCCTTCTGCCCCATTCACCCCTTCTAGAGGTATTAGACAAGGGGATCCACTATTCTCCTTCCTTCTTATCTGCATGGTTGAAGGCTTAGGTAGAATGCTAAAGCATGCCATATCCACGGGAACTCTGAGAGGCCTCTCCATCTACGATATCCCCCCTATCTCTTACCAAAAATTTGTAGATGACAACCTCTTAATGGGTCATCCCTCAGTCCAAGAGGCTCGCTCTCTCCATGACATTCTCAAAACCTTTTCCAAATCCTCTGGCACTTCAATCAACAAAGAAAAATCTCAAATCTTCTTCTTCAACACCCTTGTCATACCCCAAAGAAATATCTCGACAATTTTGGGCTTCACCATCTCTTCCCTACCCTTTAAATATCTAGGTGCCCCCCTAATATCCTCGGCACTTAAACACTCCTCCTAGAGAGATCTTCTGGATTAACTCAACAACAAACTCTTGTCTTGGACCTTCCATACCATCAACGTAGCAGGAAAGTTCATCTTGGTTAACATTGTCCTTCAATCCATGTCGTTGTATCTTTTCTCTGCTATGGTCGCTCCGCAATGGGTCTTAAAAGCCATCCGCTCTCTCCAGCGAACCTTTCTTTGGAGAGGGGACAAGAATCATCCCAAATGGGCCTTAGTGAAATGGGACAAGGCTTGTCTTCTGAAATCCTCCAAGGGCCTTGGACTCCAAGATCCAAGCATCAGTAACAAAATCCTAAGTTGCAAAATCTGGTGGAATTGGGTCTCCAACAATACTAACCGTGAGAACAACTCTGGAATCTTAAATATGCAGAAGGATAGGATCAACATGACCTCATAATATTATCTCTTAACCCTCTGGGCTCTCTCATCTAGAATGCAACCAATCAACAAAAATATATCATCCAAAACACAACTTTTGGGAACTTAGGGATGGCTCAACCGCTCACTTCTGGAACAACTCTTGGCAGCAGCTCCCAAGTCTCATCAGTATCTTCAAGACTCTGGAGATGCAATAGGGATTTCAAAGCTCCATTCACATCAAAGTCTCTTATTTTTGTGGTACGATATTCCCTCCTCCAATTATTATACCTGGAAAGACTTGCACAATTGGCCGACACAAATTTTCTTTTATACCTTTCGCCTCATTCAGGGGGAGCTCAAGAATTACAAAATTAAGCAAGCTAAAGAAAACTATATTCTCAGATGGGGGAAAAAACCCAAAGGCTCTTTCACCACCAAGGAAGCGTATTATCTCACCCTTGTTTTTGGTATTGGCAATCCAAATCCCAATTGGAGCAAAATTTGGAACCTCAAAACTTGGCCCAAGATTCAAACTTTCCTCTGGCTCTTACGACATCGACGAACCCTAACGTGGGACAAAATTCTCAGGCAAGGCTTCACATGGCCTTCTCAATGTGTTTTGTGTCACCAACAGGAAGAAACCATCAACCACTAGTTTGATCTATGCCAATTCTCCAGTCATCTTTAGGGAAAAGGTTGCAACTAATTGCTGCAAGTCACAGCGAATTAATGGTAATGTAGTCCTCACTCTGGATCATTGGATGAATCACTCCTTTCACAATCCTTTTATCAATCTACTATGGCAACTTATCCCTAGATTTCTGCTTTGGGAAATATGGAGGGAAAGAAACCATCACATTTTTAACAATCGAGCTCTTCCGATGGACTTGGTCTAGGCCACTTTCTAGTATCACATGCGAGAGACTCTCTCTCTCCACCCTTGGACGAAGGAAGACCTTAGAGTCAATCCCTTTGAATCCAATATTTTGAAATACTGGAACATCTACCCAGTCCACGCATTGTCGGCCCCTTTTCGTGTCCGTAACTCCTCTACTAGCTTTGACAAGTGGATTCCACCCCCACCTAGGTTCATTAAATGCAATTTTGATGGGGCCTCAAAGGGAAATCCTGGCCTTGCTGGAATGGGAGGAGTTTTCTGAGATGCCATAGGTCAAATATTAAGAATCTTCTACGGCTCCTTAGGCATAACAACAATAATGTGATCGAACTTTCTACACTTCTCTTTGGGATACAACTTGCTAAACGTTGGAACCTCTTCCTCTTAATACTAAAGGGAGACTCGAAGCTCATCATATCTCTAGCTACCCGGATTCAGAATGGAGCTCCAGCATCCAAACTTGCACCAAGTTGGCGACTTGATCTCCTCCTCCAGCTTCTCACCAAAGAATTCAATGACACTACTTCGATCACGCTACAACATGTAAAATGCAAAGCCAATGCCCTTGCAAATGAAGGAGTGATCTCACACTCCCATCTGCATTATCTTGATCTCAGCTCAGCCACGTTCTCAGTTCTCTGAGCAGATTGTAAGACTATCGCTGCAAAAGACATGGTTTCCCCGGATGTGGGTGCTTCGAGGAGAGACGTGGCAGAGGGAAGGATGCCTCAATGAATGCCACCCACAACGCCTGTCAACTTTCCTTGTCAACATTCCATGGGTTTATGGTTCGCTCCTCCGAGCGCAGGTCATTAAGTTTGATTGTATTCATCTCAGCACTCAGGTCACCTCGCCTAAGTCTTGGGTTTTAATGGCTCGCTTCTACCAGCGCAAGCCTTTAAGTTCGACGGTGTTCGACTCAGCATACAGGTCACCTCGCATAATAGCTCAACACGAATCCGGTTTCTAGAGATGTTTATCCTTCCCGTGTTCTTCACTCTCCTCATCCTGACACAACTCATCAACTCTCTGCCCAGGAAGAAGGTTAAGGTTTGGAAACTCTGGGATGATTCTTCTGCCATGACGTGATGCTTCCGTGCTACGCCTCGCAATGGAAGCAACTCCAAGGGGGCAAGTGGCCGAGCTGTAATGTGTCGCTCCCTTTCAGCAGGGCATGGTGCTCATATCCCTCTCAGCATTCGTCGGGTCGTGGACAATTAGGAAGCAGAAGATGTGGCTCACCATCGCACGACTCAACCCCTAAGACAACGATTATCCCATTATTGGCGTATGAAAAACGTCCTTGCTTAGCTTCTCTGGAAAAGAGACATAGCTTCCTCCTCTCCTCCCTTCCGCAATTCAGAAAGTTCCTCTGGCAATTCGACCTCCTCGTCCTCACCAAGCTTGCACCTACAAGACCCTTCTCAAGGAACCCCTCAGCAACAGGACACTATGTCCATCCAACATTTGGAAGAAGCTTCGCACAATAAGGAGATGAAAATGCAAAACTCAAGGGGCCGTGGGTAGGATGGTAGCTCATCATAGAGGATGTCGATACCTCCTCCTACAACGGAACCGCCTCTGGATTCACAACCTACTCTCTCTGTTGATGAAGAAGATTACTACAAGCCGTGTATTATTGTTGAAGAACCCTAGAGGAAGACGTAACACCTTAGGTTTTTTAAGTCTCTATGTTTTTTCTTTGTATGCTCAGTTTGCCTTTCGTAGCTATGCTCTGTTTCAGTTTTGTCTAGAGAGACTTGGTTTCCCTCTCCAAGGGCGGGTCCATGATAGGTATTTTGTTACTATACTAGTGTACTGACACTGATTATATCCGAGATATAGACTCTATGTATGTACTATTTTTTGTATATTAATATATCTTTCTACAACTTACAAAAAAAAAGGGGTAGGAATCCCCTTGATGCGAAGTCTCT
Organism: Pseudotsuga menziesii; assembly: GCA_001517045.1. Classification (NCBI taxonomy): domain Eukaryota; kingdom Viridiplantae; phylum Streptophyta; class Pinopsida; order Pinales; family Pinaceae; genus Pseudotsuga; species Pseudotsuga menziesii. Next base: position 1,103,970 of record LPNX010792433.1, on the reverse strand, counting down.
GCCTAGGCTAACCTATGAGTTATTGGTATATGTGGCTTGCGGGTTGTTGCATATACTCTCAGGAGGTTACTAAGTTTCCATGGTTAAATAAAAAAAAACATGCTCGAAGGGTTTATCTATTTTTCCAAATTCATGGGTTACTTTGTATTTGTTTTTAATATGTAACAAGTGGGTAGAAATGAATCCTTGTGGATGGCTAGTTATTTGTTAACCATGCAAATGAACAAAAATGAATCCTGGTGATGGATCAATTATTTGTCAACCATGAACAAAAATAAGTGGGTAGAACAACAAAAATGAATTCCGATGGATGGTTAAATCCTTTGTCAACCGTTCAAATGAAAATAAAAAATCTCGGTGATGGTCAATCGTTTGTCAACCATGCAAATGAACAAAAAAAAAAATCCTAGTGATGTTCAATTATTTGTCAACCATGCATATGAACAAAAATGAATCCTAGTGGATGGCTCAATCTTTTGTCAACCATGCCAATAAATTAACACTACGCTGACTACTTTTCTCTTTTTCATCAAACATGTCCATATCACTTCCATCTTTGTACAATTCAAGCAAACATTTGGGTTGTTGGATGCCATTTCTCATAATACATTCTGCCATCAAATCTACACAAGGATTGTGAGTCATTAGATTAATGGCACACTATGGCAACCAAAGTTGTAGGACCAGATATAGAAATTAATGCAAAGTCTCCATTCAACTTTTTATCTTTGCTTCTATGGTTGGCAATGCAAAGAGACTTGGATATATCATCCAATAGAATATTTAAAATGAACACAAAACCATGAACCTGGAGCATGTGCATTAAGTTAATTTAGTTAGCCATCCACCCCTTGCACAGTCTAGATAAGAATATAGATCATTGATGTAATGCATAAGGACCATTGTTTCCATAGATTCAATGAAAACCCATCTTTGATAGCCAATGTGCCCTGACTCCTTACAGTCCCTTCTCTGCTTTATTACCGTCCTTTATCAGGAGGGTATGCTTATCTATGCTATGGGAAGCAGGAGTGAAGCAAAAAGTGAAATTTTCAAAAGCTTCCGAGGTGGGAGCATTTTTTTATATAATATATATTTTATATATTTTGATGCATAGTCAACAAAACCATGTGCATCCATCAAAATTCAAACCATTATACAGAGTGCATACAACCAAAATAGCATCGAGTGCAATCCATATCTTAACCAAAGTACATCAATAAAAAGGCTATAAACTAGGGATTCTTCAAAAACTATTTTTGAGGTCACTAACATCAATCTGAACCTAAGTTGCATGAAACGTGGAAAAGTTTCCGAAACGGGGACGCCTAGAAACGTGACCCCCCAAAAATGGGTACGCCGGGGGAAACGTCGTATATATATATTAATATATATATTTATTTATTTATTTATTATTATATAATATATATATATAGAAATACCTCATTGTTTTGTAAAAAAATAAGAATAAGACATAAACAATAATTGAGAAGAAAATCACATCTTTATTAACTAAGCCTTTATCAAATGAGGCTTTACATCCAAAATTAGCCTTTATAGATGAGGCTTTACATCCAAAACTAGCCTTTATAAGTTTATACTTGAGGCTACATATACTCCTCATCAACATCATCAAAAATAGAACAAGAGGCTTGTTCTACAACAGTAGCGCGTGGAGTTGAAGAGCCAATCCCACTTCCACTTGCACCACTAGTACCAACATTAATATCAAGAGCAGCAAGAGAGAGATCCAAGTCTGGGTTTTCTGCCTCAACATCCTATTCTTTATGAGGGCCACTTGTATATTCTTCACCCCTATGAGACACAAGGCGCCGGTTTGAATGCACATATACAAGATCCTCAACCTTCTGTGATCCCAGCCTGTTTCGTTTCACATAATGAATAAAACCATTAGTGCTCCAATTCCTTTCTGCTGCTGAAGAGCTTGCCACTTGTGATAGGATACGAGTGGCAAGGATTTGCAAATGCACACCATTTTCCCCATGACAAGTCCACCATTTAAGTGGGTTCATACTGCCCCTCTCATCCAAAGTTGGCATGTCTCCAAAATCCTCCAATCCAGAAGCAAAACAAGCAAATTCTTCCCTCACTTCAGTTTGTAAAGAAGCCGGAAACAACCTTTGGAAGGCTTTCTTCACCCCAATTGCCACCTCCTTGTCTTGATGTGGGGCCTTCCTCTTCCCATTGCTTTGAGCAATGAGGTCAATATCATAAAAGCGTGGCGTAAGAGCATGTGCCAAAGTGTGTAATGGAGTGTTAAATCCATTCCACTCGGTAACAATGATGCTTCTCACCTGCTCTGCAAAATCAGCATCAACAAAAAGTAGAGTTGGAGCTTTCTTGCGTAATAATTTCCACGGTTTTTTTAACCATGCTATCCATGCCATCATAAACCTCTCCTAGGAAAGGTCTATCTGTGTCTGCTTCTCGAAGAAGCTCAAATGCATGCAATGTGAACTTGAGCAAGAAGTCTATCTTGATCCACCAATCCTCATCAATCAACAACCGACGCACACAACTTCCCCTCTCTGAATCTTCTTGTCTCCACTCAGCCCAAGTTGGGCCCACCACCATACTCATCAGTGCATTTTTTACCTCAACAAGTCGATGCAACATGATGAAGTTTGAGGCATATCTAGTCTCAACAACTTTGAGCAACTCCAATTTGGAGTATTCTCGATATATTGCTTGAGATAAGTGATGGTTAGTGATGAATTTTATGATCTTTCTTGCTTGCCCTGTGATCTCCTTAACCCATGCAGTTTTATGCTCAATCTCTTCTAAGATCATATTTATACTATGGACAATGCAAGGAGTCCAAAATATATGATTGTACCTGCTCTCAATAATCAATCCTGCAACCTTGCAAACTGGTGCATTATCAGTGATAACTTGCACCACTTTATCTGGTCCAACCTGCTCAATAGCAGAAATCAAAACATTAGCTATAAAGTGGGAGTCTTTTAGTTCACCAGAACAATATTCTGCTCTCAAAAACATTGCTCCCGCAGGTGAAGATGCAATGATGTTAATCAATGGCCCATGCCTTGCATCGGTCCATCCATCTGAAATAATGGACACCCCTGAGTTGGCCCATGAGTTTTAGATAGATCTTAAAACATCCTCAATACGCAGCCTCTCTTTCTTGAGCAAAACTGTTCTAATTTTTTCATAGTTTGGCCCTTTGAAACCTTGAGGGGCTGTGTTAATTTCCCTCACCATATCTCGCCAATAAGGGGATCGGACCACATTAAATGGAATGCCACATGCATAGAGGGCCCTTGCTACTTTGGATTTTGCTTCATCTCTCTCTTGATTGTTGAACATTTTCAATAATCTACTATCATTAGCCCCTAATGTAGAGCTTGCCATCTCATCTTCAAGTTGTGCTACCCTCCTCTGCCTTGCTTCATGGACAATACGTGGCTCACTTGTAGCAGCCAAGCGAGTGTTTCCAATGTCACTCTTTCCAAACTTGCTTCTTTGTTCTTTCAACCTCATAGCATCATTATACTTTCTATTGAATTTGGCCCTTTCTTCTGGATTTTTGGTATGGCCACAAACATCAACCCCCTTTACCCCTTCATGCAAGATGTGAGCCTTGACTCTCGTGTAAAATCCCTTGTAGATCTTGCCATTGTTGCAAAGGTTGCACCTCCATTCCCATGAACCCCCACTAGGAAGTTGCTTGATTTTGGTGACATACTTCCAAAGAGGATAGTACTCTTGTTGCTTGGTTGTTTGAGTATCTCTTGGGGCTGGAGCAGCCATAGTATGAGACGCCATGAGACCTGCAAAAAAACAAACAAATACGCTCAAGGTGGCAAAGAATTGTACAAAGTATGTACTACACAATAAGCAATCAATCCGAGGAAATATGTACCTTCTGCCCTTGTTGTACGACTACTAGTAACTTTGCAAGCTTGCTACAACGATTGTCGACACCTGTACGGCTGCAAGCACAAATCCAAAACCACAAAAATATAAACCCTAAACATTACACCATGTTGTACGGTTGTTGTACGATAGCAAAAAAAATATGTATGACTGCAATAAAAATGATGTACAGCTGGAATAACATGTTGTACGGCTCAATGAAATCACCTCTATTGTACAATTGTCGGCTGCAATGAGAAATGGATGTTGTATGGCTGCAATGAGAAATGGATGTTGTACGGCTTCCAAGCAAAAACAAAATCGAGCTGTACGGCTCCCAAGCAAAATCAAAATCAAATCCCTCTCAGCTGCAAAAAAACAAAAACACTATATGGCCGCAAAAATGAATGCTGTACCAGTGTACTCCCTCCAGGCTGCAAGAAAAAACAAGTTGGAATCATATTGGCTGAGTCACAAGTGGACTGTTGGGCTCACGAAGAAACAAAACAGTGGATGCGTGATTAGTTTAACGTGAAGCTAGTTGTTTTATAGAGTTTAATTTGGGTTTTAGAACTTTCTAGATAATAATCAGGGCAATTAAAAAATTAAATATTTTCCACATCAGCGTACGGACCCACCCAAAAAAAAAACCTGCCGGAAACGTGCTGTATGGATAAAAAAAGAGTGGAAACGCCGCCGGCCATACCGTACGGCGTTTCCAAATCGTGAAACGTTGTACGATACGGCTGGCGGCGTTTCCAAGGAGTTTCGTACCCGTTTCTAAGTTTCCGCGAGTTTCCGGTACCGGTACGGCACCTAAATGCGAGTTTCCTGCAACTTAGATCTGAACAATCAGCACCACCAACATCAAGGCACATAGAGAGGTTGATGTGTTTGATTAAATGTCAATCCCATACCCTCATACATGATAGAGTCCAGTGGAAACATTGCAATCTTGAAATTCTAAAAATTGTTTAGCCTGTTGAATTTTGAATGAGGTCAAAAATTCTACTTTTTGCATTTGAAGTCTGATGAGGTTGGAACCACTCTCAAATAACCTAAAACAATTAATGGTAATGTTAAAAATTTAAGTAGAAGGATAGAAAATGAAAGAAAAGGAGGATGTCAACTTTTACATTAAGAATTTAAAATTACCATTTAGAGCTACTGATGATTACTAAGGTTAAGTTTTTTGCTATTAGAATAAGATTTTCCTCCTTTATATAGCATTAGTATGGGCCTAGGGTTAGTCCCCCCCCACCCATCACTTAACTTTTTGTTTCTTCTAAAGAAAAATTGAAAAAAAAGGAGGGAGCGTTCTCTTTTTGCAAGGAAGCGAGCTTCCTGAAAACGCTCCCATACGGGAGCGTTTAGGAAGCACGCTTTCCCAGTGCTTCCTGGACGCTTCCTTCGGGAGCGGGGAAGGAGGGGGTAGGCGCTCCCACGCAACGTAGATGCTTATCAAGGTTGAACCTAGGTCATCACCATGGTAAATGCTTTTGCTTACTACTAAACCACAACCCAGTGAAATACCATCATCTTTATAATAAGAATGGAGTTAATTAGCCTCCTGTGGTATAATGGCAAGCAGCGAGGTGCTTGGGCTTGTATTAAAGTGTAAATCTTGTTCAAAAGCATCTATGTGTGTGGCTGTAAATATGTCCCTGTAAATATAAGAAGTATTCTCCAATGAAAAAAAAACCATGGAGTTATACATCTCAGTTCTCTACTAATTGTCAGAAGGTAGTTAAGACCTGTATTATTGATTTCCTCAGTCAGGATTTAGGGGGAAGGAAGCTATCCCACTCACTTGAATAGCTGACGAAATGTTACACTTAACAAAGATAGATCGACTACAAACAATAGGAACAATATCGTATCATTGTTTGGATTTCCATTATTTAGCACTCTGAAAGAATTTTAAGTCCAAGGACATTTACACAGAAACTATGGTACAACAAACTACATGATATTGCCAACAGATGAAACCTGGATAATCCAGGAAACATTTGAAATGAAATTTTATTAATGTCCACAGATTACCAAAATAGACCAATGGAACTCAAGATCAAGAAGTATTGACATCAAAACGAGTGCCTAAAGCATATCATACCTAACCAATCTAGACATTTAGAAGTCATGGGCATCTACTTCATTTGCATCCCAGAGCTCAGGAAAATCTAATGGAATGCCAAAAGTTATTCTTCGCTGTATTCAACTGGTAATCCTGCTTTGTTCCAAGCATACAAGCCACCTTCTAAATGTAAAAGAGTTGTGTAACCATCAAGTGCTAACAAATAGGCGGCTATCAGAGATCTGCAGGAAAGAATTTGTTGTCAGATGTTGAAACTTAAGTTTTGAAATGTTCTAAATCTAACATCCTTCAATATATTAAATGACGTTGAGGTAGGAGAGAACAAGCCTGTCAGATTGAAATAAAAATCGTAAATACAATCTAGTTATATTAAATAATCAGAAGTAGAGTCGTGAATGATAATGCTGGAAGAAAAACAAAGAAATGACTTTTACTTAGTTTCATTTTACACATTGAGCAGAAAATGGTTACTACAAGTCAGATGAGAAGTGAAAAACATATGATTTAACTATTCAGAGCGAGTGAGATTGTTCTAGCAGTTGGAAGATGCCCACAGCTAACGACTGATCACAGAATTGCTTCTTGTAGATCCTGAACTCTTACACATAAGAAAGTCTGAATTCTATGATTCACAATTCTTTTTCCGAGCTGGATATTCAAAGATGCATGAAACTATGGACCCTATGCCATATACGTCACAAGGAGCTAAGGAGAAAGAACTTTACCTTGATTGCTGACCTTCTGGAAGATTTGGTGTAGGCTTCATGGTGCCCCCTGCCGAGCATGCCACTATGATTTTTGAATTTTTTCCCAGTTTTGATCTCACATCTACCAAACACACAATTTCCATAAGCTTTCAAATTTGAAATCACACATTGAACAGTCATTGACTGTTGGAATGAATATTTAAAGTTGGTACCTGATTGGACAACAGACAGTATTAAGAAAGATATACCTTCTAGAAACTGTGGATTTTCTTCTGTGCCTGCAAAAATACCAAAAAATGCAAATGCAGCACGTCTAGCAATATCCCACGCTGTCCAATCTTTTATTAATCTGTAAATCTCCACATTGATAGCTCCTTCTGGATGATACTGGAAAACACAGGTCCGAGTAAACACACGGAAAACGCACTTAATCAAAATTTAACCAATTTCTGAACCAAGCTTTAAGATGGTATGCAGGAACTAGTTTCAAGAAGAGAATACCAACAATTATAAGTGTTAATCAACTATATATGCAACCATGTAGCAGAGAAGAGGCAAGTACGAATGAAGCATCAAATTGTTCGAAGGTACCACGACAAAATCAAGTAACTATTACAGACAATATGTGCTCCACAAACCAGTTTACGGCAGCACCAAGAAGTCCACAAAGACAGATTGTGGGTTTGACATGGGAATCACAAAGATAGATTGTGGTCAAGTAGAAAAGGCGGCAATAACACAGAACTTTAAAACTCTATCGCTTTAAAAACAAAACTGCAACTCCGACCCGCAAGTGGCTGAAAAAATAATGCAGCAGAACACAAACTCAGGGAAGACGAAAAGTTGTAACGGTCTAAACCTTGAGTAATCAAACTCCGTTTGTTGACATTCTAGGTCGGCAGACAATTTTGATCCGCATGAAGAGGCCAGGATGAGTTGCAGTTGAGGACAATTCCAAACCAGGAAAAGTCGGAGTTAAAAAATAACCATGAACATGTAAAGTCTAGCATTCTATCTGATTATATCCAGATTTAGATTCATTTCCAGGATGAAAATACATACTAATACAGTGAAATATTGAGAAATCCCATATGCCCAACTTCCTAGAAGAATTGTGAAGTCTAGCACTCTATCTGATTATATCCAGATTTAGATTCATTTCCAGAATGAAAATACATAATAGTACAGCGAAATATTGAGAAATCCCATATGCCAAACTTCCTAGAAGAATTGTGAGGAAGAATATTCGTTAAGTGGAAAGATTTAGCTAATAAATGTATAATACATATATACAAAAGTATCAACACTCGCTTACGGAAGCGGTTTCCATAATGTTATTGGACAATCATTGGCATTCCTGGTAATAGGTGCTGCACCAAGACTCAATTAGAGAGACGGTTACTCTTCCATAACGATCAATCTTTGTATTGATACGTAAAGCCTACAGATTTCTTTCAAGAAGAGGAGCAAATAACAATTCAATGACCCGTGTCTCATCTTTCAATATTAAGATTCTTTGTGAGCCTTTGCAGGGCATGCAATAAGCACCTCAGCGCAGCATTTAATTTAAATGTTGCTGCTGGGATGCTAACCGTTAAATTGAAAAGTTAAATTATGGTTGGAATCTCCATAGCCGTAGCATTAAATGCTGCACTGCATACATACCTTTTGCTGGCTTTATCGTTCACTTCCTCTATGTAATTTAGATTACAAAATTATCAGTTTACTCTGATGCAAAACAGTATATAAAATCTTGCAATCAGATTTTACATGGTATCAAAACTCATTAATTGCTTATTTGTAAAGAGAACAGAGTTTGACAACAAAATTGAATTGCAAAAATTGTATCTTCATTGGGAGCAGAAACGTTATCGAAGACGGCATAAACGAGTGTTGTTATCGGAGATGGCTGTAGAACCATGGCTTATTGAAAGTTAGAGGGGTAAAATTTCTCCCGGTGGAAATTTAAAACTGAAGATGGTTCTCATAGAAACTAGCTAATGAAACATCGAAAGAACTCAAAAATCCATGATGAAAAGTCCTATTAGTGCTTCTGCTCAACCTAAAAGACAGCCCAGTATTCTACATGTCAGTCAAGCAAAGTATGCAAAAGAGGCATGGGACACCCTAAACACTCTATTTCGAGACCAAAAGTTTAGCCAAAAAATTGTATTTGAGATGAAAATTCTTCATGAAGATGTATGAAAAAGAAAGCATGGGCCATGGAAACTCCTCCTAACAATGTGAGGTTGCTGTTGGATCAATTACCCATCATTGGTTCGGAAATCTCTGAAAATAACACAGCAACAATGCTGTTGGGAGCAGCCTCCAACAGGTAACCCAAAGCATCCACAGTCAAAACATACAAATATGCGCCCAAGGGGCAACCCTAGCAAATAGATCGATGCAGCAAAATCTGAGGGGACAATGAGTTATTTAATAAAGACAAATGCGGACGCATTAGAGAATAGTGTGCTCACCATGGCCACAAACCGTGGCCCAAACCCCAAGCACGTCAACATCCCCTTGATGATGGTCCAACCTACCTGATCATAGGCTTTGTCATACGAGATTGCTGGCCAATGTCTCAAGCCTACTTCAAGGCTTGACATGCCAAGATCACAGTCACATCTAGAATATCAATAAACTGACCCTGCACAAAACCTGTCTGCTCCTGCTGAATTACCTTGTGTGCAACCAAGTGAGTCTGCAGTCACTTTTCTATAGTTTAGCCATAATCTTGTATGCAACACTGAGCAAAGGTGTTGTTAGTTTGATAAGACCTTGATTTAGAGATTCAGACAATGTTCTAGAAGAGAAGACTTCAGTTGCCAAACAACAGAAATCATCCCCAATTGTGTCCGACATGGCCTTGTAGAACTCACAAGGCCGTCCAACCCGATGACTTACCATTCTTCATAGAACTAAGCACTGCAAAAAAATCGTCTTTCAAGAAATCACTATCTAATTTGACTTAGTTACCATTGTGCAGAAAAACAAGCATTCCTGGCATCCACCACACAATCTGTCAAATCACGTGGAGAGAAAAAATTCTGAAATCCAAACATACCTTTGACCTCTGTTGGATCCTTTGCAAAAGAACCTTGTCATCTGCCACCTTTCTTTTCAAACAACCAAAGTAGAATTTGGATCCCTCATCTCCCTCCTTAATCCACTGCAGTATAGAAGATACCCTGGCACCCCTACCAATATTCCTCCCCCTTATGAACCATCATGTTCTGCCACACAACATCCTTCTGAAGGACCACAAGATCCTCCTCAAGGACCCCGCAATGCTTTTCTCCTCTTGCGAGCCAGTCTTCTGCCCCAATCTCTAATGAATTCAACCGTGTGGTATACAACAACTTCCCACCAATCCAACTTGATTCCCCACTAACCTAAAGAAAAGGTTTCGAATCCTTTGAACAAGGGCATGGAAATCCACTGACTCCAAATGAGACACATTCAACTTAAACAAATTGAGGGTATCGAGTCAATCACGTTACACACTGAGATCACAATGTGAATAGGAAAGTGATCTAAGCCCGTAATTTCCATCAAAACATCCATTGGGCAATCACATAACAGACTTTTGGGTTGTAGGATTGGACTCTTTGCCTCGCTGGATATCAGCTTGGACTTATGTTCAGCCTAGGGTGATTGTGAGCTAAGTCACACGGTTCGGGTTTGGGTTCGGCAAGGATTAGGTTCAGGTTCGAATTTTTCGATGAGGCTCGGATGAGGTTCAACAATAGGTTCGACTACATATATATGTAAACTTTCTTCATATACTCCCTCTTAACTAATTTTCTACGCCCCATAGCCCATAGGATTCAAAGCACTTAGGTCACTATTCATAGTTTCGTCGTATATACTTGTTGTTTATGACATTTCTGCTCACAGATTTGTGCTTCTAAGAGTAGGTTTTTGTGGTTTAACAACGGATTTACATGCTTCAAATAGCAGNTAAATAGAGAGCATTTAATCTATAGACAACATAAATAAATCAAGAGCATTTAATTTATAGACAACATTTTATATACAACATAAATATATAGAGAGCATTTAACTCATAGACAACATAAATAAATAGAGCATTTAATTTATCAATATTGTTTTTGTTTTTTAGTAAAAAAATCCAACCTAATTTTTTTTTTCTTCAGGTTCGGGTTAGGCTTTAGGTTCGACATTAGGTTCAGGTTCCGCTTTAGGTTCGACATTAGGTTTGATTTCAGGTTCGGGTTCGATGAGGTTTGGGTTCAGCTTCAGGTTCGACATTAGGTTCGTCTTTCAGGTTCGCCTTCAGGTTTGGGTTCGGCTTTAGGTTTGACATTAGATTTGGCTTCAAGTTTGGGTTCGGCTTTAGGTTCGACATTAGGTTCGGCTTCAGCTTCGGGTTCGACGAGGTTCGGGTTCAACTTCAGGTTCGACATTAGGTTTGTCTTTCAGGTTCAACATTAGGTTCGTCTTTCAGGTTGGGCATGCCATTAGGAGTGGGGATCTTGTCAATGGCTATGTGGGATTGGTGTCTTTAGCAACTTCATAGTGAACTCCATCTCTGACATCATAAGGACCTCCCACTTTCTAGGAAGTTAGTAGTTGGTGGGGAGATTCTCTAGGCTTGGAACATAAATATTATGTATCTTGTCGGTTGCTTGGTAGTGCTCAGTTTTTATGTTTAGAGTAAATCCTGCAATCATACTTGTGGTCAAAGTATGGTGGGAAGATATCTTTCGCTAGTTCCTTGGGATGTGTGTACTATGCCTAAGGATGAGGGGGGGCTAGGGTTGATTGATGTCGCCACTCAAGGAAGCATTCTAGTTGCTAAGTGGGTGGTTCAATGCTTAGAGGGGTATTGTCACGCCCTTGGCTAGAGAAGGCCCCTGGCACCTCTCTCAGCCACGATGGAGACTTTAGTTGGTGGGTAGCGACTATGGGATATGAAGGCCAATGGGTCTACTTGTTGGGGTGTGGTGGAAAGACACCTCGATGAGGGGAAAAACGGTTGTACACCACACTGGGCACATGTGGACGCCATCGGCATGACACTTGGGCTTGTGGACAAAGAACTCGGGTGCATCGGTAAAACAATCTATAAGCGGGGCATCAAGAGAAGTGCCTAAGTCACATCAACAAAGCTACCAATGGGTTGTCAGGTAGACCATTGAGAGAAAGGGGCTCGCGGACTTACCCGATAGAAGTGCCAACAAAACGTGAGTTAGCCTGAAGTGTGAAAGGTTTACCCTGAGCTACCAAAACGTGAGTCGACCCAACATGTGAAAGGTTGTGTGTGAAGGGGCGTCAATAGGGATGCATCCCTTGGGCCTCACTCAGACGCATATATATAAGCCAAGTGTGGCAAGGCAAGAGGCAACGAACAAGCAAGAAGCAAAACAACAAGTTAAATGAAGCAAGACGAATAACAACGACAACAAGGCACACAAGCAGGAGACAAGTCAAGCCGCAACCAACACGACTTGGAAGCTTGAATTGTGGCAAGTTTGTTGGGAGTTCGATAAATTCTTGAGAGGTGCCGCATGAGGTGGATCTACCGTTGGGACAGGCAGACAATGTCGATGCTTTGGAGGATTGTTTCAGGGTACTCTTGGGAGGTTGCTGCCGGGATACTTTGGAGGATTATTGTCGGGTTGGCATATTGTTGGAGTGGCTATCGTGTTTGTGGCGCCCTCCACTATTGTAACTGTTCATTTGTATATTCTTATATAATGTCGTTTGGGCACACCCCATTGTGGTGACAACAGTTACATCTTGTGCCTATCTCTTTTGCATTGTTATCTTGAGGTTCTGCTTATATTGTGAAAATATAACCTATTAACCAAGTATCAATGTCCACACACATAAGATAAACGAAGTAAGGCGTAGTCTAGCAAGCTTCCTTTAGGTTGGTCATGCCACTAGTAGAGAAGTTTGAGCGGTGTTGCACGGTCTAGGAGAAGGAACGAGGCTTCACGCTTGGGTTAGACTCTTATCCCGATGACAGGTGGTATCAGAGCAAAGTTTGAAGGAGACTTTGATGAGCACTTCACCACTGTCACTTCCGTGACAAGTGGTATCAGAGTCGATAAAACGTACTCTTCACCATGGACTGGTGAGAGGGCAAGTTGGACGAATTGACAGGTGTGGCAAACAATTAGATAGTTCATTCGCAGCTTAGCGCAACCAAGGTCAAAGAAGTCTCGGGTAGACTTTCGGGAATGCCATCGATAGAAGCGTTGGGGAAAAAGTGCACCTGGGGATACAATGTGCTTTTGTAGAGGTGCGCTCGGCACATAGCATGCTTCAACAAAGGTGTGCTCAAGACATAGCATGCATCAACAGAGATGTGCCCAAGAAGTGAGCACTACCAGAAGAGCGCCCAAAAACCAAAAGGGTGTAGTAGAATGGTGAGATTGTTGGGTGTTTCGGAGGCTTGTTGACGTGAAGGAGTCCTTGATGTGCGAAGAAGGTGGAACTCACCTTGTGTTGCGACATGAAGAGAAAGGAAAGGAAGAGTCATGGGAAGCCAAGATGGAAGCCATGACGAAGAGCTTGGAACAATGGGGTTGCGAGATCCAACAACTGTTTCAGGCATATGTGACGAAGTTTGAACAGACTAGCTTGCGAAGAGAAGCTTGGGATTCAAAAGTTGCAATTGATTGCAAACCAAGTAAAGAATTGGGAGATGCTTAGATTGTGGTTGCTTAGTGTAGTGAACGACACCCGAAAGAAGATAACACCATAGTCAAAACCATCCGTGAAGGGAGGTAAGAAGACTAGTTGTTTTATTTGCGATGGAAACCACTTCACAATTGTTTACCTATTGAAGGTAGAGTTGCAAGCGTGCTTAGAAGCAGGCCAAGGGAAACCAACCATAGTGATGCTAGAAGCGGTGGGAGAAGCCCAAGTGTAGCAACCTCCAAGAAAAGCACTAGAAGCGGTTGAATCCTTAATAACAGGTTTAGGAAAGTTGACAGAAGTTCAAGACCATGGTTTGTAGGATAAAGAACAAAATGGGATTTGTTTTGTGAACGATGATAGTGGGTGGAAGGTTGCAACGTTGATTAACACTGGTGCTACCCACACTTTCGTGAGTGAAAGAACCACAACAATACTTCATAGTAAGTTTGAAAACAACAAGTCCGTGTTCAAGGTGGTGAACTTAACAATGAAGTCGGTAGCAGGTGTGGTTCGTGCAGCACCGTTGAAGGTTGTAGATTGGTATGGCAAATTAGACTTGATAGTGGCTCCGTTAGATGATCATGCAGTTGTGTTGGGGAAAGACTTCCTTAGGCTAGCCAAGGCTATACCAATGCCTTACAAGAACAGCTTGTTGTTCTTGGATGAAACCAAGACTTGGAGCTTGCCGATGACGACAAGAAGGAAGATGGGGTGTATACCTAGGATATCATCCATGCAGTTGGTTGAGACAATTGAGAGTCCCACGGACAAGCCTTACACCATCACACAACAGTCTTAAGTAGTGGATTCAGGCAAGAAAACCTTGGGTGCAACAAACAACATAGTTCACTAGGAGAACAAGTTGGCAATGTTAGAGCTTTGAGTAGAGTCAATTTTGAAGGGGACCGAACAATTGTGCACTTCTATTGACCAAATGCAACATGTTAGAGACAAGGTAAAGCTTTCTCCAACAAAGGAAACAAAGGTTGGGGAAAGGCACTCCCGAAGAAGAGACCCAATACGAGTGACAGCATCAAAGGGGAGGCAATCCAAGAAGTTGGCTCAAGTGAAATTGAGGGAAACCAAAGCCTTGAGGAAAAGTAGTGCAATGAGGCACTCACCCATTGGTGCAAACAATTGGAAGAGGTATTGCTGACAACTACAAGGGCAACTGAGGTGACTGATGTGCCTCCGGCGAGTACAATGGTCGGTCAAGATGAGATGGGAAGAGAAGACTTCCCGAAATGTAATGCCATAGACATTATAGACTTTTGTATGTTGTTCATTGGAATCCTCGAATCCTAACTGGTGCGTGAACGACTAAGGAAGGTGGGTTAAAGACCAATAGAGATGGAGGCGGTCCTAAAGTACTTAGGAATGAAGTCACTCATTCAAGGAGAGTCTCACTTGCGGAATAGTGAATCGGTTGAAGGAAAGACTAGGGAGGCGGAGACCACCTTGGGCACACTTCAACATTGCGATGATTGGCAATATGAGAAGGATGTCTTGATGAATTGCAACACCTAGAAGAGGTTGTTGGCAGGACTTGACCACCTTTTGAAGGGTTGAGCAAGTTGACAAGGCTAAGAGTTTGTAGGAACCATTGGTCACAAATGATTATTGCAATGACGATGAAGGCTCATGGAGTCCTCAGTGAGCAGCTTGGGAGTATACAGAAGCTTGTAAATCAATCTATGGGAAAGATTACCAAGTACTACTTGAGAAGTTGGAAGCACTTACAGCCCATGACTCATGGATGGACATGAGCAACAGGCACAAGGTAGGCGAGTGGACAACTGAGAGACTTGGGGGTAGTCGCCTTGGGAGCCACTTGCCACCTTACCCAAGATGACGGTGAGTAGGATTGGCTCAATGCCTTTGGTGCAACAGTGAGGCCATGGGAGCTTAGTGAAGGTACCTTAGAAATTTTACCCAAGAAGATGCAAAAGGCATGAGAAGGGACCGTGAAGTGGTGCCTTGGAGAATTGTCGAATCGCAGAAGACAATTTGACAACAGTTTGGCAAAGGTGACAAACTTTTCTTGGTTCGACAGAGTTGAACGAGATAAGTGACATGTGGATGGAAAAGATAGCTTTTGGACATGAAGAAGTTCACTCTCATGGAGTTGAACACGACGGTTGGACTAGCTACCTATTATCACACACAATGTAGCTACCCACTAAAGGTATCCCATCCAAGACAGTAGAGGCGAGGTAGCTAACCGGTGACACCGCAAGGGCCTCGTCCACTACTAATGGAAGGTAGTTGTCACACCGAACGAGCTCTTGTCACTTTAGATCAAACCATAGAATGATCAAGGGGGAGACCCTTCTAGCCTATGAGGGCTCACAAACCTACTCAAGACACTCTAAAGGATAAACAAGTAATGTGTAAGGTGAACAATGAGTAAATAGATCTAGATCTAGGAAGATGGATGTGGCAGATGAGGTTAGGGCCAAATTGGGGAGGCCTAAGGCAATGAAAAATTGTCCAACTTGAAGAGAAATGTACCACAAGGAATTTATGAAAAGTAGATCTAGTCCAAAGGAAAAATACCCAACTTAGATCCACCTAGGGTTTATGCAATTAGGGACAAAGTGGACCCAAGAGAGTAGATCGGGATGTAAAATGACTAGATCTAGAAGCTTGAAGAGTAGATCTATGGATTTGAAGTGGGTTCAAGCATAACCAACTGACAGATATGAAGAATTAACCAAAAGCCCAAGAAGGGCGTCCCACCTGGAGAAGACTAGCGCTAGATCCAAGGGTAAATGGCGTCGGATTAAGTTGAAACTTAAGATCTATGGTTTAAATAGTTATTCCTAAGTGGGGTTTGATGGTCGTCGTTAAATAAGCACCCGATCTATCAGAACTAGAAAACTAGGGTTTTAACAATGAGGGTTTTGTGTGACAATTGGATAAAAATATGGAAAATAATACTAACCTTGTAGATCGTACCTGAAAATACTTGTTGATGTATTTGTAACTTCGGAATGTATTCACTTGTATATTTTATATTGTATTTCATTGTACCCCGACGGAGATGTTTCTTCCTCCGATCGGGAGAGTCATTAATATAATATCATGTAAAGTCATTGAGGTTAACCCTCCGTTGTAAGTCGGGGCAATAGTCCCCACAGTTGAGGGGTATTAGGGTTATTAGACTCTCCTAGAGAGGTCAACCCTGTAGAGTAATTTTCAAGTGGAAAACTAGTATAAATAGAGAGTGACACTCTCTCTTTGGAACACACACTCACTCAACTGTAACGCATGAGTGAGAGAAGAGGAGCTCGCACAAGTGAGAGNCTTTGTGTTTTTGGGTTTTACTTTTGCTATTGGTGCTCATTCTATCTCTGAGGAAGTTGCGGGGTTTTCTCCTTTATGGTTTCCCCGAGGAAAACTCTTTGTGTCCCTTGTCTCTTGTGATTATTGTTGTGCATATTATTCTCTCAGATAAGATCCTGGATCATATTGATCAAATGATAAAAATCTAACAATACTTGCGGCCTCATTGTACATCAATGATCCTTCCACTTAGTTACAATTTTGAGCGAGATCCAGCAACATCCAATTGAAAACATTTTGTCCAAAAAAGGAAAAGCACCCTCTCCACCTGCAAATTCAAACTACCGAAGCGAGATTTGATCCACAGATGAAAAATGAGCAATGTAAGTCATTTAAAGAGATAGATTCAATGCACAAAGTAAGAATTGATCACTCCCTGAAAGATGAAAACGATCCACACGAGGAGATGATGCAAGTCGCCTCCACAATCTCTCCTCAAGCAAATTGCTATCCCTTCAAGAACAATTTGGCATCCACAAAAGTATATCGTTTGCATGCAAGATCCACGAAAATGTCTAAGCAAGAGGCATAACAGTCATGTACAAGAACATTCACAAAGCTTTCAAGAGATTTTTCAAAATGTTTCTTGTATTCCAATATTTTCAAAGCCAAAAGTCCCTTTACAAATGAGAGAGCATCTCAATAAATAGATCTCTCTAGTACACAAAACCTAGAACCAAAAAGATCAAGGACCAAGATCATAAGATAAGATCAATCTAATCAATGGCTAAGATTAGCCGGATATACAATACATGGATCAACTCAATAATAGAAGGGGGAGCACCCGCTAAGATGCCCAAGGAGGGGTGCACCACATGAAAAGTGAGTAAGATATAACACAGCACATGGTGGGAGCTAAAAGGTAAGACAACATCCTTCTCTAAGATGGCCCCATGGCACAATCACAAGGTATAATCACTAATCATAACATAAAGTGACTAAAGTCACTAGGACGTCCTCCTCAAAATACATCAAAACGCTCCCAAGTGGAGAATCCTAGGACGTGTGGACCCCATGAAGAGTGAAAATGATGTCGGAGGATGAAGATGAACTGAACAATATGCCTCGAATCAATTCCATTCCATTCCCTTGCCTCAATTACCCAAATCGATTTCTTCATTAGCCATTTTCCATCATCAAAACATGCCTCTGGAACATAAAATTGCTCATATCTCACTGATGACTGAAGTTGGACGTCAACTGACTACAAAAATGAAGCGGACACCATAGGAATATGGTAATATCAACTGGCTACACTCTATGTGCCCCTCTGGTGCCCTAGGAGATCCAACCATCAACTGAAAAACATTTTATTTTGATTTTCTGAAGCCAAATTGTTGCAAACTGATGAAATAACCCATACCTCGTCTGTAAGTGCCAGAAAAATGAAAACTAAATGCATCAATGGATGCATAATGTCCAAATCCACTAGGAATGAGTACCCATACATTATATGTCGATAAAAAATATACGTCATAGGCCGTATCCATGTCAAAATAATATTATAATAATAATAATAAAGCCTGTAAATGTTGATAACCATGAAAATATCACAAGACATCATAATAAACCATCATCTGAAGCATGAATATGTCTAATGGGCACTGAGAGACCACAAATAATCATAATCCACGATCTTCTTCCAAAAATCATCCCAGACCCTACTGCTGGCTTGGTCAAACTGGGTTGACCAGATCAAGACTAATCAAAATGATGACCTTGTTTCCGCCTTACACACACCTGCGGGGAATTAGCACAACAGAAATCTTCAAGCTGCTCGGTGCGTCCTAGGGGGCAAATCTCGAGTCAAGTGTTGTAACCTGATCCTGACTCCTCTGTCTAGGTCACTCCTAATGGAGCCAAGGGGGGTGGTCCCTATTAAAGAATTGGTAAGGATATAGATTTTATTAAGTTATGGATGAGATGGTTTGTTAGGAGTTTATAAGTGATTCACTGAAACAAGATACTGCAAATTTATAGTTTAGTTCGGCAGCAAAAAAAGATATGGAATTCATAACATGATATGACTGAAAACATAAATAAGGATACAAATTAAATCAGTGCTAAAATGGAGTCGAAAAGTTGTTGCTGATGTAATGGAAAATGTTTTGCAATTTGTACTTTATCAGTTTTAAAGTTATTAAGGATGAATTAAGTTAAGGGGGAAAGGGAATTCCAAATATACCGTGAGGTACTGGGAATATGTCTGGATTCTGAGAAGAGTGGCTCTGCACGAAAAAATGTGGGCTAGATGGAGTTGTGGGGGGGTGTTCAACACTACACCAACAAGGATGTAGCCTAACGAGACCCCACGGTCATGTTATCACATATACATTTGCAGCCGAGCTACCAGAATGCAGCATACAGATATATCTCTTATTCTATTCCGAGCTATTTTTCACATGGGGTTTTAACATGGACCATTACAGGCTTAGCCATTCCAGAGCCTTGTCCAGCAGATTTGCCTTGCCAGGACTGAGATTCATTAGTCCATTGAGATGCTTTCGGTGATGACCTAGTTCATTTGAGCAGCCTCAGCCTCAGGAAATGTTGACCCTTCAAGACTATACCTTTGATATTGATATAGAAGGGGAACCTGTTAGAATCTTGTCATCATTTCCTCAAGAAGGCACAGATAAAGAGGGAGGACAAAATGATCATCCATCCATAGTTGATTCGCTTAGATGCGAATCCATCAAAGGTCCTCATTGCCTAGTTGATGATTATTTTGAATCAATTTTTGATCGTATCTCAGAAGAAGATCAGTCACATGATAATTATGATATGATTGTGTTACCAACTATTTTGTACAATAGTTGAACCTCCTGTTGAGCCGCCATTTGATGAACATGGTCAATGTTCATATCCAGTGCAGTAGAAGTTCAGAATGTTTTTCCTAGCCAATTTTGGCTAGTCATTTTTATCTTTATGCTGAAATGACCATGCCCCATGGGGTTTTTGTAATAAAGTGTACTAGTAGGGGTTTTGAGTGGCTCGGTCCCCTAAGATGTAGATTTCAACTAAGGTATTTCAAGGAGTTTTTTCCCTTGTCGATTATGCTTTGCCCATAGCCGAGTATAATCGATGAGTTTTTTCTCCCGCTTCCTCCAAAGCTGGAATGCCCGATTTTGAAATTTGGACCTTGGGGGTTATTAGAGTCCAACTAGTTAATATGAACCTACTAGACACTATTGGTATGTTCTATGGTCATTTTTTAAGCCCCGGGATGCTTTAAAAAATTGTCCGAATTTTTTTTTACCGGCGGCGTTGAGTTTTTTAATTTTTTATTTTTAAACTATAGAGAATTAATTAAATTTTTCAATTAATTAAACCATTTTGACCATGGTTTAATTGAAAATGTTCAATTTGTAATAATTAAGTGGTCCGGGGTGGGTTTTTGGAAAACAAACACTTATTTTCTAAGCCAAAACTCTCATTTAACCCATGTTATCACATATATAGTAGTCGGGCTACCATATTCTATTTTTCAGATTTCAGTTCCCTTATATATGAGATGCTAAGATAAGCATCTATGATGGATAATTATTTGATGATGGACTATAGTACTTTCCCATGCCATGACTAAGTCTTAGGACACTCAGACCTGAGGACTGATGTAGCCATTTAGCCATTTATAGAGCAGTTAGTATTGCCCAGAATTGTAGCAGTCTCAGTAGATAGATGTTGGTTCAGATTGGTTATTTACATGACTCAACATATATTATTGTGTTATGGTTATCATTGCTTTTATATTCATTCTTGTGACATGTCTTAGCATCTAGTGTCATGATCTGGCGGTCATATAAATATGTGGACTTGGTTGTATTGATATTATGTATGTATGTCCCTACTTAGACTTGGAAGTTCTTGACCCATACTCATTGGTTTTACCCTCCTTAGGGAGAATAGAGGTGATCATTCCCACCATACTCTGGCTTGCTAGTGTTGGTCTCATATTTCACTATCTCCACCCATCCATTACCTTCCAGTTATGTTTATGTCCCGACCTACTACATGACTTGTGGCATGGAGGACCTTTCCCCACTAGAGCCTCTTTGTTGGATAAGCTTTCCTGTTTATTTGTGTCTCGACTCTGAGTTTCCTAGGTTGTGTTAGCTAAACCTGAAACAAATAGCGCCATCATCAATACAATGTATTTGGAAATGAAATGAATTTCTTATGAAAAGCCCATTCATGAATGCAAGGAAAGCCTAATGAAATTGGCTCTGAAGTATATGGAATTGAAATGAATATCTTGTAGAAGCCCATTCATGAAAAGTAGTGTTTTTAAACATACATGAATGTATGAAGCCTTAATAAACAAAAATCCGTGTAACAAATGCATGGATCAAGGCTGTGGAAACTCGAAGGCTCAAAAAGCAATGATTCTTAAAAAAGTTATATCTAAAGATTGCTGGCCTCACTTGTATTTGATATGGATTGTGAGCATTTGTCAAGGTGAATAAGCACCTCTGAACGTAACTTACCCATGTGTGAGACACTACCATCCCCTGTGTTATTGCTTGTCCAGCATATGCTAGAGTGAGTATCCCTTTTCCATTTCCAAAGTGTCACAATGTCAAGTTGGTAGTCACCCTTTAGCCTAGCCTTTTGATCTTTAGCCTTCACCCTTCACTAGGAAATTGATTACAACTATGAAGTGAGTATGGTCTTGAAAGTCTAGTCTGAGTTATAATTTATTAACAAAACTCTGTATATTTGGTTGGTAGATCACCAGTGAAATAATTACTATTTGTTATAATTGTCACTTGAATGATTTGTAGAGAATATCCTGACCTCTAAACACTTGCAGCAGATTGATGTTAGCCCGAGTCATATTATTGATTATTTGATCATGTACAGATTATCTGTCTGGACATATTAGATATGGTACCTGATCATGCAGAGATCTGTAGGATGTATGAGCATGCACCTTAAATGGATTTGGGCTCCTTGAGTCCAATGAGAACATATTTTCAGTTCCGGGCAGTTACAGTGATGATTTGTCTCAGTATACCATTCTGGTGCAGTTTTGCCATGCTAAATGGCCTATCAGAGTAGAAAGGTGAATTGATTGGTTCACCTAGGGCGCTATGTGAGGAGGGGGTGGTCCAACCCATAGTTTTAAAAATTGGAATCGGTCGAGGGTCAACTCAGAATCGGTAATGAATCGGTCATAAATTGGCCGATTTGAATTTAATGAATCGGTTTGCTAAAAAATACATCAAATATTTAAATTTTAAAGAAAAACAACATTTTCAAGATTATAATCCATGATAAATTGATAATGAGTATTGAACAATGAAGACTGCCCTCTGCAAGTGCACACTACAATCTTAAAAATGATAAACTGTCCACCCGTGACCCAACTATCAGGCTTCAGCACTTTGTTGTGACCCAACTCAGCAATGAGCACTGCTACTGTCCACTGTCCACCGAGTCCACCCAACTCGGCACTTCCCACTGCCATTGCCAACTCCTCTCAGCTCGCTGCTCTGTCCACTAAGCACTCACTCAAGTATCAAACAGCAAACACAAGTGACAAGAAATAATAGGATATTAGGAAGTGGACCGATACTAGTTTATATTTGTAGTTGGGTTGGGTGGGGACTAGTTTAGGTTAGGGATAGGTTAGGTAGATAGGTTAGTAAAAATATAAACAAAAATAAATAAAAACAATATGAAACTTTAAAAAACAAAAAAATAGAAGTTGCCTATAACCAGCCCGGTCAGTTTCGAAACCGACCGGTCAGACCGGTTAGTTACCGAACCGGACCGGTTTGGTTACCAACCGGCCGGTTCGGTAACTAATCGGTCACCGATCTGGTTTACCTGTTGGTTTGAACCGGTTTGGTACCGAACCGGTGAACCGGCCGGTTCTAAAACCGATCAGACCGATTTTCAAAACTATGGTCCAACCACTTGTTTTTACCATTTTACCCCCCTCCCAGAGAGCCTAGTTGGCTCAGTTTGACAATGCAGGCACTCTGGATGGAAGTTTGGGCAATGTCACATTTCCCAAGGCAGATTAAAAATGATAAAAATGGCTACTAAAAAATTCGCTTTGGGCTACTGAGGCAAGGAAATGGCATGGGATGAGTTTCGATGATGAGTGTGATTTCTTCCACTCCTCCAGTAGTTTCAGCAGTTGGATGGACCCACATCCATCTCTCCGACATATTTTATAATTTTCTGGAGCTTTTGGAGGCTCACGTTTTGCTCAGAGAGGTACTATTGTACATTTAAATTTATATTTTATTCATATTGTGCCATGTGGACAGACTAGGGGTGTTAGTTAATACCCACTGGACCCACCATGAGCTTTATTCATTTTTATTTCACCATAGTGAGTGGGATCCTCTCTCCTAGGGTGATTTGGTCCATTGATATATTATATTATTGTATTGATCCATGTACTTTATGTTGAGCTCATCTCAACCATTAATTAGAACATTTTGATCTTTTAATCTTAGCCATCCATTTGAAAGGTGGTTAGGATTTTGGTATCTCTCACTCCTATTTAAAGGAGAGAGCTTCTCATTGTAAGGGGGTCTTTGGCTCTTGAATTTGGATAATAGAAAAACTATTTTGTGAAAAATTTTGGATCTCCTTTGCATCTGGTGTTCTTCGATGGTGATTGGAAAATCTATTGCTTCCTAGCATTTGAGTATTTGTGGTGAGATCTATATTTTTCGTGGAAACTTTGTCTTGTCTACAGGAGGGCGACTTCACTTGGGCGTTTTTGTAGGGCTTCCTCAACTCGCTTGTTTGGCATCTCGCTCGTATCAGGGGGTTATCATATCTATATTTTTCGTGGAAACTTTGTCTTGTCTACAGGAGGGCGACTTCACTTGGGCGTTTTTGTAGGGCTTCCTCAACTCGCTTGTTTGGCATCTCGCTCGTATCAGGGGATTATCATTAGTATCATTGTGATCTATGGTTTCATCTTACTATTTTTCTGTAGCATTTCTCTATTTCTCTTGATGCATCAAATCTGATATGGTTGACGTTTGTTGTGCAGGAGAGAGGGCACATTGGCTTCCTTTGGTAAAACGATTGGCATAGAGGCTTCATCCAAATCTTCTCAAATTGATAGTGACGGCGTAGATCATCATCATCAAGGCATCTACAAGGTTATCCAGGGAAGATCCACAGGTTAGTTCTTCTTTTCTTGATCTCAATCCATTGGAACCTTTATTTTACTGTCAAAACCCTAAATATAAAAAATAAAAAAATATTATAGATCAAACTGCTTGATCTTTTGGCAAACCATTTCTGAGTTTTGTAGATCGGGTCAAACCCTAAGTGGGTCCTCCTAGACGTTTTGCTCAGGTGGCTCAAATCCCAAGGCACCAGTCTCCCAACCCTAACGCAATTCCTCACTTGGCCATTTTCTCCTGTGTTTTGATCTTATCCTTGAGGCTTGGGTACTTTGATATTGTCATACCTTTCGTCAAGTCTGTCCTTTGGTACTAGATAGCCCCAATCTTGTTCTTAACCTCCCTGCATTGGTCACGTTTCCCAAGGCAGTGGATATTGTTATCTTTTGCTGGTACCTTGATTCTGGATCTAGTAGTAAAACTCATAAGTCACTTGCATTTCAATGTTGGATCAATTTCACATTTCATAAATCTCCTGATCTACACCATAACTCACCTTGTGACTTCTTCCATAGATCTAGGGTTTACTCTATCTTACACCTTACATACTTCAACTTCCATTGATTTGATCTGGTGTTTTGGTCGGATCTCTCCTGTCGGGAGTAGATCTGGGTCTCCCCCATTGTTGTCTTGGGCTAAGACAACATCAAGTGAAGATTGCCTTGATTGGAGTGACAACCATCCATTTGGGAGTCGAGGCTATCTTGGTTTCATCTCTTTGGTTTCCTATCCCTCTACCATCCTTCCTGGATCCACCTCATCGGGGCAACTACAAGTCAGGTGACAACAACCCCTAGACACACTTATCCTAAGTTTCAGACTCTTATTTGGCCTTGGAATTAATATTTTCTCAAAAAACCCAAAAAATGAGAAATATTAATTAAAATAATAAAAAATAATAAATTGGAGAAAATCAAAATATCTCCAAAAAAGACCAAATTGAATAAAGTAAAGGGATAATTAGCTCGACAAAAAGCATCTAGGATGATTCTAATCAAGTCTGGACTAATTTGAGTCAGTATCGGAGAGCTACAGTGAACTTCACCTTGGGATTTGCACCCCTCTCCATGCATGGACGTTTTTCCTTCTTTGGCACGTTTCTATTGGTCGGGTGATGAGACCGAGGAGGATTGAGACCACCTCACCCCCCCTCATTACTCCATCACTCAGTTACAACTCAGTTGCAACTCAGTTTAACTCCAGATCAATGCAGGTAATACCTCAATCAGTGAGGGTTGCACCCTGTAATCTCTCCTTGATCCATGTGCTAGGGTTTTAAACCCTATATTTCTTCTTTTTGTATAAATAAGGGTCTTTTGCTCCCATTTGAATATGGAGAAATTGCAAGAGAACTCTGCCAAGATTGTAAACGACATTTGATAAACGGAATAAAGTGACTTTGGAGGTCTATGCGTGGGCTTTTTGTATGTGGTTTTCATCTTGTGAGGTGATATTGTTCTCAACCTTCTTTTTATTTCAATAAATGTTTGATCAATGTTAGCTCATGAAGGCTATGAATCTAGCACGGTAGGGTAGTCATTTAAAGTCTTAATTTGATTATCTATGCAATTTTCATTATATATTTGAAGTGGGCAGAATGTAGTTAGTTATACCAGTGCCTTTCAATATTTATTTTGATTATTACATCCTAGCATTTGATCACTTTTACTTGTATTGAGTTGTTTTGGTTTCAGGAATCACCAGAGGAGGAGGGTTTGAAGTTCAACCGGTTTCTCATAAAGAGCTCTTAACTTCATACTTTCACCATGCAGGTTCTTTAGAGTGCTTAATCCGGCTTCAAAACATACAACTAAAAAGGGGCTCTTTCTTACCTCTCTTAATCAAAGTTTAAAAAATCTTTTCCTTGGTTATAAGATCCACACATCCTTATTCTTCTTCTCTCTCTTTATCCTCTTTATCCATCTCTTCTTCTCTCTCTTTGCTCCTCTTTTTCCCTCTTTGTTTTACCTGTTTTCACCCTATTTTTCGTTGCTTTTTTGCTCTCTTTTTCTCCACTCTTCGCTACCCTCTTTCTCCTTTATTTGCAGCCATGCTTACCTTTGTTTGGCTGTCCTATTTGCCAAAATTTTGAAGCCAACTTTCCTCTTAGTTGGCTGCCCTCTTTCACACCCATTTTCAACCCTTTTGGGCCCTTTTTCAGCTTCCTTTTTGCCATTTTTCAAGCCTCTTTTCCTCTCTGATTTGCAGCCATCTTTCTTCCTACTTGGCTGCCCTGTTTTTCCATCTTTCAACTTTGCTTTTTACACTTTTCTTTGCATGTACTTTTTCTAGTTTTTGCTTCAAAACACACTAAATTTTTGCATTAAAAAAATTTAATTTTTGCACTTAGATTAGTTTTTGTTTTTGTCTAACAAATAATGGGTGCATGAGTACTTGTTTTTTTGGTGCAGACATCGAAGAGGAAAAGCGAACCAAGAAGGACTTGAAAATTGAAGAAATTGCAAAAACTAAGAAGAAAAACATCAAACATAATTTGCATCTTTGTAAAAGCCATTAAGGCTTATTTCTTTAGTTTTCTTTCTGACTTTCTTTCCAAGGGTTCAAATCCCTCTTGTTGCAATCATTAATAAAAAATGACTAGTGGGGTTAAGCCTCCCACACTTTTTCTACTTCCCCTATTTGGGGGGAAGTGTGTCTTGTCTTTTCCTTACTTAGATTAGAGTGCATGCTAGATTTAGTTTGTTTTCCACTAATTGCTAGTTTTTTCACTTGCATGCTTTTTGCTTTATGTGCTTTTTAATTAAGACAAGTCAAGAGCACTCTCTATCGGAGAGCACTTGCATTGCATGATCATAGTAGGACTAGATAAGACTCTTGAATCTCACCATAAGGTGGATCAAAAGCACTCTCCGTCGGAGAGTTGCGATTGTTAATAAAATTTGCAACTCACATTAACTTTTTAAAATCAGAACTTACCATTTTACAGTGTGTATGCTCTACCCGTATGAGATACCCAGAAGCACTGTAACTTTTTTAATTCTCACGCTTAATTCCAAGTATAACCATAATAAAATCTACCACTCTCCCCAGGAGAAAATCCAATGCCTAGATTTAAGCCGTTGCGGTGGCAAAATACCCAAAGGAAGCAGGAACACCCGGTCAGTGACCTCGAGGCACCAGTTAGGCTACACTCTTGCGGTGTAGTGTTGAACATCGCTTCAAAGACTCCGGACCAGCCTACATATTCCTTGCGGGTAGCCGCATCGGTTATGGGTTTTGGACATATATCCCGTACCGAAAGGTATATCTTGGAGATCCCCTTCCCATTTAATAATCAACCTCATCTTAAAACGTACACTAAAATTTACCAAGAGGCATTTGCAAAACGATCTCACAAACATCAGAGACTTATATTTTCAGTATCTTGACTCTATTTAAGGCACTAGTCTATTTATTCTTGCATCATCTTGTTTGGACCATTTGTCCATTTGTTTCTAAGTTATTTCATGCGTGGATGCTTTAATTTCTATTTTATTATTCATATCATGTTTTGCAAATAGCAACGTGGATTGCATAATTGGTTTTTGTGTACATCAAAACTCCTAAACAACACTAATTCTCATGTTCCATCTAAGAGTCATTAAAAACATTTTTAAGAGCCTTAGACAACCTTTTTAGGGACTAACCCCCTTGGCTTCGTTAGGAGTTAGCCTAAACAGAGGAGCTAAGATCAGGTGACAGCACCTGGCTCTTTGATTGCCCCCAAAGCCACACCTTTCCTGCTTAGGGAAACAACAGTCCAAAATATTTCTGTTGATGGTGTACATTCTGCGTACAACAGATTGTAAGTGAACCTGATCAAAAACATCATTGTCCTAATCGTATCAATAAAATTCCTATCCAATCCTTAATCAAGATGTGTTGGATCAATGTGTGGATACTAACCTTGCTTCAAATTTTACAATCATTCCTGGAATTCAATTGAAAACTTTTTTCTCTCGTTAATTTTCAAGATCAATTCTAAGTCACCTGGGAGAAAATTTTGAATCCACCCTCTCGTCCCAACTTTTCGAGTCTTCTTGTATGGGTTTGTGTTCTAATCAAGTTATTACTTTTGAAATTTTCAGTCAGGAGTTTGAGCATGGTCACATAATTGGAGAAAATGCGCTTCATTTCCCTTCTCGGTCATCTGTAATGAATAATATTTTTCAATTTATAAATATTTCTTATGGGTGGTTGGAGGAGGTGTATAAAGATCAATTTCATCTTTTCTCCATTTTTTAGCAAGAAATGGGCTTGATCTAATTCTCAGTTTCATTACATTACAACTTGTCCCCATTTGTTTCCTCTATTTTTCCTAGAGTGAATATAATTTAATGCCCTAGTAGGGTAGAGGAGAAAACAAAGAATTGTTTGCAGCGGCCGAGTCATGAGTCATATTGTCTTCTTTCATCAAGAACGAGCTTGCATTCTTTTTACGATCCTATTGGTATCTGCTTGGATGAGGTTCTCAGAAATCGATTTCATCCTTGGCATGATTTCATTCCACATTGTCCAGATCTTTCTTTGAATTTCAAACAGCAAGTTAGAATGGTTTTTGTTGTTCGCTGATTGCACACCAGCAGCAGAAATCAATTGAAAGCTGTCTCCTCACTTGAGAAAGTGGGAGAGGTGTGACCTTGGGGGCAAGCACAGAGCTAGGTACTGTCACCTACTCCTAGCTCCTCCGTTTAGGCTAACTCCTAACGAAGCCAAGGGGGGTAGTCCCTAACAAAGAGTTTTCTATGGCTCAATGTTTAAGTTAAGTTTTAGATGTTTTGGATGCGGATGGGTGTTGTTTTGGAGTTATTATGATGAAATATGTTTGTTTATTATGAATTCTAAACACAAGACAAAGCAATCCACGCTGCTATCATAAGAATTAAAAGATAGACAATAATTTGAGAACTCGTGAAATGATAAAGCATTCACAAATATAACTTATAATCAAAACATTCAATGGACAAATGGCCCAAATTATCTATAGTGCGTAAAAGATAGAACCAGTGCCTATGGAGTCAACTTATCAGAGATGCTTCAAGTGTAAATATGATGTGAATCCAAAAATGATGCCAGTGAATGTCAGGTTTTGCAAGTGCTCTTGGTAAGTTTTAAAAGTTTTTTATTGGTGATCTTTGCTTACAGTAGCTGGATGTCCTAACCGGAAATACCTTCAGTGGCTCCGTTCGAAGACATGACGGACCTATCTGGGATCACAAGTAAGTGTTCAATAACTTAACTACCTGTGCCCAAATTGGGTAGCCCGGCGCCCACACTCCGAATTTTCCCACATGCCTCGGTATTTAAACGAAACAACGCCTGTGCGTTGGTTATGGGGAAAAAGTTTTAATTAATTTACTCTTGTAGGGTTTAAAGATCCAGTGCCGTTTTTGGGTATTCCGATTTGGGATCGGTCAGAGCATACTCCGGCAAGGAGGGGAAGGAGTTAATTAATTAAAGGAGTGTGCGTGTTGAAGTTTTTATTAGGTTAATTAATTAGACTCTCCGATAGAGAGCGCTCTTGACCTTGTCTTATGACGAAGGTTCAAGAGTCTTATCTAATCTATATGAGACTAATGCAAGGATGATGCAATGCTAGAGATGCTCTCCGATAGAGAGTGCTCTTGATTTGTGTTTCTGCAAGTTCAAGAGTCTTACTTAGGAATTAATTGATTAAACAAGCACAAGATGAAATTGGTTGATTAAACTCTCCGATAGAGAGCACTCTTGATCCACCTTATGGTGAAATTCAAGAGATTTAAGCAATTGATTCACTTAGAAAGATAAACAATTGGAACTTGAAGTAATCAACTCTTTCAATGCATTAGGTGTGATAGATTATCAATTAAAATTCTAAGAAAAAGATGTCATTATAATGAGACAAAAAACATCTAACCTAAGAATGTAAAAAATGGAGACAACACAATCCTCCCCAAATGGGGGAGGATGAGAGTGGAGACTTAAAAACCCCACTCAAACAAAAGATCTTTATTAAAATTTATACAATGTGCCTTAGGGATTTTAATCCTTGAAAAGACTTTTCAGATGAAAGCAAAATAGCTCTACTAATATTATAACTTGTAACAAAGGAGAGTACTTTTGACTTTTGCTTAAAGATCTTTCTGAAACCTGTGAAAGGGGAAGAGAGAAGAAGTTTGAAAGAGAGCCAAAAGAACAAAGGAAAAGAGGGCTGAAACAAAAGAAGATGAGGGAGAGAAGGCAAGAAAACCAAGAGAAGGTCAAAACCAAAGAAAGAGAAGAATAGGGCAGCCAACTAAGAAGCTAAAGGATGGTAAAAATCGAAGAAAATGGGGTAGCAAAAGAGAAAACAAATGGCTGTCATAAAAAATACAAAACAGGACAGCGAACAAAAAGTGGCCAAAAAGGCCAATAACAAGGTTGAAGAAGGCCCAAAAACTAGGGCAAAAAGAGGCAAAAAAGGAAGGAAGACTAGGGCACATTAGGGCTGTCCAAAAAGAAGAAAATGGAAGGTAAAAGAGAGTAAAAACGGGGCAGCGATGAAGAAGAGGTAAAAAGGGCAACGAAAAGTAACTTATAGAAAGGGGTTTAAGGAGAGGAACAAAAGAAGGTTTTTTGCAGCTTAATTCTTTAAATTTTTACCAACTTTCCCGCTTAACCTGTCATGAAAAGTGAGAAACCAACAAGCTTCTTTCCTGCAAAATGATGGATTAGACAATACCATACACCAAGAAATTACAATTTAATACTTGTGCAAAAGATGAGACTTTGATGCTACTTCAAGTACTAAACAAAACTAGATCTAAACCTTCGTGAGATAAGCTTTTAACAAAGGAAATTCTTAGATCTACACAACAAGAGATATAAAGATGAGATTTAATGCTTAGATCTACTTGTTATAAAACAGAGAATCAAAGTAACC
Source organism: Pseudotsuga menziesii (assembly GCA_001517045.1). Taxonomy (NCBI): domain Eukaryota; kingdom Viridiplantae; phylum Streptophyta; class Pinopsida; order Pinales; family Pinaceae; genus Pseudotsuga; species Pseudotsuga menziesii. Next base: position 1,073,187 of record LPNX010792433.1, on the reverse strand, counting down.
GGAAAGTAGAATTTTGTTTTTTAGGGGTGAATATAAGAGATGGAACCACTTGGATCTTCGAATCTATGAAACCACCTTGGATCTCAATTAGTATGCAGCTGCCAGAAACCTGTGCTTGACTCCAAGAAAAAGAGATGCGACTTAGCTCAACCTTTTACTCGGTGCAATGGAGTGATCTGCAATCAAAAGACTTGTATGCTTGCCAAAAAAGGGGATTAGAACATGTACTATATACTACTCTGAATCAAGAAAAGCATGAGATATAACTGAATAAGACAATGCTCTTATAGATTTCGGAAAGTAAATAAGTAAATAGATAACTTGAAACTACAAATATCTACTCTTATGTGCTTATATAAGCCCTCTAAAGCATTTATAATTACCCATAGATTAGCAAACAAAAGCAAGATTGAAATTGTATCACCTCATTAATCAAAGCATATGAATCTGGAATCCACACCACATGAGCCTCCAAAGCCTTTCTTTATTCAAAATGGTTGCATAAGAACAAGTATTACAATAATTCACCAGAGGTTCTTTGCATCAATCATCCACCGTAATAGAGCTAAAGGAGCCTCTATTTATACAATGAGAGAGTGCTAAAACCCTAAAACCAAACCTCATAACCTAACCAGCCTGGACACCAAACGAAGAAGCCAAACCTAAATTGAAGAGTTGGGAGTGAGGGGAGGCCTCCACCTAGGCAAGGCGCCCCCACTCCAACCCTGAGCACTGAAACCAAGCCTAGCATGAGCCCACGTGTGATGACGCCCTTATGAGGAGAGAGGGGCGTGAATAGGTAAAGGAGGCGTCTGGATATAGGTAAGCCCATCTTTTAGGTTTGGCTGGAGCCTGTGCTAGGTTTGGGAATCCCACTGATGGTGCAAGCTTCAGTCTTCACCTCGATGAAATCACCGAACCAATGAGTGCTCTCCATCTCATTCTTTAGCTGGAGATGACAAAGCGACTAATTGATAATAAATTAATTACTCACTTAATGATGACTGAAGCTGAGTTATGACAACTCCAAACATCATAAATGCTCCATGAGATGTCATTTAGCCTTTTATTTCGCCGAATTTGGATTAATTTGGAGAGTTTTAATTTTCTCCAAGACAATCATTTTTTTAATAAAAATTCATTTTTTTTCCTCAAAACTAACTTTTTTGAGAAAAAAGGCATTATGTGTCCGATCGATGATCCGAAAGTTGGTTCTGACTAGCTGGTCGATCAAGAATGATTTTTGGCTGAAGGCTAGAGCCTTCAATCACTGAATTCGGAGTCTGGATGACCGATTTATTACAAACGGGTTTTTTCCCTAAGGGGGGTAGTCCCTAACAAAGAGTTTTATAAGGCTCAATGTGGTTAAAGTGTTTTAATTGGTTGCGGATGCGAATGGGTGTTGTTTAGGAGTTATTGTGATTAGGGGTGTTTATTTATTATGATTATGACACATAAATCAAAAGCAATCCACGTTGCTAGCAAGAGACTAAAAGATAAGAATGATTCCAGACTTAGTTAATTATGCATTCACAGATAGGAATTAAAACAGGCATAGACAACTGATCAAAATAAACTAATTATGCAGATTAAAAAAGGACCAGTGTCTTATGGAGTCAAAGTACTGAAATGCGCAAAGGATTAAATAACAAGTTTAGAAATCAAATTAGTGAATAATAGGTTGTGCGAGTGCTCTTGGTAGGTTTTAAGAATTTTATGTGCTCTTGATTAGGGTGTCAACGAAGGTTTGTCAAAAAAGCCGGGAGAATATTCCAAGTTCACTCCGTTGAAGACATGTTGGGCCTGCCCAGTATCCCAGGCTGGTATCGCAGAGATTGACCAGCTAGCTGAGAAACTTATGCAATGTTTAATTAAACAATCAAATCAATATTTTTCTTCATTTTCAAAACATAATAAATTAATCAAAACATGAACTACTTTACTTATGATTATGCAACTATCCTACCCTATTCTACCATTAGCAGTTTATTAAACAAAAATGAACAAAGCATGATAATGGGACGATACAAGCTTCCCCCAAATGGGGGAAGAGGGGTGTGGGAGCCGTAATCCCACTCGTTTTTTTTATTAATTTTTTACAATTTTTGATGACTTTGCTTTTGCCTTTTCCTGAAAGAACAGGGAGAGAAAGGGATGGAAAGAAAAGGGAAGATTTGTCTTTTTGTTCTTTGTCTGCTTCCTTGCTTGCCTTCACTCTTTGGGCTTCTCTCGATTATTCCTGCAAGTAAGAGCTTTAAACAATTCAAACATTATATGTTAATAAAAAATTTAAGACATAAAACTACAAACTAAACTCTCAAAAAGGGGTAAATACCAGCGATGAAAGAGGAGAAAAGACTACGGAAAGGGAGAGAGACAAGGATAAAAGGGGCTGTCCAAAAGGCAAGAAGAGGGCTGTCCAAAGGCCAAAAAGAGGGTAGCAAACAGTAAAAAAGAGGGCTGTCCAAAAAGTAAGAAAGAGGCAAAAAGAGAGCTGTCCAAAAAGTGAAAAAAAGGGCTGTAAAACAGTAAAAAAGAGGGCAGTAAACTAAGTGAAGGCAAAGGAAAAGAGGACAGCGAAGAGGAAAGAGGAAAAGCAACCCAAATAAAGCAAGGGAAGGGAAGCCAAAGGATGGAATTTTTGGGCTGGGAGGATTTTTCCCCAGAGCTAATAAAGAAAAAATATCATGTTGAGTTTTTGGGATATGTTGGGTTTCTCTGTCGTAGCTTCGGGTTTTCATAAGTTATAGACCAAGCCAGCATAGAGGGCTATAATCTAGCACATTGGGCAAGCATTTGCAGCTACCAAGTTGTTTGTCGCCGTTATGTTCTTAGAGGTCTGGGAGTAATGAAAAGTAGTCAGTTATACTTGCATTCTCCTGGCCTCTGATTATGGAACGTACCAGTTTAGTCTCACTTCTGCGAAACACAAAGCCCTTCTGAGTCCCCTTCTGACTCTATTTACCCTTCTGGTACTGGAACTGGCGTTCCCTCGAGGACTGATCCTCCCTTCTCTTCCTTCCCATCAAGCCGAATCATTCTTCTTTTTTGCTACCCGTGTTTCTCTAAGGCAGCCTCTTCAGATCACCTTGCCCTCAGCCGCAACTGCCTTAGAGATCCGAACTTAGGGAAACCCCCCTAGAGCTGGAGAAGAGCCAGCTTGAAGCGAGGAGAGGGGTGTGGTGACATTGGCCTCTCGAGAGAGAGTTGTCGCCGGGCCGGTGCGCCCACGATTTGGGCTTTTAGCACCCGCGTGCCAGTTTCGGGCGACAACACTGTGAAATGCCCTAATTTCACGCAGAAAAAAATGAAAATGCCCGGAATCAAATTCTGCTTCGACAAAAAGATGCTCCCTTCATTAGAGAGTTAGCCTAGCCTCCTTTTGCGGATGGATTATGGAGAGAGACCCAAAAAGTAAGAAGCCCTAGCTTCTGCAGCTGCACAGTGTCTTCTTCTCAGGTAAGCTTTGATACCATGTTAGATTTTTATCATTTAAGCAATATAATCTTAGGATCTTATCTGAGAAAATAACATGCACAACAATAATCACAAGAGACAAGAGACAGAATTTTCCTCGGGGAAACCATAAAGGAGAAAACCCCGCAACTTCCTTAGAGATAGAATGAGCACCAATGGCAACAGTAAAACCCAAAGATAGAGTGACGATCTCCAATAGTTGTTCTCTCTCTCACTTGTGTGAGCACTTCCTCTCTCACTCATGCGTCCCATTTTAGTGAGTATATATATCAAATAGAGAGGCTCACTCTCTATTTATATTCTTTCGTTCACTTAATATTTGACTCAGTTATGTAGGCTCGAGTAATCCTAACTCAGTTATGTAGGCTCGAGTAACCACAACCAGAGTACTAATGACCCGACTTACAACGGAGGGGACTACCTCATGACTTTTAGTAATTCTCCCGATAGGAACATCGGGGTACAAGAAAATACAAGTGATTCTCCCAATAGGAGCATTGGGGATGAATGAAATACAATATATACAAGTGAATACATTTCGAAGTTACAAATACATCAACAGATCAGCTTGAGCAGTTTGACAATGAATGGTTGTATGTGAGCCCTATCAACCAATGGATAGAGGCTTCTTATGCACGGTTTGATTATGTCAGGTTTTGACCCCATGGTATTGAATTGCACATGATGTAAATATTTTATTTGATCATGGTGTCCAGCTCAAGGCAAAGGCCCCACCATGGATTTAGTATTTTATGTATCGACGATTAAAATCGATGCTGATGGTTTATGTGCTAGCCAGGCACAATATGTTTGAGACATCATGTAAAATGCAAATTAATAAACATACCACAACTAGCTATGTGTCACAACGTTAAAGAGATGGGGGCATGATTTCACAAAGAATGGGGTGGGCGAAATATTTAAACCTTTGAGCCAATGGGGAAAAGCCAAATGTCTAAGGGAAAACCCATAAAGTGGTCAACTACCCATTTTGTCCTTTTGTGCCCAGTCATCTAGAAGTTGGTTGAGAAATTTATTGCATGGGAATGGACAAGCCATGGGGGTCAATATTGAATTGGGCAGAGCACCCATTTAAGAAAAATGTGTTTTTGGCTTAATGGGCAAGTAAGAACCCAAAAATTACTCACTCACCCATTATGCATGGACGTTCTCTCTTCCTCACGCGTGGGCTGGAGCTCTGGGCGTTTTCCTCACGTTTGCAGCAGTTACCTACATTTTCCCAACGGCTGGGAAGTTATTTTGCTAATGCTCAGGGGCTGAGCTCTCTCCTAGATGTTTTTACTGTGTTCCTCATTAACCGGTTGGGAAAACCCATTGTTTTGGTTGCATAGCGAATGGAAGAGAAGACCCACGATTTTTGGGTGATTGTTGAGGTTGTTTTGGCCACGTGAAGCCGATAAACGTTTATGAGTTTGAATCCATGAGATGGGGATTTGTAAGGGTCGTTTTTTCCTATGTGAATCCATTGAATCATTGTTGAATTCGGGTTGCTCACCCAAGGGCTTATTTTCTCCATTCACCAAATCGTTTTTTGGTTGAAACGCATTTCTTTCATACCCAACATGTGCATTTTTGTTGTTGTGGGCATCCTTATGGTGGCTTGGCAAAGTAAGTCCAAAAAACCCATCTGTTAGATGGATTCCTGTGTTTGATTAGCAAGTTGGTTTGGCTGGGTAAATCCAAGGAACCATTTGTTAATTGGTTGGCTGTGTGTTTGATGAAAAGTTTGGCTTGGCTGAGTAAGCCCAAGGAACCCCCATGTTATTGGCTTGTTTCCTTAACAGCAAGCGAAACCCAATTGTTTATTGGCTTGGCTAGACAGTCTGTGAAACCCAACTATGTGTTGACTTAACTGTGGGTGTACGGGCTTGTTGTGTGTAAGCCTGTTGTTCCCTCATTCCTTGTGGAAATCATGCCCAGCTCGGGGGTGGCAGTGATGCTGAGAGATTGGTGAGCACATTGGCCTATGATTGGGTGGAACGTTGCAGCGACATAGCTAGTTGCGGACCAGATCGATTACAAGATAAGTATTCACTTGTATTTCTCTTGTGTATTACCTCTACAACTGTATTTATTTGTCTTATGAATTATGAACATGTTCAATGCTTGAATGGATGGTTTGCTTCCGCTGTATAGTTACATTTGTTATGCATCTGTGTATGTTTAATTCAATGCATTTTTATTATTATCATGTTCATGGGGCTAGATTGCCTAGTTTGGCAGCAGCAACAGCAGTGTTGGTCGCGTCCTCTCCATCGTCGGGATGAGGGGTGGGAACGTGACATGCTGGATATCCGTCTCTTGTTGCAGCTCATCCTCCAAGTCAATGACTGTAGGATCTTGTCCACCTGACTCCCTCTGACCACCACAACCTGTGCTCTGTGTCTGTACCTGTACCTGTATATCTGGCACCTCCAACTTGACCCCCGACTCCTATGCTGACTACTGCTCTGCTGGTAAAGTCCAGAGATCTCCGCAAGGCCCTGTCCTCATCGAACTGGACATCCCTTCTCACAATGATCCTCTTGCGAGCAGGAATGTAAACTCTATATGCCTTCAAAATATCGTTGTAACCAACAACTAACCCCTTCTCTCCAGAAGGGTCCAGCTTCTTCCTATTGTCAGCATGAACATGACAATAGCAGACACTGCCGAATATGCAAATGTGACTCACATCTGGCCTGGTGCATGTGAAGACCTCCTTTGGTGTCTTCCTCCCCAAATCTATGTGGGGACACCTGTTCTGAATGTATACTACAATCTTGTATGTCTCGACCCAGAGGAATAGTGGTAATCCCTGATCAAATAGCATGGCCTTAGTTGCTCCAACCATAGTCATGTTCTTTCGCTCTACAACTCCATTCTGCTATGGGGTATGGGGCACAGTGTGCTCCTTCTTGATCTCCTCAGCCGAACAATACTCCATGAACTTATTGGAAGTGTAGTCACCCCCGTTGTCTGTTCTCAACACCCGAATCTTCTTTCCTGTTTGGTTCTCCACGAGATTTTTGAACTCTCGAAACCTCTCAAAGACCTCTGACTTGGCCTTCAGGAAATAGATCCAGGTCTTCCTGGAATAGACATCAATGAAGGTTATGCAGTAACTATAACCATTGAACGAATAGACACTCATACGCCTGCATACATTAGAATGCACCAAGTCCAAGGGCTCCTTAAACTTGTGCTCACTCTGTGGGAAAGGCTTTCTGATGTTCTTCCCCAAAGCACAACCCTTGTAGTGGTTATGCTTTTCCTCCTATACCTAAGGAACTCCAATGATTTCCTGTCTCAAATGCTTCAGTGCTCCATGGTGTAAGTGTGCCATCCCCCTATGCCACAACTCACCCTGATAGTTGTTGTTGCTGCTAACTAGAGCCTTTGCAGGCTCAAAGTGTGGTCTATACACTTTCCCGCTCCTCTTGCCAATCACCCGATCCAAGCTCCTATCTGACCCCTTTGGCCTGATATATACTCTATGGTCACTGAACTTCACCTGATATCCCTTGTCCTCCAGAGTGGAGACTGATATAAGGTTCTTGGTCAGTCCTGGAACATACAACACATCAGCAAAACTGAGGGGTTTTCCAGACTCCCTCTAAAATGAAACAGTGCCAACTCCCTGCGCCTGATACTGCGCATCATCACCCAACTCAATGTGGATCCCTGTTCCACCCTCCTGCAAGTCTCTGAAGAATCTCTTCTATCCAGTCATGTAACTAGATGCTCCACTGTCAATGTACCATATGCTACTCCCTGTGGTGCAAGCTATCAAGCAAAACTCCTCATCCAAGTTCCTGCTGAACTCATCCACCTCTGCAGATCTGGCCATCTGAGTGTTACTCTTCTTCTTCCTGTCTGGGCACTGGGAGGCAAAGTGTCCCTACTTGTGGTAGATAAAACACTTGACCTTTGACACGTCAAGGTTCTTCTTACCATCCTTCTTCGTCTTTTCCTTCCCTTGCTCTTCCCTGTAAGGACTAGGGCCTCCTCATCCACAATCTGTGGGGCACTGCTGGATGAGCCTGATCCTTGACCCATGCGGGTCTCTTCCTGCACAAAGCCATCCCATAGTCTCTGCCAATCAGGGAGCTTCTCCCTAGCCACAACACCTTTGACAAAGGTGTCCCATGGCTTAGAGAAGCCATTGAGGGCTATCCGAACTAGCTCCTTATCCACTGTCTTAGAGTCAACAGCTCCAAGCTCATCCCTGATCTATGTGAGCCTCGTGAGATAAGGCACCACTCCTTCTTCCTTGGCCATCTTGGTGCTGAGCGTCCTCTCTTGCAACACCATTTTCCGGTTCTTGTTCTTGCTTTGGTACAGACTCTCCAAAGCCGTTGTTGAAATACTGAGAGGGGGGTGAATCAGTATTTATACAATTAAAATTTAATCAAAAGCAAGTTGTTGATCACCAATCACGGCACATCATCAATATGTATGAAAATAACAAGATGCGCAGTACATAATAATTTTTGACGTGGAAACCCAAGTTCTGGGGGTAAAACCACGGAAGCCTTTTAAAAATAGTTTACCAGAAATAACTGGAAGGAGGATACACCCCCTTTATTATTATAAAGACTTCAGATTTTCGAGTTGTGACTGGAAGGAGGCTACGACCTCCTCATTTACAGGCTTCAACCTGAAGGAAGCTTCAACTCCATAGTTTTCCGGCTTTAACTAGAAGGAGGCTACAACCTCCTTTCCTTACCCCATCCTACACCCTGAAGAAAAAGATTGCCGAACCTGTGGAGCTGTCACATATCAAACCCTGTACTCTCTGTTGATAACATTTGCACTCTGATCATTGCCAAATCTTCCTTGTATATAAATCACTCCCACACACTGCTCGTCAAACCCAATCACTGAAGCATCTCGGCTCTTTTAACACTGAACATCATCATAGGGCATGTGCTACCATCATCATAGTGCATGTACACCATGGAACATTTTACTGCATACTAGTACATAGACTATACATACACTATATTGTTCACAAACTTATACACTTATTTACGACTGTGCACTCACATATCATTTACTGATAAACCACTATACACTATACATATTCTGTACACTATATACACTTATGTTTACTGTATACACTTACATTCTTATTGTACATACACATACATCCTTCTCATTATTTTTATCTACATATCACGGTAAACTCACATATACACTCACCACATACTGTATGCATCAATATAAACATACTTTGAACTGTGTAGGCAACTTTTTTCCTGAACTGTGTATGTCCAGGATAAAAAGCAAACTTGTACTTTGCTGCTGGGTTGTGTCTGTCCAAGATAAAAACCAAAGTTTTGGGACTGTAAGGGGTCACTGCAACATATCCATGCTTGAACTGTTCAAGCTTTCAAAGAGCAGTAGTATCAGGCTGTATACTTATTCAACCACCAGAAGAAAAGAAGAACTCGACCTGCTGCTCCTTGACACCAAACAAAATTCACTCTCCTACCCAAAATTTAGTCTACTGCTCCTCAAAACCGAACTTCTCAGTTGCCGATAAGAAGGTATCCTTCCTCTGCTGCTGTCCACGAAAACTCAGACTTTAAACCAGCAAAATTCCTTCCTCTGCTGTTGCTGTTAACCTCGCATCTCTTCTCAGCTACTGCAAGTTCTACCCCAGTTTACCAAAAACTCATACCAAAAGAAATATATGCCACTTCAGTCTTGAGTCTGCTGTTTTTTTTTTGAAATACTCACGGAAATCTCAGTCAACACCAGCGAGAAGCCTCAGCTAAATGTGATTTTTCGTGTCTTAAAAGTGAAGTTAATTTTGTGTATTAATACACAATCAGGGATATACTGAGGCCAACTTAGGTTCGTTTTAAAAAAAAGATTAACTTGTTGGGGCTGACTTCCTTGTTGGAGTAATAAAGATAATTAATATTGAAACATTCATTTATTATTAACATTAAAACATTCATTTATTTTTAAACCTTTTATTTGTGACACATTGTGTTTTCCAAAAGTGTTTTAATTTGTCAATGTTGACTGGAGTCGATTTCATAGAGGGGTTAAAATACTTTATTAATTAATGTTTGTTTTTTTTGTTTGTTTTTTGTTTTTTTGTTTTTTTGTTTTTTAAATGCTTAAGAGGTCTTTAACTTAATGTGGAGACTTTTAATGTTTTATTTATTTGTTATTAAACTTTTGTTTTAATGCTTTATTTATTTGTTATTAAAAAAGATTTTAAACACTTTAATAGCTTGTTAAAAAAATGTTTTAACATTCAATTTAATATTAATTTAAATATCTTTTAATACTTATTACTTGTTACAAGTTTTATTGAGGTTTTATATGTTAAGGTATAGGGTAAAATGTAGGTTTAAGCAACAAAGGTAAAGTGTTTTTAGGGAGTTTAGTTAGGTCAACAAGTTACTTCATACTTCATTAACGTAACCACCAGGATGTAGGGTTGCCTATACTTCTCCTAGGGTACCATGACCTTTATCAAACGCAAATGACCACTGAAAGGGTCATTTGGACTCTTGCAACTTTTCAACCCACCAAGGACACATTCTAGGGCAATAGGGCATGGTCGTGGTACTGGGGAACCAAGAAGACAACTAGGGAACCATAGAACCAACTTAGGGGTACTTAAACACTCTACAACGTGTTCAGGGCTTCTGTCATTGTCCCAAGGACTCCAAGGGCTTCAAACTTGGGCTTGGACAAGGTCAAAAGGTCTCCTTTTACACTAATACTTTTTTAACCCTTAGGGGCTCCTCAACGGGCACCAAGACACACTGACACACACCTGTTGGCATCGATGACAATTTAATCAACAGCTGTCCACATCTCTACTGCGGTCTTCTTACCAAAAAGGTGAGGAACTAGATGGTCCTTTACTCCATCCATGATAATTAGCATGGATCTGGAATCAATCTTCTTCCAAGCTACTAGATCTGTCGGATTTGTGGGTGCAACCTTCGTGGAGTCAATGTGCTCCTCTGCATCACTGACATCTGATATCCTTGTGATCCTTTCTTTCCATGTAGGAAAGTTTCGAGCACCCTGGAGTCTATCCTCAACTCTCAACTGCACGACCATAGTGAAGTGTCCCTGCCAAACCCTAGATCTGGAAGTCTAGGTTTGTGTCTTCCTATAGATCTTCCCTTGATCTATCACTGCTGCTGCAAATCTCTCAGCTTTAGCTCACCAGAGCTCTAATACCATGTAAATTTTCCTTTAATATTCAACTAGGGCTAAGCAGTGCATTCAAAATACTTACCGATAACCACACATGCATATCTTTTACAATATGCAGCGTAATATAAAACTGAGAAATAACTCACAACATCACAACATAAAAAATGACAGTTATTTTGGGTATGGAAACCCCCGGAAAAACCCAAGATGGGAAAACCGGTGCAGCAGTCAGATATAGATTTTATTATGAGAAAATATGGAGCGTTTACAATACTGCAAATTCACCCAAACCTAGCCAATGCAGTTACACGGCAGAATCACTGGGCAAAGCCCCAGCTAAACCCCAGCACCCTCTTGCGTGAGTGTACGGCCTAACTGTACGAAGCTCGGTGATGTTGTTGCTCGCTCCTCTGTCTTCCTAGCTAAATCCTCTGTCTGACTTTCTCTCCCTGTATGTATCCTGTCTCTATCGGAATACAAGTGTGTGTCCTCTCCACCAATTGATCTCTCTTTTATAACTTTAGGTAAAGCAGAAACCCTAATTTCACTTTCACTTTAACTAGTGTTTCACTAAAGTTAATTTAGATCACTTTAATTTATTTTCCAAAGTAAACTTATGAAAAGTAAATTAAATACAACTGGTTTCCTAATTTAAGTCTTCTGCATGCATGCAGGAAGACCTTTCTTGTTGCTGCTAGTTTAACACTTTGTCAGTACTGGAGCCTAGAAGGTTTCCAGGGCACCTTCCTTTGAAGGTTGACCTGTATTGCAAGTTAGTGCAAAGGAAAACTTGCTAGAGTCTGAAGGAAGCAAACCCAAGTAATTTATCCACTTGTGAGACACCACCATCCCCTATTCCTATCTGTCATGCATATGTCACTTTGGTTGAGTGTATTGGTTATTATTCGGTGAGATCACTTAGTCAAAGTCATTCATAAGTCATTTTCCTTTACCTAGCCTTGATTTCCATCTTCACCCAGCACTAGCACATTGTGTACACTTTGTAAGTATGCCATGAACAAGCATACTTCCAGAAGGTTCTAAGATTTTTCACAAGCACATGTCTATCTTACTTACTATTATTATTATTGTCACCATGATTGTGAATAGCATGATTTAAGCTTGGTTTTGATGTACAACATTGGAGCATTTCTTACCTTGGATGGTTAGAGTATCTCACCTTCAGTTTAGGTATTTTGACCTGGTCAACCTAGTTGACCAAGTCAAGCACAGTTTCCAAGGCAGTGACTCAAAAAATAACATGGCCTATATTTGTTCCAGACATGCCCAAGACCAATACTACGGTTTCAGTTTTGAGAGTTTGGCCCTATTGTCCGCCGATTACACACCAGCAACAGAAATCAATTGAAAGCTGTCTCCTCACTTGAGAAAGTGGGAGAGGTGTGACCTTGGGGGCAAACACAGAGCTAGGTACTGTCACCTACTCTTAGCTCCTCCGTTTAGGCTAACTCCTAACAAAGCCAAGGGGGGTAGTCCCTAACAAAGAGTTTTCTATGGCTCAATGTTTAAGGTAATTTTTAGATGTTTCGGATGCGGATGGGTGCTGTTTAGGAGTTAATGTGATGTATTGAACACAAGACAAAGCAATCCACGTTGCTATCACCGAAATTGAAAGATAGACAAATATTTGAGAACTTCACAAAATAAATAAAGCATTCACAGATATGATTTATAATCAAACATTCGATGGACAAATGGCCCAGATTATCAACAATGCGTAAAAGATAGGACCAGTGCCTATGGAGTCAACTTATCAGAGATGCTTCGAGTGTAAACATGTGAATCCCAAAAGATGCTAGTGAATGCTAGGTTTTGCAGGTGCTCTTGGTAAGTTTTAAGAGTTTTTACTTGTGATCTTCACTTATGGTAGCTGGATGTCCTAACCGGTAATACCTTCAGTGGCTCCGTTCGAAGACATGACGGACCTGTCTGGGATCAAAGGTAAGTGTTCAATAACTTAACTACCAGTGCCCAGATTAGGTAGCTCAGCGCCCACACTTGGAATTTGCCCACATGCCTCGGTATTTATCGAACAACACCGGTGCGTTGGTTATGGGGAAAAGTTTTAGTTAAGTTCCTCTTGTGGGGTTTAGAGATCCAATGCCGTTTCTAGGTATTTCGATCAGAGATCGGTCAGAGCATACTCCAACAAGGAGGAAAGGGGGTTAATTAATTAAAGGGGTGTGAGTTGCGAATTTTATTAAGTTAATTAATTAAAACTCTCCGACAGAAAGCGCTCTTCACCTCGTCTTATGACAGTGGTTCAAGAGACTTAGCTAATCTATATGCTTGATGCAAGGATATGCAGTGGGAATGCTCTCCGATAGAGAGTGCTCTTGACTTAGATTACGGCAAGTTCAAGAGACTTTCAAGATTAATTGATTAACTTATTAAACAATGAAAAGACAACTCTCCGATAGAGAGCACTCTTGATCTACAAAGTGAGATTCAAGAGATTTCTACTTTAAACAATTGAATTACTTATGAAAGATACAAAAAATTAAAAGATGAAGTAATCAACCTAGTTAATGAAACAAAATGGGCTAATCTAACAATTAGTATCTACTTTGCAAAAGAAAATGAAACTACTCTAAGTACTCGAAATAAATCTAAGCTAAGAACAAAAAACACTCTTCCCCAAATGGAGAAGAAAAGCCAAGTATGGGAGGCCCTATCCCACTTAGCTTTCTTTTATTAATGAAGTACAAATGCCTTTGGAACTTAATCATTGTCAGGACTTTGAGAAGTAACTTAAGTAAAAATGAAAAACTCTTATGAGTTTGTACAAAGGAGAATGACTTCTTTTTTGGCTTTGGATCCTTGTCTTTGGATCTAGTTCTGCTCCATTTTCTTGTTTGGTTTTGCTTTTGGTTCACCTGTGAATAAGAGCTCTAAACAAGGACTAGTAAGAGTGTTAGGAAACCAATTTTAACCTATGATTAGAAAAGATTAAGTGGATGAGAAGACAAGTGCCTTATGAGATGAAAATAAAATATCAAAACAATGGAATGAGACCCAAAATCAAAACTTGGAAAGGATCAGGTAAGCTCACTGTTTTTTATGTAAAATGCACGATTTTTTACGAAACGACTTGAGACTTTTTGCGTATTTCAAATTAAAGATTTTTTAACATTTTAAGCTAATTTCCAGAATCTAGAAAATTGCAGAAAATTGCAGAAAATCAGTAAAAAAACAGCAAGTACAAAAATGGCACGCTTTTCAAGAAAAAGTCAAAAAATTAAAAAAAATAAAAATTTTGAAAATTTTCTGATTTTTAATGAATTTCCAGAATTTAGAATTAACAAAAAAAGTCAAAAAACAGCGAGCTTGAAATGGCACACTTTTCGAGAAAAAGTCAAAAAATAAATAAAATTTTTGATAAATTTTGAAAATTTTCTGATTTTTAATTAATTTCCAGAATTTAGAATTAATGAAAAATACAGAAAACCAGCAAGCCTAAAAAATGGAAAATTTGCACGTTTTTCGAGAAAACTCATGCACGTTTTCCAAGGCAAAAAGAAAGATGGATTTAAAAAGGAAATGAAACTAAATCTTTAAAAATGGACCTTTAGAAAAATCGATCTAGCTTTGAAAAAGTAGATCTAAGGCTAGAAAGCCTAGATCTAAGGCTAGAAAGCCTTTGTGGGTGTGATGAGAGGACCAGAAACTTTTGTCCTTATGTATTTATGTAACAAAGTGACGTTTATGTAAATAAAGTGAATGTGTTTTTATACTTTAGAAAAGTGGGTTACACTTAAATGATGTATTTAATAATTAAAGTTTTTAATTATTAAAAGTGAATTAAGTTGTAGACCCTTGATTTTGTAAATGATCTTCAACCCTAGATCAGGTAGGTGATGAAGGTAGTTGCAAAAGTTAAGCATAAAACAAAGAGAGAGGACAAATAAAGAAACCCACCATCAATGAAGAGAGAGAAAAAAGTTTGAGACCAAAGGAGAAAGAGAAAACCCTTGGCATAATTCCCAATGCATTCAGCAGAAGGTACAACCGCATTTATTGCAGCCTGAGCAATCCATACAGCACGTGTGAGCACAGTTTTCGAGGCAGCACCGTACAACAGGCAGAAAGTGCATTTATTGCAGGATGATACGAATCCTGAGGCAGCAGAAATCAGCAGAAAGTACAATATGTACCACACGTGTGACAAAAGTGCAGTTCGGTACAACACACGTGTGAGGCCATACAGCAGATTGTTGGCACAGATTTCGAGGTAACTTGTTGAAAGTGGTTTTTGGGAATTTTTGCCTGTAGGGTTCAGAAGAATAATTTTTCAAGTGTTGTTGGAAAATTTCTGAATTTTTTCCTTTAATGAAAAAATCTTCTTTCTAGGGTTTTGCCCAGTCTTAGACCAAACATCCGTGTATTTATGGTGTGAATGACTTACTTGAGTATTGGAACAATTCTTGATCTTGGTGGTTCATATTTTAATTATAAACCCTAGGTTGATCAAGTGTTTGATATAATATGTAAATGAGAGAATTCATATTTATGTCTGAATTTCTTCAACCCTAAGCCTGTTGTTCATCCCCCCATCTGACCCTCTTCTTAACTCTCTAATATCTTGGGTCTGCCCTATAAGGCTGCCCTTGTGTTGCCCTAACTAAACCCTCTCTCTTACGGTTTCCTTACTCTCCTCCTTCCTTCCCCAAGCTGCTATATCAGCCCTCTCTTACCTTTTCATGACAGCCCTCCCTCAACCTACAGGGCTGCCCTTTAAAGTGGCAGCCTTCCCATCTACCTAGACCTTGTCTTTACCTGCACATAACCACTGACAAATGGTTAGTAGCTACATATAGAGAGACAACACTAACATTTAGTTGGAGTAAGTATGGGGATATTGGACTTGACATAAAACACAGAAATATCATTTTGTTACTGTATTTTCTACACACGCACAGATACACATATTTGTTTCAGACTTTATTGTTGGATAGTAAATGCAATGCTGAAATCTTGTTAAAATTCTAATGCTGCTAATGAATACATGGGTGACAATTGATATATATTGTTGTGCATGCTTTAATACTTTTACTGCTGCTATGAAACGTCACTAAACTTTGTATGTTAATGCTGCAATACATGTCACTTATGTCACTATACTAATACTACTGCTATTTACCAACTTTTGTTACTTGTACCGTTGTATTTGCATACTTTAGATGATCACTGGACAATGCTAGCATACTTGTCTTGTCGTTTAAGGTGCATATATTGCTGCAATAATAACCATACAACTCCTTACTCACTTTCTAGACTCCATTAGGCACTGGTCACTGATAACCTCGAAAGAGAATATTTTGGTGTTTAGTGTCTTGGTAGAGTCAAAATAGGGCTCTCCCCTAGGAGGCTTAGGCTTACAAAGCAGTTAGGAAAATTTGACTAAGGTAACAGTGGTCACTTCCTCCTCACATGCTTACCGGTGGCTCGGACTTCCATTTCAACCAGTAACACCTTGGCATATTTTCCTCAAATTTCAACCAACCATTCATATACTATTACCGAAACTGCATATGACATTACATCTTCATCCTTCCGTGAAAGAGCATAAAAAACTACATTGTCCTTCCCCTTTTTATGTAGTGTTTCCATATAAAATGTGACAAGTTTTTCTACCCACTTTTGTTATTCTATTGACAATGTTTCCTGTTGTACGATATCTATTGTGATCTATATGTATCAAAAAATTGCTTCCTAGTAGATATCGTTACCATTTTGCTAATGCATGCATAATGGAAAGCATCTCCTTATCATATGTAGACTTTAAGCATTCTCTCTTATTAAGTTATCGATCTCAAATGTTATTGGGTGGCCTTCTTATATCAACACTACCCCTATTCCAAATCCTAAAGCATCACACTCAATTACAAAAGGTTCTGTGAAATCTAGAGTTGTTAATACTAGCATTGAGGATATAATTTTCCTAAATGCATCAAAACATTTTGATGCCACATCATTCCATTGAAATGAATTATTCCTTAAGAGATTTGTTAAGAGAGTGATCACATTAATTTTGGATGAATCTCCAGTAGAATCCTTTCAAGCCTAAAAATCCCCTTAGCTTAGATATGCTATTCGGCTTGGGCCATTCTGTGATTGCCTTGATTTTAATTGGGTCTACCTTGATACCTTCCTTGGATATCACATGACCAAGGTAATCTAATTCTTCTTTACCAAATGTGCATTTTGACATCTTCACATAGAACTAATTTCCTTCCAAAAGAGACAGTACTTGTTCCAAATGCTTGAGTTGTTCCTTCCAAATTTTACTATATATGAAAATGTCATAAAAAAAACTAGTTAAAACTTCTTAGATAGCGTCAGAATAGATCGTTCATGACTACATGAAAGATGGTTGGAGCTTTAGTTAGCCCAAAAGGCATTACCTTGAATTCATAATGTCCATGAATTTGGAAATCAATTTTTGCCACATCTTCCAATCTTACCCTGATTTGATAATATCCTGATCTCAAATATAATGTCAAAAAATGCTTAGCTCCATGAAGTTCATCTAGCATTTCATCTATGGATGGAATGGGGAATTTGTTCTTGATTGTTATTTTGTTTAGTCCTCTGTAATCTATACACAATCTAAAAGACCCATCCTTTTTTCGAACCAACACTACTGGAGTCACATAATCTTTCAATTTCAATTTTATGGTGATGTGGATACCTATAAAGCTTAACATCAACAAGAATTGATCCTGGTTTCACTCTTCCTTTCTAGTGGTAGCTCCATGGGTATATCTTGGAATACCTTTTTTTGCTTTTGGATTAATTCTTGAATCTCTAGTTGAGTGGTGTGGGGCCAACTAGTTCTCACACTAGTATCTCCAATTGGTGGCATTGTAATATATAAGTTTGTGGTCCTTGTTACCACCTAGTTTGCATAGAGATGATTGCAAAGACAAAATATGACAAAGAATTAGGAAACTTGTAGTTTCAAGGCTTATCTTAAGCACTCTTCTTCTTCTTCTTCTTCTTCTTCTTTTGCATCTCTTTTGCCCATGGTCAAAAGATAATGACTGTAAAATGACATGACAGCTATATTACATGTGTAAAAGGGCTAGCCCAACTATGACAGTTATAGTAAACGGTGCTCTAGAGTGTTTTTTTACCTAGATAAATATAAATCCTTGTGATTTATATTGTCAAATTTTTTCACTCAATCATGCCTCCAAAGGCATGAGCATCCTTACTAAAACTGATATAGGCTAGTGTTCCTAGTCCTTAGTCTCTCTGTCATGAATCACTTTTTTCACCATGTTTTTCTTCTTTTAAATGTCAATTTAGGTCCCTTGGGGGTTTCAACTTGGTGGATCTAATTGAGTAATTTTGTAATTTCCTATCAGTGTCACGTTTATTTGTTTATTCCTTAGAAGGGTTGTGTAACTCCATGGTCTATCATATTACAATTTATGCTGCTTGTTTGAGATATTAGGCATCCATAGGAGGGGTATCTGGCAAGTGGCATAAGTTAGTTTAAGAGATAAGAAAATAAAAAAGTGTATGTGAATGTTGTCTTTCCTTAATAGGGTATTGCTAATTAAATTAATTGCTTGCATAGACAATCTATCATGTCCTTCTCTAGGGGGTTTTATCAAAGCACTTTTAAACAAGTCCTAAGGGGGAATCATCCATAGACTCCAAATGCCCTAGGATTGGAACTAGTTTTCAAAACTCTCCCATCAACTATACTACTACGAAAACTTCAAGTTTTGTGAAGGCTAACTCTTCAAATCACCTTGTCCGCTCCATTACCATAGCCTTGCAATCCTATCTTAGAGAATCCCCCCTCAAGTTGGAGAACAACCAAATGAAAGTGCAGAGTGGTCGTTATCGAGGTGACAGTGAGTAACACCTCCAGGTTGTAGCTGGACTAGACTATTCTTGGGACTTTAATCACACATGACAGTTCAAGTTGTAACACATAGAAAGTTGACGACTCCTATATATGCTTTGCAACATGAACCTTTTATCGAAGCTGTAATGTCCCCGGTTTCGACCCCGTTTGCATGATGTATATATTGTAATTAATCGTGGTGAGGAGCTCAAGGCAAAAGCCCCACCATCGATTTGGGTGTGTATGTTTCGGCAATGGGGATAATTGCCAATGGTATGCTGTGCTATAAGGCACATTATAATTCGGCATCATGTAAACACGCACATCAATTAAACTAAAACCACAACCAGCTACGGCAGTGCAACGTTGAATGAAAAGGGCGTGATTCCAAAGGATAAGGGGTGGGGGATGTCAAACCTTGGTTTATGGGGGGAAAACCCATGTTTTGTCACTTTGTTGATTTCCCATCTTCCCTTGTCAACCTCTTTAATGCTTCAGCTGGTGGTTGAGGAGTTATGGCTAAGTGGCTGAGGGCAGTTATTGCTGAAGTGGTGGTGGTTGTGGCAGGCTGTCAGCCTTACCCACTTGCCCACTCCACCCACGTCTGCCCATTCTTCTCCCTCACGCACTCTTCCCTGGTCAGTTCACTCTCACCACGGTTTTGTTTCTGGATCCTCCTCACGCACAGGTTTTGGGGCGTTTTTCTAGTCTCACGCAGGTTTTCTTCCTCTCCCCCATGAGGCTGAGCACCCACGAACTGCAAATTCGCGTCCTTCCTGCTGTGTGTGCATCCACGGACAAAAACAGAGCCGTTTTTCCTCACGCAGGGCCTCCATTGTCTGTTCCTTTCCTTGCTGGTTCGGATTGTTTAACCACGCACAGGTATTCTTCTGTTTGGGGCGCACATAGAGAGCTGAGAGCCGTGCTCTTGCATCCACGACTGGCTGTGAAGGGCCATTCACGTTTTTGGCTGTCTCACAGGCTATTTGGGTCGTTTTTTCGCGGCTGTAAGTTGTGCTCACTGATAGATTCGGGGCTGTAGTTTTCCCCCTGTTGTGAATGTCATTACTGTTACGTCTGGGGCTGTTGTAAATTCGAGTGAGAGTCATTTTGGCCACGATAGGGCCAAGAATGACTCAGAATTCGTTTTCCCTGTTTAAGCTGTGACAGCTAAGTAATTGCCTGAGTGCAATGGTTAGTCTTCGGACTGTGCTGGCTTGGCTTGTCTGTTGAAAGCCTGGGAAACCCAGCTGTGTTAGTTGCTGTTGTGCCCCCTTGGCTATGTATAAGCCTGCAATTGACCTTTATTCCGGAGGAATCATGCCCAGCTCGGGGGTGGCAGCGTTGTTGAGAGATTGATGAGCAACCTGGCCTATGGTTGGGTGGAACGTTGCAGCGACGTAGCTGGTTGCGGGTGAATTCCTCATCAACAGATAAGTGCTGCTGTTTATTGCATCTCTGTAATTTATATTGATGTTAAATGCTGGAATGTATATGTGTTTGCTTCCGTTGATTGTTGAAGGACTGTGCATCCTTGTATGATGAATTGTGCCTGTTGTTTAGGCTTTAATTTCAGCATTTGATTTCTGTTTATGTTCATGGGGTGATTTGCCCGGTCGTGTTTTGATGTGTTCGTCGCATCCTCTTCGCTGGTTGAGGGATGGGGACGTGACAGAGTGGTATCAGAGCCATGGTTGTAGCAATGGGCCTCTATGGGCCAAGAAGATGCAGTGACAGAAGGTAGAATTACCTTCTCTGTTCAGCAGAGCAGCAAAAATTTTTGGGAAAATTTGGCTAAGTGTGAGCAGTCAGACCACTGGAGGAAGTGGAATTCCGCCGTTGCGGAGGGACTGACAAAGTCAACGTCCGCCGTTGCGAACGAATGGGTGAAGTTTCCCGTCCGACTGTTGCGGAAAGGTTCACAGAGTTAACCTCCGACCGTTGCGGAAGAATTCCGGAAGTGCCACTGTTGCGGATGGCGGAGCGATCCCGCATCCGACTCGAGATCCGTTTGATCGCCGACGCCGCAGAAAAATTTCAAAAATTCGGCTAAGTATGGAACGGTCGGGCCATTGAAGGAAGTGAACTTCCGCCGTTGCGAAAGGATTGGTAAAGTCTTCCGTCCGCCGTTGCGGATGGAGAAGCAATCCCGCGTCCGATCCAAGAGTCATCCGATTGCCGACGAAGAAGAAATTTTGGAAATTTGAAAATTTGTCTAAGTGTTGGAGAAATCGGAAGGGAGAGTTGTCCGACATCCGATGTTCCGAGAGTCCGCTGACGTCCGACGTTACGAGAGTCCGCCGACGCCCGACGTAAGTGCCAAATCGGAAGGATTCGGACTTTGGTCAGCCGCTGTTGCGGAAGACTTAGAGAAGTAGAACGTCCGCCGTTGCGGAAGCTGAAGACATCCGACTTCCGATCCAAGAGTCAGCCGACGCCCGATGTGGAAAGTTCGTCCAAGGAAGAGCGGACGTCGGAAGGATTGAAGCTTCCAAGGAGCCGCCGTTGCGGAAGGTTGGAACTTCCGAAGAGCCGACGTTGCGGAAGGTTAGAGCTTCCGGGGAGCCGCTGTTGCAGAAGGATTGGAACTCCCAAGGAGCCGATTCAGCGGACGGGATAAGGCTTCTGAAGAGCCGATTCTGCGGCTGCGAGATCGGTTTGGGAGCCGATTCAGCGGACGAGATGATGGTTCTGACAGCCGATTAGAGAGACAGCCGACAGCCGATTCTGCACAGGGAAAATTTGTGTTTTAGGTGGGGTTTTCCCAGCAGATTTTGACTGTTTCTCAATGAAATTTTGAGCTGTTTTTCAGTGAATTTCAGGGCTGAGGAGAAAAATGGCGGCAAGCTAATGCGCCAGATTGCGCGAAAACCAATGATTTACAAAAACAAAAAAAAAAAACGAGGGCGCTGCCCTCGACCCGCAGCCACAAGGGGGCAAGCCCCCTTGACACCCGTCGTCCCTTGAGACAGTCGCTCTTGAGAAAAGAAAATTCTATGTTTTAGGAAAGAGTTCGAATCAGAGAGATTTCACAAAGGACAAAAGGGATGCCAAAAATGTAGTTGCCAAAATGGCTCTGAGATCATTAGAAGAATGTGAAAATTCTACTTTGCAGCTGCGTGTAAAATGCCAAGATTGGTGAAAGTCTTCATTCTTAGAAGGGGTGTGGTTTTCACATCCGAGGTCGGAATGACGCGTGTGAATAGGCGTTGGAAAGCTTATCCAGCAAGGAACAAGGATAGTGACTGGAATCTGAGCATGGAGCAGCAAAGTGCTAATAATGGCCGCTGTTGTCAAATGGACAAATCTGGACAGTTGCATGCCCAGGGGCAGCAAGGACTACGAAGTCAACCAGCTGCTGTGTGGAAAATAAATTCCATAAGAAGATGAGGGATTTGAAAAGGGAAGTTTTCCTTAAGACCCTATCTTGCTGATTATAACTACATCTCCTACGTTTATGCTTAAAATGCATAAGGATATGTTCTGTATGAACCACTAACGATAATCATTGTTTTGATGTTGGCATTAGTGGACAAACCAATGGTGACATGGACCCGGATGAATATGTTGCTAATGCTGATGAATGAGACCAGCAACCCTCTGGAGAAAGGGATAAGGCAACAGGTCCATAACAAAAGTTGGTGAGCAGATGCTGCAATCTCCTGCAAAGGACCAACCAAAGTGGTCATGTCAAGGGTGTAAGTAAGACCCATGCAGGTAAGAGTTTGCTTATGACAGAGTCCATGGATTGGTACAGGTAAGAGACCTCATACCATGTGAATATTGGAATGTAGAAAAGTATCATGCCTATATATGTTGATGACATTGATTATAATCATGCATCCTATATGAATTAGTCATGGTTAGGCCATGCACGGTATATTGAATGCAAGATAGCATGAATGGATAGGCATTAAGAAGATTTTGTGAACCTTGTAGTTATGCAATGGATGTATGCCTATGAAGGGTGTGAGTGACTGATTGCCTAAGTAAAGGTGCAATGTTGTGATGTATGGCATGAATGCATTGAGACGAATGCATGTGATAGTATGAATAACAAATAGCTGGAATGATGAATTAATGATAATTCTGGAACTGTTTCGAAGGCTGTTATGAATGCAGGATAGTCATGATCAATTGGCTGCCAGAAAAGCTCTATGGAAGAGCAAGGTGGTATGAATGATACGCCTGTGAAGTAAGGGTATCTAAACTTTCATTTAATTGCATGAATGATATGACTATACCTTGCAATGTTAGCATGATAATGATTGCACGAAGTAAATGAGCTTTGAGAACACTGATGTGACTAACCTTTGAAGTATTTGAGTTTTATAAATTCTGAAAATGCTTCAGTGATGGTTGTAGCAATGAGATCATATATGCATCCATACTTACCAAGTGTTTGGTTGATGGAAGCTCATGTTTCAGGTAGATTCTTTCGAGAATGGCATTGAAAGGTAAGACCCTGACCAATGCTGGAATCAACCATGTGAAAGAGCTTGTTAAATTTGAATTGTGAATTTCAAATATTGCTGACAACTATTAGTCACTACTGGCTTGCATAAGCTTGTGTTTGGATGTTGAAGCTTATGTTTCAGGTAGATTAATTTAAGAA
>LPNX010792433.1:1034198-1049394 GCA_001517045.1 Pseudotsuga menziesii | reverse complement strand
ATGAAAGGGTTTTCAATATTGATTACACTCTGGGGAGTGGACGCACTCCTGGTGTCTCAATATTTGATAGTGAATGATATGAAATGTGATTACAGTTTTAGAGCAATGATGCTGATGAGTTTGCTTGTATTGCTTATGTTGCTTGTGTTGACAGGCTAAAGGTAAAGGTAAATGGTAAATGGTTGTTGTGAGGGGTTGCGGAGTAAGGGTTATTGTTGATATAAGTGTATGTTGATATAAGTGTACGGTTGGTATAAGTGTATGTGTCATTGTTGACATGAGTATATGATGGGTTGTGATATGCCTAAGGATCCATAGTAGATCCTCGACCTGGAAATGGTCATGATAAAGTTCCAAGCCCAGTTGACATGGTTATGTACTGGCTGGACATTAATTATTTGATGTTGTGGAGCAGCCGGCGTGCTGACCTAACATCTGAGTCCATAGGCGATCCCAAGGCTTGCAAGGCGAAGCAGGATCCTGTGGACGAACGAGGAAACGCACAATACAGATAAGTATTGGATTATTTTGCTTATGAATAAACATGTGTATATGATTTGGTTATGATGTTTTATCTCTAGAACAAGATAAGGCTAATGAGAATAAACTAAACACGTGAATTTATTCAATGTTTGGATATAGGTGTCGCTAGAAGCGAAGGACTATGAGAGCATCCTAGAGGTGCATGTGGACATGTTACTGTCCTGGAAAACTCGGAATGAGCGGTAATGAAAAAGGTGCTAGTAAGACGAGGGAGTCCTAGCAGCCGAGACAAACCATGTGGAGAGACTCCATGGTTTAGAGGTCTGGAACAGACCAAAGACACTAAGTGTCATGACCAAGAAGGATTGGTCCAGCATTCACGGTGAAGTGAAAGAGGCTGAGAGCATGAAAAGCCACTGCAATGGTGTGGGTTCCAGGATGGAACAAAACAAAGAGGAGAAAAACTCTTACTGCTCTCTCTTGCCTTTTGATTATATATATACATATATATATGTTTATGCATTATGAAAAACAAAGGATTGTTGAATGCATGTATGATTGAGAATGGAATGTGTGTATTTGCTTGAGCAAATTTGTGAATGCTGGAATGGTTAATTCCCTGCCCAGGAATGGACATGAATGAGCTCATGTGCCTGTTGGGGAAAGGCATGAAAAATATTTAAGTTTCCTTAATGGAACTTGAACTGTCATGCCAATTGGGTAATTAACTAACTGATTTGGATGCCTATATTACGCTTGGTCTGATAGACTTCAATGGTGCATTTCACAGGTGAGAAAAGTGAAACCAAGTGGTGCACGTTGATTATGGAAGCAGATCAAAAGTTGTTGGACTTAGCTGGAAGTCTCCTTCAAGTGATTGCCAAGACCCAAGAGAATCTTGGGGAGATGCTCAAGATACAGAAAAGGCAGAGTGAAATGAACCACCAGATTTTGCAAGACTCTATTGGTTTGCAAAGGGAGGTGAAAAGCCTTTTGGGAGCAATCGGCAAAGGAGAGGAAGGTGGATCAGCATTGGGACAATCGTCCAAGCTACCCGATAAGAAACAGTCCAGGCATGAAGACTCAAAGGAAATTGAGTAGGTAAAGATGAAGCAGCCAGTGAAATGCTGGAGATGCGGAGGACATCATTTACGTCGAGACTGCCCAATGAGGGAACATGATGAGGGCAATAGCCGCAAAGTTCCTAAACTTCGGGATCAGCAAGAAGCTGAGAACCAGCAGGAAAAGTCCATGGAAGCCGAGAGGCTTGGTCGTGAACGTTCAAAGTAGATGATTGAACGTGGTATAGATCTGCAATTTTGAAATTTTGATGTGCAATTGTATATGTATTGTATATATGTAATGGAACACCGAGGACGGTGTTATTCCAAGGGGGAGGGGAATGTAATGTCCCCGGTTTCGACCCCGTTTGCATGATGTATATATTGTAATTAATCATGGTGAAGAGCTCAAGGCAAAATCCCCACCATCGATTTGGGTGTGTATGTTTCGGCAATGGGGATAATTGCCGATGGTATGCTGTGCTATAAGGCACATTATAATTCGGCATCATGTAAACACGCACATCAATTAAACTAAAACCACAACCAGCTATGGCAGTGCAACGTTGAATGAAAAGGGCGTGATTCCAAAGGATAAGGGGTGGGGGATGTCAAACCTTGGTTTATGGGGGAAAAACCCATGTTTTGTCACCTTGTTGATTTCCCATCTTCCCTTGTCAACCTCTTTAATGCTTCAGCTGGTGGTTGAGGAGTTATGGCTGAGTGGCTGAGGGCAGTTATTGCTGAAGTGGTGGTGGTTGTGGCAGGCTGTCAGCCTTACCCACTTGCCCACTCCACCCACGTCTGCCCATTCTTCTCCCTCACGCACTCTTCCCTGGTCAGTTCACTCTCACCACGGTTTTGTTTCTGGATCCTCCTCACGCACAGGTTTTGGGGCGTTTTTCTGGTCTCACGCAGGTTTTCTTCCTCTCCCCCATGAGTTGCTGAGCACCCACGAACTGCAAATTCGCGTCCTTCCTGCTGTGTGTGCATCCACGGACAAAAACGGAGCCGTTTTTCCTCACGCAGGGCCTCCATTGTCTGTTCCTTTCCTTGCTGGTTCGGATTGTTTAACCACGCACAGGTATTCTTCTGTTTGGGGCGCACATAGAGAGCTGAGAACCGTGCTCTTGCATCCACGACTAGCTGTGAAGGGCCATTCACGTTTTTGGCTATCTCACAGGCTATTTGGGTCATTTTTTCGCGGCTGTAAGTTGTGCTCACTAATAGATTCGGGGCTGTAGTTTTCCCCCTGTTGTGAATGTCATTACTGTTACGTCTAGGGCTGTTGTAAATTCGAGTGAGAGTCATTTTGGCCACGATAGGGCCAAGAATGACTCAGAATTCATTTTCCCTGTTTAAGCTGTGACAGCTAAGTAATTGCCTGAGTGCAATGGTTAGTCTTCGGACTGTGCTGGCTTGGCTTGTCTGTTGAAAGCCTAGGAAACCCAGCTGTGTTAGTTGCTGTTGTGCCCCCTTGGCTATGTATAAGCCTGCAATTGACCTTTATTCCGTAGGAATCATGCCCAGCTCGGGGGTGGCAGCGTTGCTGAGAGATTGATGAGCAACCTGGCCTATGGTTGGGTGGAACGTTGCAGCGACGTAGCTAGTTGCGGGTGAATTCCTCATCAAAAGATAAGTGCTGTTGTTTATTGCATCTCTGTAATTTATATTGATGTTAAATGCTGGAATGTATATGTGTTTGCTTCCGTTGATTGTTGAAGGACTGTGCATCCTTGTATGATGAATTGTGCCTGTTGTTTAGGCTTTAATTTCAGCATTTGATTTCTGTTTATGTTCATGGGGCGATTTGCCCGGTCGTGTTTTGATGTGTTCGTCGTGTCCTCTTCGCTGGTTGAGGGATGGGGACGTGACAGAAGCCCTCCATGGTAGGTTTTCTAATCAGCCAACCTCTTTCTACAATACCTCTTCATATGGCCTGTTGCCGCCTTTACACACCTGGGGGGGGACATGGCAGAAATCTTCAAGCCACTTGGTGCATCCTTGGGGGCAAGTCTCAAGTCAAGGTTGTCACCTTGTTCTTGACTCCTCCGTTTAGGCCAACTCCTAACAAAGCCAAGGGGGGTAGACGGTAGACCCTATGAGTTGCTAAGGTTGACTAAGAATTAGATGGTAGTTTATGATTGATTAAATTGTTTAGGAGTTTTTATGAAAGTGACGCAAGAGACTGCAATAGTGATTAACACAACAGCATGAAATACAAATTAATCCGTCCACATAAAATTCACTTTAAGCAAAATGATTGTATGATGTAGACCAGTGCTGAAAATGGAGTATGAAATAAGAAAATGTTGTTGTATTGCTGGGATGTGTTGCAAATGCTCTTGGTCAATTTTAGATTAATATGGAAGATGAGTGAATTAGATTAGGGGGAAGGGAACTCCAAATATACCCAAAAGTACGAGGAGTATGTCCAAAACCCTTATCTGATGCGGTTCCACGCAAGGAATATGTGGGCTGGGTCGGAGTCTTTGAGATGTGTCCAACACTACACCAACATGAGTGTAGCCGGACGATGTCTCTATGTCTCTACCCAGTTGTTCCCACTCCCTCTCTGAACTTCCCCGCAATGGATCAAATCGAGGTGTTGTATTTTCGCCTTGAGAGATTAATTGAGATGTGAAAACTAATTAAACGAGTCGCCCACATTGCTTTTGATGCACCCAACTGTTCAGTCGAACCGCAGGGATGCAGAGCATACACAACGCAGTCTTGTTGATTTTAAGGATTTTAGAGACTAAGTTTGTTTGTTAAAAAGAAAAAATTAACCTCCAAGGATCTCTTTCGGTTCAAATGAACCTCAATCAGGAAAGCAAGGAGGGGTAGATTTTAAAATGCAAAGTTAAAAAAAAAAAGGACCGAAAGAAACAAAGGTTTTCTAATTAAGCTTGCCACGCATCTCTTTCCCCTTTCGGGTAACTCGGGAAGTTGTGGGGTGAGTATTAGTGTTACTTTGATTCAAATAAGATATGGAATGATAATACAAATCAAAGTATACAACTCTGCAGCAGAAAATAAACTAATCAAGCACAACACGAAAATTGACACCGACGTGGATCCCCCTTGGGGGGATGGGTAGTGGGCTCTAAAGAGCCTACTCAGAAACTTTAATGCTCTCGATTACAAAGCTTGATGAGAAATTCCCTTTGGTCCTTGTTATCTGGGATCCAAAGGATTACAAAAAATCAAAAAAGGAACCATGGAAGTAAGAGGGACCCCTAGGAAGCTCCGAATGGCCCATAAATGGAATTTTTCCCAGTGTTTCCTTCTCTTTTTTGGTGGACCTGCTAAAAAACGGCAAGGATATGTTAGTCAAATGTGCCCAAAAACACTTTGGAAGTGTCTTTGGACAACCCACAAAAATTGGTAGAAAAAGTGCTAAGTTAAACTACGAAAAAATGCAAGAAAGTGACCAAGGAAAGAGATCTTGGCTTGCCTTTTGGGAAGCCAATACAATGTGCACTTAGATGCTAAATTTATCTTTTTAAACCTTGAAACAAGACTACCCCTAACAAGCTAGATAATTTCTTTGTGATACTTGTAGAAAGGTGATCTAAGCTAGATCTCTTTAACTGAAAAAATGGAAACTTATATGCGATAAATGAGATATAAGCTAACAAGATCCTATTGATTAGATCTATGAACGATTTTACTTTGCAATTAAATAGATTTAAACAATAAGATCATAAAAAGTAACCAAATTGAGAAATTTTAATTTGAAGGAGGAAGAGGAGAGAGAGTGCTCGTTGCTGGAAAGATATGCCGAGGAAACTTGTTTGCGGAGTGCAGAGGGACAAAATCTTCACAATTTCGTTGGAAATCCAGTGGAGTCAAACTAGATCCACAACTCTTCCAATCATAGCAACCTGAAAGCTAGAAAAACAATCTTGCAAACAACCTCATGAGATTTGGATATACACATGCAAAGAGATAACATAACATGAAAAATAATCTTATTTAACATGTAAATCTTAACTCCCTAAGCATATATAACAAAATAGAAGTAAGTAATCTTACTTACAATGATTTATTCCTATGATTCAAAGAATCATTCAGGCAGACAGAAATTGAGAGCAAAAATTGAAAAAATAGTAGATCACCTCAATAGCAACATGATAACGGTACTCCACACATGAAAGCACTACACAATTTAGCCTCCAAAGCTTCTTTATTCCAACAATGAATGATCAATACAGTATCACAACAATAGCAAGCATTTCTCAAACAACTCTAACTAGTTTGGAATGAGAGGGTTGTGCTTTATTTATAGCCAGAGCAGGTGAAAGTAGGTGCATCTAACACTGGCTGTGGGAGTTCAGTTGAACTGAGTTGATCTAAGCTGATCTGAGTTGAAGTGAGAGTGGAACTGAAGAGGTGGATGACGCCTCTCTCACCTAACTCACCCAACTCTCCATCACTTGCCAACACACTCAATCTTCATCACAGGTGAATCTCCATGGGATTGGCGTCACACTCTCACACGTGCGAGTTCTCACCAACATCATTCGCATCTCCACCAAACTAATGCACTATCTCAAATAAAACATAACCAAGGTTTTTTTCTTTAAACTCTTATGAAGAGGGGTCCGCCCCTCCTTCATACCACTCGCATGCGTGAAGTTGGCGTGAGTTTTATGAAGTTGAAGTCACCTTTTATTAAAACCATATGACATACCATATTTTATAATCAAAGTTAAAAACTTATCACATGGAAGAGGGTCGCATGATTATGGGGGACCCATGCCATGCCACCCCATACTTTAATATTTTATTTTTTTTACTTTTTCAACCTTGTCCTTTTGTGCTAATTTGATGCACTTTAGCATTAAAATGTCATTTTGATGCTCCTTTAGCTAAATGAACAAGTATGCTTGTTCCACCTTGCCAGCTCGCTTGAAAAATCCACCAAGTACAACTTAGGTGGTAACATGACCCACCTTGTGACAATAGTGACCTGTGATGTCATTCTAACTCACAGTGGCATCTTCACCGCTACTTTAACCTTTCTTCTTTTCCAATTTGCCTTTTCCCTTGACATTGGCTACAAAGGCATGTTCTGGACCCTCTATCTCATTACTGCTACCAAATGTTTTCTTCCATTTGTCCTGTAGGAGGAGCTTATTGCATAGCCCATCAAACTTTAAGTCAACATTCATAGAGGTTATCTTCAGAGTCTAAATAAAGTGCTCATAAGCACATGGTAAGCTTTTCAGCATAATTACCACCATGTGCTACTCTTCCATCTTCTAACCAATGGCGACCAACAGGTCTTTGATATCCTTGATCTTATTCAAACTTATTGCATAGCCCATCAAACTTTAAGTCAACATTCATAGAGGTTATGTTCAGAGTCTAAATAAAGTGCTCATAAGCACATGGTAAGCTTTTCAGCATAATTACCACCATGTGCTACGCTTCCATCTTCTGACCAATGGCCACCAACAGGTCTTTGATATCCTTGATCTTGAATAAGTGCTCCTATGATGATGCACTCTCATCCATTGTGATCGAGAATAGCATATTATTTAGAAATAATGCTTTACCCTTGTTTGAAGTCTCATGCAAAGCTTTCAAGTGCTTTGAAATCCCTACTAAAGTCTTCCCTATTTGGACCTCAGAAAGCATTTCATTTGTCACGGACAACTTAAGCAGCATTACTACTTCTCCGTCTCACTTATCAAACTTGTCTTGGTCTCTACTCATAGTTGTCGGGTGAATATCTTTACCTAGGCGATTACGACTGTTACCGACTAGGCTGCACCTATTCGGTACTTTCAGTGAGCCGCCAGTGATGAACAAGATACTTGTTCATATTCAGAGTTCAAAGGTCCTTTCAGGCCTCCAGGGTCGTTTTATTTTTTGTAACACATGTTCATACCCCCTTGGGGAAATTGTAAAAAATGCCCTAGCATTTAATTTTTTATAAAAGGCTCGGCTTCCCAGACTTGAGCATCAAGCCGACTAGCCCAGAGTGTTTTTTCCCTTGGTCATTATTGGTTGTTGAACAAACAACTAATAATTTCTGAGTTTTTCACTCACACCTCCAAAGCTGGGGTAGTCATCTTGGTGTTTCGGCCTAGGGAGGTTATTAGAGCCTTCGTGTCGATGTTTTTCACCATGCTAGGCATTCGAATTGAGTCGTATGGACATGTACTAGGTCCCCCTAGAGTTTCATCAGTTTCCGCAAAAAAAAAAAATTCCGTTTTTTAAGCCATTTTTTAATGGTTTAATTAAAAAACTTCAGATTGTAATAAAAGTCAGATACGGAGTCCGTTTCTGACGTGGGGACACTCGTTTTCGCACCCGGAGCGTCCACTTTACCCATGGGGCCACTTTCTACATCAGTCGAGCAGCCGGAAAACCCCGTGAGGCATTATTTGGCTAAAAATGCATTAAAATAGCATTTTAATGTTAAATTATGACAAAGTGGCATAAAGGACAAAGTTGGAAAAAGTCAAAGTTTATATTAAAACATATTGGGGGTGACATGGCATTATTTTGTCTCCATGTTGGTGACATCATACTAAGAAGAAAGCATCACTTTAATTGGCATATTCACTTACCACTTTATACCATGGTTCTAAACTCACGTTTCTTCACCATGCGAGTTGTTCAAAGCTCATGGTATGGCCCACTTTGTTGACTAGTGAGTGGTGGTATCACTCATCATATAATATTTTTTTTACCATATGATATTTAAGATTTGGTGGATGACGTCAAGTTAGTGGAATCATGAGAGGTTGGTTCATGAGTTGCGCTAGCTAACTAATATCGTGTGGACCGTACGGAGAGAGGGTGACGTCAACTCATAAGGAATGCGTGAGGTAAATGTATGGGTTGCGCTAGCTAAAGGAGTGGGCCCCCTTTGATAACCGTGACATGAAATAAAAACCTTGGGTATGCCTTTTCCATTCCACGTGAGTATTTTATTGGTAAAGCTCACATCACATAGCCGTACACTCACGCGTGGGTAATGAATGGCATCTTCTTCAGTCTTATTCATTGGATGGTATGTGCTGGAGGTTTATGATTCGTTGAGGGAGTTTGGTGAGAGAGGTGTCAATCACCTCCTCTGTTCAAGCTCAGTTGAACTCTGACTTCTTCTTCAGTATTGATGAGACCCCCCTGGGTCTCTCTTTTCCTATATAAGCTGGTCTCTTCTACTTTGTTCATGATCAAAGGTGGAACCTCTGCTTGTAATCTTGTAAATTTTTCTTGAAGTATTGTGAATAAAAGGCTTTGGAGGCAATTTCTGTGTGGGATCTATGGATGTTTGGATAGAGTTTACTCTACATTTGTGAGGTACCCTGTATTTGTTTTCATGTTTGCATATGTTTGGGATTAACTTGCTTTCGGAAGGAAATGGTATTTTTGTAGAGATAAAAGGTAATTCTTGTTAGGTTACTCTTTTATTGCAAGTCGAGGAAGACTATTTGATATATGTATGATTTCATGCTTGGATCTACATTGTTGTTGTAGTCTCTTTCGGTTTACACAGGTATTTTTTAATCCCCATTGCTAGTGTTGATAAACTTTTGCAGGAAGCTAATGCTGGAGTATTGATGAGCGAATGTGCTCTACCTTTCCTTCAGCAAAATTTGAAAATAAACTCTGTCCCTCTGATCTCACCAAGGAAGCTTTTTCTGTCCTTTATTTCTTGCTCTACTCTGGGTTCCTTGAATTTTGATCTACAAATTTCTTAAATTTTTCTTTCGGTTTCAAATGTTTGTACATTAGATCTAGCATCTAAAGTCATATCAAAGGTAGATCTGATGTCTAAAAGTTTCTATTTCTAGTCTGCTTCAAAGGTACATTTAAAATTTTAGATCTAGTTACTTTTCCCTTTTTCCGCAAGTTTAAAAATTTTGAAAATTAAAAAGCTTGTTGAAAGAGTTTCTATGCATTTAAAAGTTTGATCTAGCATTTTGTGCTTAAGATTTGCTTGCCATTCTCCTCAAGAGGCAAGCAAAGATCCTAAGAAGGCAAGCTTTCTAGCTTACCTCACTTAGTTGTTTCCTTGTTTTTTATAATCAGTTGTTACTTAGATTTTTTTTTGTAAATTTTTGCATGCTGCCCAAAGACACTTCCAAAGTGTTTTTGGGCATCTTTCACTGACATATGCTTGCTGGTTTTTAGCAGGCCCATCAAAAAAGAGAAGGAAACTCTGCCCGAAATTAGCTTTTTCGAACATCCGGAGCTTTCAGGAGGCCTTCCCCTTAGTTGGGCCTATTTCCTTTGCATGTTGTAAGCCTTTGGATCCCAGATAACAAGGACCAAAGAGCATTCTCTGCTGAAGCATTGTAAACGACTAATAAAAAATAAGTTTGAGTAGGCTCAGTAGAGCCCGGTCCCCATCCCCCTTGGGGGATTTGTGTCGGTGTCCTTTTCTATTTTCTTATATGCTGGTAGCGTAGTTGTCCTTTTTTTTATCATTTCATGCTGTGTTTGAGTTGTGCAAAAGTAACCTGAATACTTACCCACTGCGCTATACCGAAGTATCATAAGGGAAAAGATTTGAGCAGTGTAGTAATTAAAAAACAAAAAACAATTTTGTTATGCATTGCTAAGTTAAAATAAACCCCCTTGCTTTCTCGAGTACAGGTTCGTGGATAAGGGCTTGCCCGAGTACTGAATTTGGAAAGATACTGCAGGGTTTTATCTTTTTTCTAAATCAGAAAACTTGTTCTAATTAAAATAAACCAAGACTCCTTCCCCGTATGCTCTACACCGCTGCAGCTTGTCTGATCAGTTGGCTGTATCAGAAAGGGATACGAGTTACTAGATCTAATAGGAAAATCCACACAAGTAATTTTCTTGAGAACTCGGGACGTTGCAAAGAGTAATCACTACAGAGTCAGGGGGCTACTCTAAGCAGGTCTATCCTCGCCCTGTTGGACACTTGGTATTACTGCTTTAGCACTCAGTTCGAAGGGACTTGACTTGTTGGGCCAAACCCACCATTTACCCATTCCTTAATCAATTCATTTAATAATTTAAAAATTTACCAACCGAGACACTGCAATACTTTCACTGAGACTACACTAGCAACCCACTTTTGCAAGCACTTTTTTCATTTTGGCACTGGTCTTTTTTGTTCATTTTTGCATAAGTTAATCTCGCAATGTGTCATTGAATTTGGTGTATCTAATTTGAATTAATGTGTGGCTAAGGTTAAATTGTGTTGGCAGTAATTGGTAATTTCTTAAATTCATCCATTCCATATTAAAACTCCTAGAATTAACTACTTCTCTCGTAGAGTAAAAACCTTAGATTTTACTTTTCATTAGGGTCCACCCCCCTTGGCTTCGCTAGGAGTTGGCCTAGACGGAGGAGCTGAGTATCAGGTGACAGCACTTGGCTCGAGCTTGCCCCCAAGGTCGCACCCAGTGGCTTGAAGATTTCTGCCACGTTACCCGAGGTGCGAATTAGGCGGCAACAACGACCAAGCACTTGTACTAAAAAATGGCAAACATAAGTTGCTTCCACGTATTATAGTTCCTGCCAAAGAACCTCTGGCTGCTTTCTAGCATGATGTTGTGTAAAGAGGCCATAAATACAAAACAAAAATGCAAAAACAAATACTGAAACAGAGAAAAATATATATTTTTATCCCTCCTTCAATATGCAACCTTGGAGTAAGAACACCTAGATACTAGCTCTAAACACCTACAACAGCGATGTATCATTGAAAAACACGCAGCTTTCTGATAAATTTGCCAAAAAAACATGCAAATTTTAACAAAATAAAATCTGCTTTCAAACGGCACAAAAAAAAAAACAGATTTTGATAAATATGCTAAAAAAAATAGCACAAAATCACACGTATCTACTAACAAGCAGCACCAAAATAGTTAATTTCTCCTTGGATTCGTTGTAAAACAATAAATAACAGCGGAAATGTTCAGATTTGCAAATCTGAGCAACAATATAGGCAGAAATAGCTTTCAATCTATTCCCAATTCATCCATACTGTCAAGCAATGAGAGAAATTTGATTAATTATATGTCAGCTATTAAATTTCACTGGAGGCTCGAATATCCTTAGGTCTTCACATTCTCACAAACTCGATGGCTCTTTTTGAGCTCTGATACCATATCACGAAATTGAACACATCAAGAAACCAAAATAAACTAGTGTTCCACAGGGACGCGTCCCCTAGGGTGGGGAACACGCCCAGTCGCTCCTACATGCTTCCAGGACGGGGAAACTCCTAGGGAAAACGTTTCCCTTTAGGGGGGAACTCGGGGAAACACGTTTCCCCAAGTGCGGAATGTGTTTCCCCCTAGGGGGCTTCTAGGCATCCCCATGTCCCCTCGTCCCCCAAAATTTTCATCATTCACAATAAAAATAAATGCAAATTAAAAAATTAAAAAAGTGTTTAAAAATTAAAACATAATTAAATGAAAATTAAATTAAATCCTAGACTAACCTAAGAGTCTAAGACCTTCCTAAACACTATCCTCTCACGATTTCATTTCGTAATCATATTGCAACTAGCAGTCATCACTGTTCTA
Source organism: Pseudotsuga menziesii (assembly GCA_001517045.1). NCBI lineage: Eukaryota > Viridiplantae > Streptophyta > Pinopsida > Pinales > Pinaceae > Pseudotsuga > Pseudotsuga menziesii. The sequence continues at coordinate 1,037,315 of LPNX010792433.1, read as the reverse complement.
ACTTCTAACTTCTCTATGTTCATTGTTCGCTATCTATTTGACTATTTCAGACTTCAACATTTCTTGCATTATCTTTTTCAAATTTGAAATTTGAATTTAGATATGCATTGCATAATGATAATTATGATTTTTAGTTTTTAGTTTTTACATGGGTATAGTAACATAGTTCAGAATCATTTACAAATTTGAAATTTGATATGCTAATAACTAATAGATGTACACCCCATAATGATGAATTTAATTTTTAGTTTTACTTTTTACATGGTAATAGTTACTGTTGGAGTTTATCATTTTTATATTTTAAATTAACTTTTATGACTCCGACATCCCCATTTCCCCGAAATTTCCCTAAAATTTGGGGTAGCTTCCACACGTCCCCTTGTGCGTTTCCACACTCCCCCGCTCCCCGCCCCAGAAACTCCGTGAAACATTGAAATAAACAAACAAGAAAGTTCTCCATATTGCATTTCATAAATGAGAAAGCAAAAGCTTTGTTATAAAGCATTACAATTTAGTCAAGTCAATCAACTTATGAATGTGAGCTACACCGAGAAACTAAAGTAAAATAAAACCTAGCAGCATGAAATAACCTAACGTCAAACTTTATTAATGTCTATGTCTAATATCTATTTGACCAATACTACTTGAAATTTTTTAAATTCTTATTTTGATTAAATGAAACAATGCATAGCATGCAACATAATGAATATAAAACTTACATCTTTGAATTCTGCCTCTCGACGCACATCCAATATCACATATCCATTTTCTTTTTGTAGTCTGAATGCTTCATTGACTTCCACAGAACGCACCTGCACATTCATTGATATACTTATATAGGAAAAGTTTAATTTTGAGTCTGAAGAAGTGAATAAATAATTCATTCTAGAAGGTGAACTAGACAACATTTATATAACATTCATTCTACTAATGTTCTAACTTTATTTTGTTTTTTCTTATAGATACTAAAATAGACCAAGAAAACTAACTAATCCTAATATCAACAAAGATCCCTGGTAAAGCACATTTCTTTTTAAAAACCATATGTCTATATATTACAAGGTTGGAATACAAAATCATGCATAACAATCACTTTTCTAGTCTATTATCACCTAAAATGAATTTCTTCAAAATTTATCTCTGTATTTTAATCTAATTGTTTTTCAGGTCATGATTTAGCCAGTCACCAAATTTGATGTATAAGACTTCTTGTTTGTCAGACGAGAGACCCCTTCCACACATTGATTTGACTGCCTAGTTTACAAAGGTGTACATAATACATACATTACTCCTCTCTAAATTTGAACCTGTGACTTCCAAGGAGGAAATACATTTCTTAATTGTTGGGCCGTTCAGGGATACACCATGATGTCAACTCAACATTACATAATTCACTATTGTCATCAACAATTCATAAGTGCTAAAACAAACTTAGCACATGGTTGCACATCTTTATTGTCAAAAGGTTGAGGATTAGATAGGTTCTTGTGAAGTGATTGATAGAAGGTACTGTTGTCACATACATAGTAGCTGGGCTACCCGTTGTTCCTGAGCCTCTGAGCCTCTGAGCCAATCCTTTACTTTGAGATCAACAGACGATGAACTTTACGTTGATGATCACTCTCATTAAGCAGATCCAAAGCATTCAGATTGACTAGTTCTATGACAATGCGACTTCTCGAAGGACAGGTTGTGACAAGCTTTGAAGTGCGACAATACGACTTCTCAAAGGACAGGTTGTAGAATTTTATCACAAATTTTTAAAGCTGTGTTACAATTTATGATTCTCCAAGACGTTTCGGGTATCACCTATTCCCATCATCAGAGACTGAATGCGTGTACGAAAGAGTGAACAATGGGGGGAATCAAATGGGTCAAGGAAATGCTCTTGACCTGAATGCAAGGGTAGATATCTACACTTCAAAAGAAAAGTGGATTGAGTATAAACCTGTCAATCTTATAGTGCCTACTTCTAATTCTAAAGGTATATGTATTATGAAGTTTGCCGCTGTTTTTTGTTTTACAAATTACAGGCTTGTATTAAACACGTCTTAGCTTTGTGAAGATCTTTCTCAACTCTTGAATTTGACACTTTATTACAAAGTCCAATGTAGAAGGAATCCTTACCTGCACACCCGCTATAGTCTACAGTTACACTACTGGCAAGGGATTGCGCCCAGTTGCAAAGGTAAATGGACCTCAACTAAATATGTAGCTTAGTTTCCCGTTTTTCCCTTTTTTTTCCATATATATATATATATATATATATATATATATATATGTTAAAATGGCTAAATTCGGGGAAAGGGCAGCATTTTTATTTTTATAAGTTTCGGAAATAATAAATACCCGCATTTACTTATAATCAATTTACATTCATCTTAACACTAGATCTGTTGAACACCACAAGGGATCAAAAGAAACCAAAGCACAACTTTTTCAGTACTTGAAAGATTGGGATTTAAATAGATCTACACTAATTTATTTTATTAGTATATTCTTTTTAATTATTATGATGGCTTTTTTATTATTTCATTATTATTTTATTCTGGCTTATTAGCATTAACATTATATAACACATTTCATCCGTACTGGGCTGTAGATATACCTCACTTCTCTCTGTGCAAATAACATAAATTAAACCAACTAAACCCACCCTATTGAATGGATTGAGTTGTGATGTTTTCTAATGGGCAGCAACGAGAACACCTCCAATTAGTTGTTTGCAGCTGATTTATCTGCTATTTCATACAAGCATGGTCTCAATTCATATTTTATGTTCAACATTCTTCTGGTTTGCAACAGGGAGCAAGGAACACTGTTAACATTATTCAGCTTATATGTTTCCATATGCTGTTATTAACCCTTGCTCCTTACATTGACATACTGTTTTTGATCTGGCTCTGATACTAACTGATACAAGCACACAGCATAAGCATGAGAAAGGGAGATGATAGGTAATAACTCCCGATTCATATTATTCCCTTGCTAATGCATATATTTATACAATTCATATGACGGTTGTGTTTCACCTTCCGCCCAGCCTTTTCGGCTTCGTACATAACTATTCAGTTTTCTTTATTTATTTACAAAATATATAATCCCGACAGATTATAT
>LPNX010792433.1:1010505-1031621 GCA_001517045.1 Pseudotsuga menziesii | reverse complement strand
AAGTCATTTCATTAATTCCAAGATTACAATGTGCAACAATACAATGAGCAGAATCAGAAGATTTACTAGCATCTTGGTTTTTATTGTCATCTTTCTTCTGATTATGTTTGTCTTTGATGAAGTCCCATGAAGCCCAACACTGATCTGATGTGTGTCCAGTCTTTCCACAACGCTTGCACTGCAAATCTGATCTTTTGCTGGAGTTCTGAAGTTTCTTCTTCCTCTGCCTCTCTTGCTGCTTTCTCCTTTGGGATGATCTTTGGACTGGTCTTGGTGTGGTTCTTTGCTTTTTGAGCAAAGAAAAGTGATTCTACAGATGCTATAGATTGCATCTTCTGCAACTGCTAGTGTAATTTACAATAATGAACTTAATATGACAAGGAGAATGAGATAATAGGAAAAACAATAACCTTGCAGGTCTACAGTCTCTGCCAAGGTGATTTACAATAAGTTCATTACGGTCTTTAATGCAGCTGGAAATAAAAAAGTTTATCTTCAGATAAACCAGACATATGTTTACCCCAAACCATGATCACAATCCCAAACAATTATAATAAGCACAGTCCCTTGCCAACAACAAAACTATTAGAGCCACATAAAATATAAGAACCAAAGCAAATCAAGCCCTAAACACCATGCTTATCTCCTCCAGGCACCAACGCCGTAGCAGTCTTCAACCAAGTCTTCAGTCAGTAGCAATCACAGCAGCAATTGTCAGCAGCAACCACGAACTCATACAACATGCTCAGGCTTATACATCAGCCACACCATTCATAAATATGAAAATATTTGCAGACATTTCCAGAAAGACTCCACGCACAAGATAGGGCATAAATTAGGGTAAAAGTTAGGTTTTATGCAGTCTGCAACTTTTTACCTTCATGCAGCTTCAATCAATAGCATATCAAAAGAGTGCCTTCACGTGACTGAGCAATGGTGCGAGTCTTCACACTTCACGCACAGCTTCACGGGTTCAGTCTTCAACGCATGCAGTATATCAGCACGCAATATATCAGTTCAATAGCAGTCATGACGCAATATATGTATGATATATATCAGTCTTCAATGTGTTCACTAAGAGCAGTCTTCACACAGAGGGCGTTCACTCCAGTGGCAAGCATATACTCAACGCAGATATAAACTCACAGATCGCAGCATAGATTCAAACTCACAGCTTGCAACATATATACAATGGGTAGGAATAACTGAGGTCGCAGCACAAATAATTCAACCGTTTTGACAGAGAAAATGAGTGAGCAGTCTGGCAGCCAGGAGGGCGCAGACTATGCACGGGGCAGAATTGCAGAATGCCAAAACAACAGGAGTTATGGCTAACAGCCAAGCTCTGATACCACTGATAGGTAATAACTCCCGATTCATATTATTCCCTTGCTAATGCATATATTTATACAATTCATATGACGGTTGTGTTTCACCTTCCGCCCAACCTTTTCGGCTTCCTACGTAACTATTCAGTTTTCTTTATTTATTTACAAAATATATAATCCCGACGGATTATATTCCAACAGGAGAGAAAGAGTGTGATTATTAAGAAACAATGACTTTATAATATGCGTCTCATCAGCTTTTTTATTTGGAGAGTTTTTGGGCACGGCTTTAATCATATTTTCTTGTGTGGCAGCCAGACCCTTCCCCATCTTCAAAATTTAGCAAAATCTTTTCTACTCTTTTACAAGCAAAGATGTGCCCCTTGTTAAAAAAACTCCAATGCGTAGCCAGAAACCCCAAGTTTGTGGGTGCTTGTTAAGTATAAATACCAAGGGTTGAATATTTCTATGATTTTTTTTATCCAAAACATAAATCTTACGGTGTGGGCAGACCGTTAGGGAGTGCCATGAGTGCTGCCACACAGCTGACCTCAGCACACTTAATTGCCCTCTCAATGACAAGTTTCCTACATTGACCTTGGCAATCTCAGGAGCCTAGAAGCCACAGCAGCAGAAAAATGATGATGGGGAATTAATGCTCCAGCTTGAGCCGCAGATTGAAGGCGAGGGAGGTTCGCAAAATAATGGCAAAGATGATCCTACGGCTATTGAATTGGTCCTGGCTGTTTGTATTTTTTTTTTCAAAGGAAAATTTTGCAAGGAAAAGTTTAGTCACCTCTCCACAGTAAACCCAACCCACACCCATTTGTACTGATTATGCTGGTGAGGCATGTAAACCTAACGATCCACCATTAGACCTCCTAAATAAAGCTCAAAACAATCAACCACTCAAGCTCCCACTCCCACTCAGTTGAATTGAATTACTGCATGATATTCTATTTTTTTAATCTTAGATATTAAATTCTGTCCTTACTGTCCTGGTGGTTTTAACTTTTGGGCTATAGGATATGCATCCACGGACAGTCATGGTGGTTTTAAACTTTGGGCTATATGAGATGCATGATGCATCCATCCGTTGACCAAGTGGCCCTATGATGCTTTTATGATAGTCTTTATGCCTTATATAGTACCCTCAAGTCAGTGCTAGTAATGGCTGCCCTAGTACATTGCTTTTCAAATAAATGCCAGAAGTTCGTGGCATATGCACCCATGGGAAATTTCTATTTGAGGAATTTTTGGATGCTGAATTCATCAGAAGGGAAAACATCATGAATGATGATATTTCTATTACTTGTTTCTAGTATGCTTTTTTGTGTACTAGAGAGAATTCTGGCATATTTTTGTTTAGTTTGGTGAATTTTTTATCCTTAAAGTTTTCTTGGATAAGCTTTGAGGCCTGTAATTGTACTTCCTTGCAATCTGTTATAGTTTCTTGGATAAGAGTGTGAGGTATTGCTTTTCTCATGATTTGAGATATTGGTGACATTAGTTTTGATGGACAGATATATATGATATTATGTATCATTAACAATGTATTAGATACCTTTGATTAATAATTAAATATCAAGAAACTACTCTTTTTTTACTGAAAAACAAGTTGTAGTATATGCATATTAAAATTAATATTTAGAAAAAAACATTTAAACAAATAAAAAAGCACATGTACCTTCTTGTTCAGCAGGAACTGCCGTTTGATTTTCCATTCTTCGTCAGCTGTTGAACAAAACAGGACACTTTAAAGTTTTTTCGTATCAATATATCACAAACCCAATTCCAATTCTCCAAAAGCTGTTCAAATTGAAACGCTAAAAGGATTGAAACTGGGACGACTCACCTGGGGTTTTAGCTGTCTTCGTTGCTGCGGAGATGACTGTGGACAAATGGCCACTTCTTCTTTTCATAGTAAAACATAACCCACTAGAGTAAAATGCATTGGAGGCATATTTTGAAGCCAAACATGGTTTTGAGATCGAGAAATGGTTTTGACCGGATAAGAAAAGGCATGGCTGATACACTGCAGTAGTAACCATGATATATCAATCTGAATAAACGTGAGAGTCTGCCTGTCATAAACAAAGTTGAGCTGGATTGAATTAAATTGCTTATTGAGAATATGTTTGTACTGGGTCCACCGTGACTAATCCACATCCCCATGGATAGCATTAGAATGCCACGAGTAGGTAGATACTTGGTGGAAACTATCTTGGGGATCTGAATACGAATGTAAGGATATGAATATGAAACAAGTATATGTTTGATTGCATTAGTAATTCTTCTTAACGGTGTAAAAGGATGATGTAGAAAAAAATCCATATAGGAATATATTGTTGATTGTATTTATTAGTTAGTGTTTTTTTAAGAAGTATAATTCAGTATTCAAAGTGGTGTTGATAGGTATAAATAAATTTATATTTTTCTACTTTATATATTTTAATTAATTAAAATTAAAATATTTATTGAAAGTTTAAAACAAAGATATATATATATATATATATATCAATTAATTAAAACTAAAATTTTAATGAAAATTTGATATAAAATTTAGAAATTAAGTCATCGCATCATTAAATCATAATCACATACAAGGGATTTAAATAGTAAACTAGTATAACTCCACCTTAAATTCATTAATACAAACTTTTTTTTAGTAAAATTTAATGAAAAACTTGCATGATGAATCTATATTAGTGATTAATCTATTTTATATTATGAAATATGAATGTGTTTTAATCATTCATTTTTATTTTTATTTGAGAATCCATTAATAACAATGTGAGAGTCCATTAATAACAATGTCACTCATTTAAACAGAAGTTATTATTTCTTATTTTACATTGATTTAATCAAAACAAATTATAATATAATTATGGAATTAGTGGACATGCAAGTTAACAAGGTACAAGTCTTGGGTGACTACTAGCCCGAAGGGTTAGCTCAATTGGTAAGACGTGCGCACACTCTCTCAGTTCGGGGAAAGGTCACGGGTTCGAGCCTTGAGTCCTTTTGGGTTAGACCTTCTGCGAGGATGGCCGGCGGTTTACCACCTCTACCATCCACTAATGTGGGGAAGTATTGCCATCTTGGATAGGATCATGGAAAATATAGCACCTTTTGAAGAGTTGTCATTTGTTTATATTTACATAGAATTCAATTACAAGATTGATAAGTTATCAAAGAAAACATTTGTTTTGGAGGAAGGTTGGTTGCTTATTCATGAGTTTAAAGATCACTCTCCAACAAATTTGACTCACTTACAACTATTTTTATGAATGGCTTCTTGGTTGTGTTTTATTTTTGGTCCATGGAAAGTCATCGAAATTGTCTTTAGGTTTTGACTTGGTATCATTAGGATGTTGGAGTATATGTTTTATAGATAGTTGTATGCAAGAGTCAAAGTCACAAGGATAGGATATAGTTTGATTAGGCTGTAATGTATGTTTTTCTGATAGTCATGTTTAAGGACCAATGCAATAATCACTCACAAAGATAGGCTATATTCTAATCCGATAATTACACTGGCAATTTAAGAGTCAATGAAAATTGTCGATCTAATTTGAAGAGATCGCCACTGTGCATTTCATTTCCACTTGAAATATCAATACAATTATTTTTTCTTGAAAACAATATATAATTATAGAATGTGAATTGCACAATAATAATAAGATTTTAACTAAACATAATTAAAATTTTAATAGCATTAAATGTAATTACTATATAACTTAGTGGAAATCTAACCATCCATGCATTATTTTTATCCAACAATCATTCCTACATTGAATTGCCTCTTAATGTTAATAAATTTGATTAATGTTGTTAATAAACAATGGTGAAATGATAAAGAAAATTGGATATGAAGTGGAATAGAGGATGAGAAAGCCTTATATGAAATTTCATTTAACAAACTGATTATAGGATGTCATTTGGCATATATTAATTTTTCATGTTTTTTTGGTGTCTATTGCGATTATCAAGTTGGACTTCGCCTATCTTTCTAACATGATGGAATTTGAATGTAGCTAGTAAGGTTGTATGATGGACTGGAGGTTTTAACCCATGACCTTTAATGCCAACGAATGACATTAGAGGCAAGAGTTGATGGAATAGAGGCATTGACTTCTTACAACAATATCTCATTTTCAAAATTGTGGAGCAAACATGCGAACATTTTTAGCTAATGGCTTGGCTAAGGTGTTATCCCATATACTTTTCATATCCATGATGAACACACCACTAGGTTGGGCTCCCCATATTTCTACAATGATGCGATGAACGGTGTTGTCTAAAGACAATGGAATTGGATAGACAAATGTTTATATTTGTGAATAATCCTTATTATGTGCCTTATATGCTTGTCAATATAAGAATAATTTGCAATCTGAAGTTTATAGGAAGGAGGAGGGTCAAGACTGTTATAGCCTAAAATGACACACTCTCTTCTTGTGACCACTTTCCCATGATTTCATCGCATGTTGACACTTCCATGACAACACTTCAAAAAAGTCACTGAAAAAAACACCTAACTTGGAGGAACCATATCTGGAGTTCTGTAACTCGGTTTGACCTCTTCTCTGCACCGTTGGAAATGTATTTAAGTCAACAAAACTTTTCAAAAGACTCCAAAGTATAAAAATGCCCAAAAGTACCCTAAAATGAGAATCTTTGACATATTCGTGACTTGTCCTTCATGATACCCGTGAATTTCACCCTTGTACTCGCGACTTTCCCTTCATGTTACCCGCGAATACCCTGAATTACTATTGTATTCGTGAATTTTATACAATTCAACCCGCGAATCCATTTGAATTCGCAACTCTTGTTACTAGAGCCTACCATTATCGCTTTGCATTCACGACTGTTGTCACTGTAACCCGCGAATTTGCCTTGTAGATGTCAAAAATGGATGTTTCTCGAATCTTGGGTGGTTATACAACTGACTCCTTCGTTTGTAACTAATTTGTATTCGACCCTATCTCTTCATAAATGTATAAATAGAGGTAGAGAGGTCCATGAGAAGGAACTTGAATCATTGCATTGTTATGCCAGAGGAATTGGGACTCTCTTTCCCCCCACCTTAGCCCTAAAAGATATCTCCTTGTGTTGTAGAGTTTGGAGGTTGAGTTCCTTGGAGAAGAGAAGCAGCAGAACTAGATCAAGGTTTCGTGAGGTGCCTAACTTGGAGAAGGTATACTTGTACTTATTCCATGTTTAATAAAGATGTGATGTCCTTCTTCTTCCCAAATCATTGTCTAATGTATGCTATACTTATGTTTGTGATTAGATGTTTATGGTAATCAGATTAGGTTTTCATATTGCTTTGATTATCAGTGCTTTACATTTAGTCATATTAGTTTGAGGAAGGTATAATTCATTTTGCGGGTCTCTTAGAGCAAGAGGAGCAAGAGGAGGATTGAAGGGCTATTCGTTTGACTAAGGTATGAACCATTCTAATCTCTGAATATTGCTTATATGTGTTGGAAGAACTATATGCGTCTCTCTTTCAACCCCAATACGTTGATGGCCTCTTAAACCCTAGCTATAGGAAACTTTCCTCTACAACAAAACTGGCAACCATACCCGTTCAACCTATGCAGGTCAAGTTGAACCTCACCACCCAGCCTTTGCAATTCATGTTGGGGGAACCTATCCAACCTATGTAGGTCATGTTGGATCTAAGCACTCAACCTATGCAAGTCAAGTTGATATTCACCATCCAGCCTCTGTTGATCATGCTAGTGGAACCTTTCCAACCTCTGCAAGTCATGTTGGATCCAGTCACTCAACCTCTGCAATTCATGTTGAGGGCAATTGTTCAACCTCTACAGGTCAAGTTGAACCTCCCCATCCAACCTCTGCAGTTCGTGTTGGATCCAGTTACCCAGCCTCTGTAGGTCATGCTGGGAAACCTCATCTAACCTCTATAATTCATGTTGAACCCAACCACCCAGCCTCTGCAAGTCATGTTGGGGGCACACACTCAACCTATGTGAAGCATGTTGATTCTACCCATCCAACCTCTACAAGTCATGGTGGGTGTGGTATCTCAGCCTCTATGGTTCATTCCGAGGGAAAACAGTCAGCCACTACGAGTCATGTTGACACTGTTGAAAAGACTAACCGTTCAAAACACAAGCCCAAGTTTCCTTGTAATCTTTGTGAAGGAGACCACCTTACTCATCAATGCCCTATCAATATCGCAGAGGTACAAAGAGTTTGGTTCTAAGGTCATCCTGTTTTTGAACATCCTGAAGTTTTTCAACAACCATCCTCTCTTAGTTAGGTTGGACCCAACCTCTCAGCCTATGTAGGTCATGTTTGGGGCAAACTCTCAGCCTCTATAGGTCATGCTGAGAGAAACCAGTCAACCACTTATAGTCATGTTGACACCGTTGAGAAAAATGGTCATTCCAAAGGAAAACTTAAGCTCCCTTGTAAGCTATGCGAGGGAGATCATCTTACTCCCTAGTGCCCTGCTATCGTAGAGGTGCGAAGAGTGTGGTCCAAGACTCATGAATATCTTGTTCTTAAACAACCTGAAGTTTATCAACAACCTACTCAACCTTTGGTTGATCAAGTGGTCGAACCAATATCAGCTTTGGTCGATCCCACTCTCCCTTCGAAGAGTGACCTTTACCATGTGATTGAACCAATTCCATCTTTGGTCGATCCCACTCTCCCTTCGGAGATTGACCTTTACCATGTGATTAAACCAATGCCATCTTTGGTCAATCCCACTCTCCCTTCAGAGAGTGACTTTCACGAAACGGTTGAATCAATTCCATCATTGATCAATCCCACTCTTCTTTCGAAGAGTGAAGTGTCTGCTAGTCACATCTTCTTCACTGCCAATTCAGAACTTACTGAACAAGGGGGCACTTAATTTGTATCGGATGAAACCCCACCAAACTCTTGGATTGCTTCCTTTGATTGGGATAGCCTAGTTGAGCCACGCCTTCCTTCTGATGCACCTTTCCAGATAAAGGTCAAAGTTGGCCAGTACATGATTGCTCTTTGTATCGCTGATGAAGGAGCCTCAGTTAGTATCTTGTCTGCTAGTGCTTGGCGAGGCATGGGATCTCCCAGGCTTATGTCAACTGCTATTTAGACATTGACGTTTGATAGAAGAACTAGTATAGACTTGGGGAATTCTTTCTCAAACAGTTGTTCCTTTGGGTGGGAAGATCGTCTTAGTTGACTTCATGGTGATAGAAGACCCCTTGGACTTCAACATGCTCCTCATGCGTGATTATGTTTATGCCATGTAGGATGTGGTGTCAACGTTTTTTCATGTGATGTACTTTAATCATGGTGAAGAAATTGTCACTATTGATCAGTTGGATTTTATTGATCCCTCTCCTGACCCAACTAGAGACCAGGTTTTTCCTTTATTGGTTCCCAGTGTCTCTATAGACACTACCCCTCCACGAGTGAGCTATGGGGCCTTGTATCCCTTGCGTTCAATTTCCACTGAGGAGAAGCCTTTGTGCTCATGTTTACCTTCTCGGGACTCGGTCCCAACAATTGACCAGGTGATTCATCCTATATAGACTATGAAGCCCGCTCTCCAGTCTATTGATCCATTTGAAAGTTCAAATATGTGTCTTATCTGGGATGGTTTACTTCCTTCTGACGAAGTCTTCCTAGAGTCCTTGATACAGTCTGAAATTCTTTTGGATGTTAGTTAAGTTGTGACTAAGTCTAACCCTGACTTGTTTTACAAGCCTGATCTTTCCATTGATCGATCTTCTTATGTTGGTCTTGTTGATTCTTTGGACTCTCCCTTTGAACAACAAGTCAGTGATCCTTATGAGTTTAATTTTTCTTATAGATTTGTCAACTCCTGTGATACTGAGTTTGTTCCCGCAGACTCTATATCCCTTGTTGATTTTTGCTTTTCTTCTGAGGTTGATCTTATTGATCGTAAACACTTAGATCTTGGCACTATAGAGTCCTCTTTAGTTGTTTCTTCCTTGACTACACCTTTTGTAAAACATAGCAAAGTTGCATGTGTTTCTGCCAAAGTGACCTGCATTGGATCTTTTCTTCTGGATATGATCCTGATGTTGTTGTTTCTTGCAGACAAGAGTTTTAGTTGGATTCACAACTGTTTACTGACCTTGCATTATTGTTCAAGTTGTAACTGCATTTGCATATTCCCTGCTCGCGCTTATGAGCCTGATGTTGGCTTCCACACTTTTAACTCGTTGTATAAGCCTTCATCTCTGTTCTCATCATCGCTCAACCTTGTACCATTTTGCCTTTGCAACTTGACCCCTTTTTCCTTGAGGATACAAATCCTGAGTGTCTTTATCTTGCTCATGTTCCTTCGATTATGCATAGGTTTGTTCCTCGCGCTTGGAACTAGTTTTGCCTGCCTCTGACACTCGTCTCCTCGCATTTAGAGCATTCTTTCTGCTCTCCTCTGAGCTCTTTAAAAAAAGTAAGGAGGCCGCGAGTTGACTTTTTCAGACTCGTTAAAACTTCACAGGAAAGATATGGAATTATCTTTAAGCCCTGGTCTTACTCCTTAAAATTGACTAGATTTTCGAGTAAATTTGTTCGTTCAGACTCATTAAGGTAAATTGAACTTTCATCTACGTTGGTGGTAGGTTATCTCTTTTTCGGACCATGTATATTATTTACGAGAAAGGAACACTCTCTTTTCTGCGGAATTGAGAAGAGTATCTTCAGGCATAGGTTTATCTCTTTTCCGGACCTGAAGGACTAAACTTACGAAAAATGACCCTTTCCGAGCTTAGTTTTCTCTTTTTCGTGCTCTGGACCTAAACATGAAAAATATTTTGAGCGTATTTTATGACTTTGTTGTGCTCGCTAATTCCTAAGAACAAAGCATCGAGTTTACTGTTGTTTGTACCATTCTCGTAAATAAATGGAACTTTCCGAGTGATCTTGCTTTCCTTCACAATCGTTAAACTAGAGTGTTATGCTCGCTTATGAAGGAGCGTCGGCCTGATGATAGTTTACCCATTTTTGGGACCATTTCGACTAACTACAAAAATGCATACCTTAGTTTGCCTAGGCTAAGATAGTCCTCCTCTATATTGTTTTATACTTTTTCGGACTTAGGAGACTAACTTTACGAAAAAGTTCCCCCCTAGAGTTTTCTTGGATTTTTCAGACTCTTAAAAATATGAAAACATCGTCGAGCATCCACTAATTCGGGCTTGTAAAATCCACGAATCAGTGCTTTATCAAGCATTCTTTTGTTTCTTCTTTGAGCTTGTCAAAAATGAAGAAGGTCCCGAGTTTTCTTTCTTGGAATCGTTAAACCTTTACAAGAAAGAGGGAAGGGAAGTTCATTCACATGTTTTTCACATCGAAGCAGCAAGTCTTGTCTCCTTGAACAACACACCATTTTTTAGTCTATCAACAGTTAGGTCTTAGTTTTTTACCTTATCACGATTCAGAGTTTTTTACTCCTCCAGTTGGTCTCTTTGCCAATTATATGGAGAATCTGTCAATGTTTCCTACATTGAAGATTTGTGTCGTTTGGTCTCTTTGTGTCAAAAGTTGCCTAAGTCACTTTTTGTGTCATGCTCAATGTTCAAGGATAAACCTTTGACGAGCATTCTGCAGTTTCCTTGACCTTTTGTGTCGGCCATTCCATGGTATCATTTCATTACATTATGTCTTCGGCGGTCCTTGTCGTAAATTTTGTACTAATTCCAGATCCACTCAGTCTTCGACTTACCTTGTGTTGGATGACGGAGAATGCCTTAATGCCTTCCTTCCAACGGATCTCTTCCTATCGACGTCAATACCTCTTGCTCTAGGAATGAGATTTAGAGTTTATCGGACAATACCTTGGGGATTGCAGTCATCAGTAGCAATTTCCCTCGCTATTGGGTAGTGGGAATACCTTAATGTCTCCTACTCGATGGATTCTTTAGGTGTTCAAATGCAAGTCCTTGTATTCACACTTATTATAATGTACTAGGCATCTTGGGGACCATTTTCATCAATGGTAGTTTCCCTCACGTTTGTTAACGGTTCTCATCAATGACCGATAATCAAACGATTTCCTCCATGTTCGACTTCAGCACCTTCAGCTCCTTTATTCGCATGGTTAGGATTCATACCTTTGGGTCGTTTGTATTAAAGACCTTGGGCCGAAGGTAGCATCGACATTTTTTGCTATTGCCCGAGTTGTGCAAGACCTTGTCACACTTCCTATGACATTTGCTAAGACATAGATCCACCTTATATTCTTGTGTCTATGATCGATTATTGAGCATGGATCCACCTTGTTCACTTATGGCCATGACTCCTTTAGGTTTTATATGGCGCATTTTTGCATATTGTGCGACCTTGATAGTTACATCATTTACACATGTTGGATCCGCTTGTATCTTTATGGTGATGATATGTATATGGACCAGTGTGTCCCAGAGATCACTTTTTTTCTGACATTTATCTCTCTTTGAGTTACCTCGGTTCAAGCCTTTTGATCTTGGATTCTATGCTCTCTCCATACTCAATTGTTTCATTTTATAATGTATTTTGGCTATCGTCTTCCCCTCTAACCTCATACATTAGGGGGCATCTGTTATAGCCTAAAATGACAGACTCTCTTTCTATGACCACTTTCCCATGATTTCGTCGCATGTTGACACTTCCATGACGACACTTCAGAAAAGTCTATGAAAAAATACCTAACTTGGAGGAACCATATCTATAGTTCTGTAACTCCGTTTGACCTCTTCTTTGCACCGTTGAAAAGGTATTTAAGTCAAAAAACATTGCTAGAAGACTCCAAAGTATCAAAATTCCCAGAAGTACCCTAAAAATGAGCATCTATGACCTATTCACAACTTGTCCTTCATGATACCAACGAATTTCATCTTTGTACTTGCGACTTTTCCTTCATGTTACCTGAGAATACCCCGAATTACTATTGTATTCTTGAATTTTATGCAAGTCAACCTGCGAATCTATTTGAATTCGCAACTCTTGTTACTGCAGCCCGTGATTATCACTTTGCATTCGCAACTATTGTCACTATAACCCACAAATTTGTCATGTAGATGTCAAAAAATGATGTTTCTCGAATCTTGGGTAGTTTGGGTAGTTATACAACTGAATCCTTCGGTTGTAACTACTTTGTCTTCGACCCTATCTCTTCATAAATGTATATATAGAGATAGAGAGGTCCATGATAAGGAACTTGAATCATTGCATTGTTATGCTGGAGGACTCATGACTCTCTTTCTCCCCACCTTTGCCCTAGAAGCTATCTCCTTGTGTTGTTGAGCTTGGAGGCTGAGTTCCTTGGAGAAGAGAAGCAACAGAACCAGATCAAGGTTTCATGAGGTGCATGACTTGGAGAAGGTATACTTGTACTTGTTCCATGCTTCATAAAGATGTGATGTCCTTCTTCTTCCCAAATCACTCTCTAATGTATGTTGTACGATTGTTTGTGATTAGATGTTTATGGTAATCAGATTAGGTTTTCATATTGATTCGATTATCATTGCTTTACATTTAGTCATATTGGTTTGATGAAGGTATAATTTATTTTGCAAGTCTCTTGGACCAAGAGGAGCAAGAGGAGGATTGAAGGGCCGCTTGGATCAACTTTTGTTTGACTAAGGTATGAACCATTCTAATCTCTGAACCTTGCTTATATATGTTGGCAAAACTATATGCATCTCTCTTTCAACCCCAGTACGTTGATGGCCTCTTAATACCTGGCCATAGGAAACTTTCATCTACAACAAAGACTATGTTTCCTTCCATGGAAAAAAATAAATATATGGTTGGAGTCAACCATTACCCTAGATGGTGCCAAGGGACGCCATAAAAATGTGATGTGTTAAATTGTAATATCTAGTTTGTGGAGTTGAACATAATAAATAAGTTGAAAGTTGTTAATCAAAGGAGGAGTAAATGTGTTTGGTCTTGTTACACTACGCTTGTACCCAACGCACCTTCAAGTGTACCCTAGGGAGAGATGAGCAAATGTTTTAAACGGGAGGGGTGTTATTGAGCGATAACGGTCATGGTTGGACTCTTTGGTCCTCTTTTAAGGGAACTGTGGCTTAATGGCATTGATGACTGCCCTTTTAAAGAGGTTTTTCACCTCAGGGTTTAGTCAGTGGGTCCTTGGTCTCCCTGGCCTTCTTTCCTCAGAGGAAGGCATTCTCCATGCCAGGTCGTTTCTGTTCTTTGCGGAGGGTGTTGAGGGATTTCACAATATTCTAAGGGTTAGATGGGGCATAAATCCCTCCCTCCAGCCCGCTCCGACCTTGGTTCGGAGCGATTCGCTTATTTGAGCGTTTTTTGGCACTTGGGGATGCAAATACCTCAGGTAGCCTACCTTGGTCTATATTTTATTATTATTTTCTTTTAATTTTAAGTTGACATTAAATAATTAGAAATTTACTTGTTTTAAGGCAGGTCGACGAGGATTTTATTTGTAAAGGTGAGTGTTAGATCATATAATTATATCGCCTCACTTTCATTTTAAAATCAGAACTTCTGGGATAAATCCCTATGCACTTGTTTTACCCTTCTTAGGGTTTCTCTAGATGGATGCATTACTCTTTAAGAAGTTTTCTCGTTAACGCAAGCTATTTTTCTAGTAATTCTTTGGTGAATATCTGCTTTTGGTGATGCTTTGATTTGTTGGATGAACACAAGCACAAGGAGGTCAGGCTTCTCACCTTCTTGTTTGGATGTTGGTAGAAGTGCGTGTCTGAGTCTTAGTGATAGCCTTAGAGCTGCACTTTTCCCTAGGATAAGCCATTTCCTTTCCTTCCTCTCACCTTGGAAAGTAGCGGCATGTCTCATGTGAGGGTGCCCTAGGGTTTCTCCTTAGTTTTTCCTAGACTAGTTGCTTAACCTAGGACCCTTCTTCACTAGGTTAACGCTCCTCCTTAGAAACACTAGGTTAGGTAAGGCTTGTGCTAGGGTTTTCTCCAGGTTTTCACACTTCATTTTTCTCCAAAATTTATTCTAGAGTTAGTCTTAGGTTAGCATAGCTTAGTTTTAGGTTAGTATTTAGCTTGAGTTAGGTCAGTGTTAGATTAGGTTTTTTTGTCTTAGTTATTTACTAGGTTAGTTATTTTTAGGACCAAGGTTAAGGTTAGGGTTAGGCCCACCTTCCCAAACCATCACTACTACTCCTACGCTATCTCGTAGTTGCTCTTTCCATCGCATGATCGCTTTCTTCATCCCCGCACCTCTCCATAAACCTTCGCAGCTACCTTCCTCAACGACCCTCGCTAACCCGCTTTTCCACCAACGTCGTTGCCGCAAACTCCCTCCACCTTCTACCCTCGAGATCCCTTACTGAACCCTTCTCTCCTTCGCTGGTGCCTCAAAGACTCCCCACTCTCCCTCTCGGCCTGCGTTTTTCGTTGCCCTAAACCCAGTTGACCTATCTGCTCCCGCGGGATGCCTTCTTTGCGAGCATGCTCCTTTCCATTCATGTTGACCTCGGCTTATCCTCATCTCCCACGAACTAGCTCCTCAGTAACGCGACCCAGAAATATTTCATCACCCTGTCTATCCCATTGTGGACCCCTTGCGCGCAGACCGATATTGACCATTTTCGCTACTCTCCTCATTCCCTCTCACGTTGCCTCCGTCACTGCGACCAGGATCTTCCCTTCGCGACTCATTGCCTGCCAAAGTCTGGTGCAGACCGGCCTGAAGTTCCTTACCATTTCGTTTTTTTAACCTCCTAGATCACCTCGAAGGCTTCCTTCCTTCCTGCACGCAACCGCTCTCCCTAGTTCCTTTGATACCCCTTCACGCGTTGTAAGTTGACTAGGCAGTCAGGTAAAACTTACACGCTGCATGAGTTGGTCTTCCTCTGATTTGAACGCTGACTTCTTGCTAGGAAACCATATGAGCGCGAGTTGGGCCGAATGTTAAGCGATTCTACTGCAAGTAACTATTTTTAAACTCGATCTTAGTTTGGAGACGCGGGAAATTGTGTTGATGCGAAGTATTGATGCATGCTGATTCTATTATAAAATCGTTCTATTACTATCTCATGCATTGCAGTATACTAATGTGTAGAGCTAGTTATACAAATAGCATATTGTTCCATGAGCAACGATGGTTTTATGATTGCATTCACTGATTGATTAGCGACTGGAACACATGAAACACTGATGCATAATTACTTATTATATCAGTTGCAGCACACTATTTAGCTGTTTATTTATACATATAATTAACCTCTTTAGTCTTGGTTACAATAATATGATGAATGCATAGGTTTGAAGCATCTTTTATTTGCTGTCGTGGATTGCGATTTGGTAGTTATACTTTGCTAATACTTTGTCATTTACACATAGGGATTAAGAGTGAATGCACTTGTTCGTATTTTCTTTTCAGATTCCACTAGGCACTGGTCTATAATAACTTATTAGAGAAGTATCTTTTGTAGGGACCAATAAGGCTCTCCCCTACGAAGTTATGACTTCCAAAGAATTTAGGGATAAGTGACTAAAGTGACAGTGGTCACTTGTATCACATATGCTTACCAGCAGTTATCATTGCCATTTCAATTGGTAACATTTTGGCACTGTTGTCGGGGACCTCGAACTTGTTGAGGTGATTTACCCTGGCAAGAACGACATTCGGTAAGAAAATTGAGTTAAGTTTTCTTGGTATTCTGAAATATTATTGAAGACTAATTCTGCAGAGCTTACCCGACGATTCCATAGAGAAGAAGTCGAGCAAGGCTTAACACTTTGGTAAGTCTTGAAGTCATGACTATATATTGCGTACGTTTTTTAAAGGACTAACCTATAGGCTCTACCTGGCGACTCCACAAAGAGCTCAACCTGTCCCATCTATTAGGTACGCCCTTGTTTTCTTTAGTACTTGGTGATATTTGCTTAACTAATTTGGCAGGTTTCTCTGGCAACTCCAAATGAAGAAAAATAAAATAAGTACTCTATAAAGATAGGGGAGCTCGACGAGATGGCATCCAATTATGAATTGTGGGTGGACATATTGAACTTCTCATGCATTCTACGTTTCCCACACAAGTATGCCATTAAAGATGGTGGGAAGACACTTTTCTCATTATTCCAGCAGTATAAGCACCTTGCGGCATCCCATGTGCAAGCATTCATGCAGTTCATCCGAGCAAGTAACATCGTGCATGAACACATCAGGATGAGGCTATTTCTGTTATCTCTTCACTTAGAGGACAATTTGTCAGTCAAACATTGGTATAATGGTTTTCCTCGCAAAAGTTTCTCTTCACTCATGTAATTCATTAATGCATTAGCATGGATTGGGATTACGGTCTCGATGAACAAGAAAGAAAGGCCATGATCGATAGAACATGGGAAGAAACCCAACGAAAAGGCCAGACTCAAGATGATTCCAGAAAAGGAACCAATATGATATTCCATTCGAGTTTGAAGATCCTGATAATCCGACTACTACAAAAATGGAAATTGGTTTTGCTCCTCTTTATCTATCAGCTTTCCCAGGATATTAAGATGAGTTACCCGAGGTATTTTGGCATGCCTTCAAGGGTGACCATGATAATGTTGTGAATCATGTGGTATGGTTTATGACTATGGCTTCAAAATATGGTATTATAGAAGAAGAAGATGTTTACATGTGATCATTTTTCCTTCACCTAAGGGGAAAGGTTCTCGCTTGGTTCGTGGGCCTAGATAAATGAACGATATCATCATTTGCATAATTGGTGGAAACATTCTGTAACCACTGGGATTCATGGAGCCGTGATGAATGGATACCTCATGTCAAACATGTGAAGGACTTGTTCAGTAAGGAAGTCCAAAGCAAAGATCAGGTCGAAGAAGACATTGTTCAAGGTCTAACTGATGATATCTTGAGCACAATAGATGAAGCTTCATAAGCAGATGAATATGATGATGGTCCCATATACGACGATCTAGAAGTCCTAATTGAAGAAGCCGAGGAACCAAAAGATAGGATGAGTCCTCCCTTCCAACATACAAAAACTTCTTGTGACATTCTAGATCTCTGGGAACATAATAATGGGAATTCAAAGGATGATAGTTATTGGACATTTATGGCTCCACATTTATATGATTCCTCGAGACCACGTAGCATTGTATCCATACGTTGCAGCAAGGAAGAGTAGCTTGATGAAGTTACTCAGGAACAGCCAAAACTTGATACTATTTGGGACGAGGAACTCTCAGTCACCTCCAGTAGGGATGTTGAAGACATAACTTATGAAGACCCTATTGAAAGAGATATGATCATTCATTCCCCTTATGAGGCTAATGACGAAGAATTGCTCAGCCCTTTTGCCACCATAATTGAAGATGGAACAACACCAGACTTTGCGAATAGTTGTCATATGCAGACGACCCATTATGATGAAAAGTTTGAAGATTTGGAACCCCGTATATCTGGTGATTCTTCCATGATGTCACCATCATATTCATCTTACAACAGGAAATTATGTCGCACAGAGTATTCTTTTGTAGATATTCAACATATGATGAGCCTAGGTTATCACCTTCAATTGTGCTCCTCAAGAAACATAGAAGAAGTTGTTCAACCTGCTCTACCCTACATTGGCAAGCCCTTAATGATACATCTCAACAAGACGGAGGAAGGTAGGTGGACAAGTATGGTTTTCATCCCTCAGTCTCATAATATTTATTGTTTAGTTTTTCATTTGAAGCATGAAGGTATGGATTATACTGTAGACAATTTCAAAAGTCCAAGGATTATTGGGGTTACTAAACTAGTTGTGGAAAAGATAAGTAATATACCTGTATGTACAAAGAAAAGCTTGAGTAAATGCAGAGACAGGTTGCATCTCACATGTGAAGATTTGCAAAGTCCAACTCCACGGATAGCCTCCTAAGTTCAGGATTCATGGGTGAGTTTCAGGAAAAAATATTTCGAATATATGTATGATGGAGGTATTCCATACATAAGTCTGCTAGAAGAATGGATCAACAACGCTTGTCAAAGTGATGCTTCTCCATGGCACCAGTTTCATGTTTTCCAAGTTCTTAAGAGGGTCTGGTTTCATGTACTCATCAAGATAAAGATCCTGGTACAAACTCAACATATCATCAATGGGGTATTGTCTTGGATTACACTAAAGGACAAAGGTAAGATGACAGGTATGAATTGCTTACTTAGATGGTTACATTGGTGGTATGATTTCACTTAACATATTTTGGATACCGAGTTTAGGTTAGGTTAGTTGCATTAGGAATATTTATGTGCATTGCATTTGATGTCTTCTCATTATCTAGTTAGTTTTCATTGTTCTTAGTTTGTTTCCCTCATTTTGCGAAGAAGGCAGGACATAAGTGTCTGCCCCTGGATGCTTTTAATCTCTCTGGAATTCAATATGTGTGTAGATCTACATGCACCAACAGATTCACAGGTTCTTGAAAACTCCCGGGAAGAGCACTCATCCCGCAATTGGAGCCAGTGTTACGCTACGCTTGTACCCAATGCACCTTCAAGTGTACCCCAGGGAGAGAGGGCCAAATTTTTTCAACCAGGAAGGGTGTTATTGAGCGATGACGGTCATGGTTGGATCCTTTGGTCCTCCTTTGAGGGTACTATGACTTGATGGCATTGCTAACTGCCATTTTAAAGAGGTTTTTAACCTCAAGGTTGGTGTTTGGGCCCCTCAAGGTTGACTACTGGGTCTCATGGATCCATTCCCTTCTTGCATGCTCTGGTGGCCTCTGCTTCAACCACGAGCCACTAGTCTTCAATCCCGGCCACTTCATACACTCTCCTGGCCCTTCAGTCAATGGGTCCTTGCTCTCCCTGGCCTTCTTTCCTCAGAGGAAGTCATCCTCCATGCTAGGTCATTTTCGTGCTTTGAGGAGGACGTTAAGGGATTTTACAGTATTCTAAGGGTTATATGGGGCATAACTCCCTCCCTCCAGCCTGCTCCGGCCTTTCGTTTGAAGCAATTCACTTATTTGAGCGTGTTTTGGCACCTGGAGATGCAAATACCCTGGGTAGCCTACCTTAGTCTATATTTTATTATTATTTTCTTTTAATTTTAAGTTGACATTTAATAATTACAAATTTACTTGTTTTAAGGCATGTCGGCTTGGATTTTATTTGTAAAAGTGAGTGTGAGATCATATAAATAGATCTCCTCACTTTCATTTTAAATCAGAACTTATGGAATAAATCACTATGCACTTGTTTTACTCTTCATAGGGTTTCTCTGGATGGATGCATTACTCTTGAAGAAGTTTTTTGGTTAATGCAAACTGTTTTTCCTGGTAATTGTTTGGTGAATCTCTGCTTTTGGTGATGCTTCGATTTGTTGGATGAACACAAGCACGAGGAGGTCAGGCTTCTCACATTCTTGTTTGGATGTTGGTAGATGTGTGTGTTTGAGTCTTAGTGATATCCTTAGAGCTGCACTTTTCCCTAAGATAGGTCGTTTCCTTTCCTTCCTCTCACCATGGAAAGTAGCGGCACATCTCCTATGGGGGTTCCTTAGGGTTTCTCCTTGGTTTTTCCTAGGCTAGTTGCTTAACCTAAGACCCTTCTTCACTAGGTCAGCGCTCCTCCTCATAAACCCTAGGTTAAGTAGGGCTTGTGCTAGGGTTTTCTCGAGCTTTTCACACTTCATTTTTCTCCTAAATTTGGTCTAGGGTTTGTCTTAGGTTAGCTTAGCTTAGTTTTAGGTAAGCATTTAGCTTAAGTTGGGTCAGTGTTAGATTAGGTTTTTCGGCTTAGTTAGTTACTAGGTTAGTTCTTTTTAGGACCAAGGTTAGGGTTAGGCTCACCTTCCCAAATCATGGCTGCTACTCCTATGGTAGATCATAATCGCTCTTTCCATCGCATGGTCACTTTCTTCATCCTCACACCTCCATAAACCTTCGCAACTACCTTCCTCAACGACCCTCGCTAGCCCACTTTTCCAACAATGCCACTGCAACAAAATCCCTTCACCTTCTACCCTCGCGATCCCTTACTGAACCCTTCTCTCCTTCGTCGGTGCCTCAAAGACTCCCCACTCTCCTTCTCGGTCTGCGCTTGTCACTGCCCTAAACCCAGTTGACCTATATGCTCCCATCGCCTCCTCAATCAGGCTGCCTTCTTTGCGAGCCTTCTCCTTTCCATTCACGCTAACCTCGATTTATCCTCGTCAACAATGACCTAGCTCCTCAGTAACGAGATCGGTGATGACTATCTTCGCTGTTATCTTCAGTCCCTCTCATACCCTCAGCGACCTCTCCACATATTCGTGTTAGCCTGCTCATATGTGGAGAGGTCGCTGAGGGTATGAGAGGGACTGAAGATCCCCCTTTACGACTCATCGCCTCCCAAAGTCTAGTGCAGACAGGCCTAAAGTGCCTTACCCATTTCCTGTTTTTAACCTCCTAGATCACCCCGAAGGTTTCCTTCCTTCCTGCACGCAACCACTCTCCCTAGCTCCTTTGATACCCCTTCACGCGTTGTAAGTTGACTAGGCAGTTAGGTAAAACTTACACGCTGCATGAGCTGGTCTTCCTCTTATTCGAACGCTGACTTCTTGCTAGGAAACCATATGAGCGTGAGTTTGGCTGAATGTTAAGCGATTCTACTGCAGATGACTATTTTTAATCTTGATCTTAGTTTGGAGACATGGGAAATTGCGTTGATGCGAAGTATTGATGCATGTTGATTCTATTATAAAATCGTTGTATTACTATCTCATGCATTTCATTGTACTAATGTGTAGAGCTAGTTATACAAAACAAGTGGAATAAGCAACAAAGTTGCTTAGTACTTACCTCCTAA
>LPNX010792433.1:970703-1008294 GCA_001517045.1 Pseudotsuga menziesii | reverse complement strand
GGTTGGCTCATATGTGGCTGCAACACAATTGTCTACAATGTCGTGATTTATAAAACGGAAACCCAAAATAAGTAATTTGCCAACATAAGACTAGTTAAATAATGACCTTCTGATGTGTTAATGACGGTGGAAAAATATATTTATCAGCTTTGGGTTGCAGAAGGTGCTTCAGTTTGACATCGAGGAGCTTCATGAAATCAGTAGCAGCTTTCTCCTTTGCTTCATGAATTATGTTCGCCGTTGCTTCTACTTATCTCGTTTATCCAGTTCACAATTTGCTCTGCTGTCTGCAAAATAATTGTTTATAATAGTCACCAAGATCCTGTAATTAGAATGTAAATATTGACTGTGACATGATACCTTGTCAACTGTGACCATCTCTTTGGTGCTCTCAGCATGTCTGTTATTTTTATATTCGACCATTTTCTTCAACTCGAAATTTTCTTCCTTCAAAACCGACAACTGACGTTTATAATCTTCTGACTTCTGGAAGGCCTCGGCTCTTTGTTCGTTTATTAA
The DNA here is from genome assembly GCA_001517045.1 of Pseudotsuga menziesii. Classification (NCBI taxonomy): domain Eukaryota; kingdom Viridiplantae; phylum Streptophyta; class Pinopsida; order Pinales; family Pinaceae; genus Pseudotsuga; species Pseudotsuga menziesii. The sequence goes on along the minus strand of LPNX010792433.1, from coordinate 1,007,775 downwards.
CGTTAACTGTTTATCTTTGGCAAGCAAAGTCTGTTTGATGTCAGAGCTTTTGGCGTGAATTTCTTTAATATCCGTTTTCAGTTCTTCAATTCGCTTAGACTGAGTTTTAAGACGTTTGCGGAACTTCTCGGTCTCTTCTCCTTTCTTTACCAATGCGTTACTCAGAGAAATATTTAATTGATCTTTCGGGTCCATGGCTTTGCTCAGAGCTACCAAGTCGTTCATCGTCTTTTGCAGATCATTCTAGGGTTCCTTCATCTCCATTTCCAAACTCCGTAGCTGGAGCAAAAGGCTGTTATTTGCTGCCAGCAGTGACGGAATATGACAAATAAAATCCGTCTCCATAGTCTCTACCAGAGACTGCAATTGGCGGACAAGAGAAATTATGCCTTCAAAATTTAAACGCAATAAGCTGAACGTTCAAATTCAGACTTTGAATTATAAATAACATAATAATAAAATATAATAAATGCTGATGTCATCATTGCCATGTGTCAAGTGAAAACCAGATACCAAACTCCAAGGCTGACATCATCTCATGACTGGCCAATTAGAAGCTGACAAAATAGCAAATAGAAATATTTTTATTAAAATTTAAAATATTTAAAAATTGTTATTTTTCATATTGCAAAGTTAAACTTTGGAATAGAGATTTTAATCTTTTAATATGCACCAATATGCACCAGGTAATACCAAAATGCACCAGGTAATACCAAAAGTCAAAGGGGTTTGAATTCAAACGATTACAATATACCTGCTGAGGCAGGTATAATAACATATTGTTTTATGAGCAACGTTGGTTTTATGATTGCATTCATTGATTAGTGACTGGAACCTACTCTCATGTGTTTCTATATATACACGAAAGATTGATGCATAATTACTTCTTATATCAGCTGCAACGCACTATTTCGTTGCTAATGAATACATACAATTAACCTCTTTAGTCTTGGTTACAATAATATGGTGAATGGATAGGTTTGAAATATATTTTGTTTACTATTGTCGATTGCTATTTGGTAGTTATACTTTTTTAATACTTTGTCATTTGCACATTGGGATTTAGAGTGAATGCACTTGTTTGTATTTTCTTTTCAGACTCCATTAGGAACTGGTCTATAATAATGTACGAGAGAAATATCTTTTGGTGTTTAGTGTCTTTTGCGGGGACCAATAGGGCTCTCCCTAGGAAGTTACGACTTCCAAAGAAGTTAGGGATAAGTGACTAAGGTGACAGTGATCACTTGTCTCACTTATGCTTACCGAGGGCTAGCACTGTGATTTCAACTGGTAACGGGGCTATTGACTATATAAGTACCAAATAAAACAAACAAAGTTTTGTTTGGAATAAAAACATTTTAATCAACTTAAACAAATTTTAGTTTTCATGGTTATTACTAAAATGAAAATGTAGAGTTAATAAAATATTAAAATATTTCAATACATGTTTGAGAAAAGCTAGCCATCCAAATCCTATCTCAAGTAGTTGTCAAGATAGGAATCTATTAATGATGAAAATCTATTAATAATGGCAATATGCATGGATGCAAATACAAGGGAAGATGTAGATGCACGAATAACTAGTGAATATGCCACAAAGTGGCTAGTGCACCAAATGTGTTTGAATAGAAAAATGTAAGAAAGTAAATTGAAAATCATGAAATTGTTCAAATAAAAATATATATAATTTGATACATCAAAATCAAAACATCACAAAGCAAGTGTCAATAGTCTTTTTTTAAGTAAACAAAAGTCAAGAATAACATGTGAAAGTTGTAATAGGCATTTTTATAAAATTTTGTATGTTTTAAATTTTTTTGTATTTGCTTTAAAAATAAATCCACAATCTCATGAATTGAGGTCCCATCAATAAGTTCAGAAAATGAAATAAGTGAAATTTTAAAAAAATGAAAATTATTTTTGATTTTCAAAGAATTCAATTTTATAAATTGTGTTTTGAAAACATTAAAAAAACTTTATAAAAATTTATAGCATAGAATTAGAGTAATGCAAAGTCAAAGCAATTTGTTTTTTTTTAACAAGAACGGTTAAGTGGTATTTGTATTAAAAAAAGAAATTACAGGAGCAGATTTATGGATTGAATCCATTGGAATTTAAAAACCATAAAGTCTTGCTCTTCCCTTACAAATTGAACCTTATCTCGAAATAACCCGCATCTGATATGGCTAAATTTTTTTACAAATTTCCCAAGAATGAGAATGCAAAAATTGAACATGTCAGAAGTAAGCTTGCAGTTATCCTAAATTCTTTTAAAGAAAGTCTCTAAAAGTGCTCCTTTATCAAGGTACCCAACAACGCTCCGGATTATTCCTATTGCAAATCATAAAACCATAATCAAGCTGCACTCCTACATTTGTCATTTTGTCTGCAGTTTGATTGTTTGAGCGGAGGATATGAAGAAAGTTAACCGCATTAAAATCGACGATAAGACTGTTGAAATATGATGCATCTTGTTGGAAGGCTTTTTATAATTTCTGGCCAGTTTTTTTACCTCTCTAATGACTAGTAATGGATCACCAAACACTACTAGATCTTGAATTCCAAGGGTGATAGCAATTTCCAGCCCTTTCAATAGAGCTAACCATTCCGCGTGATTGTTGGTGCTCCTGCCAAGTCCCCAAACAAAATCTTTCTGCTTGTTCCCCCTTGGATAAAAAATAACCCCGCCAGCATCTTTCATTCCCGGGTTCCCTTTGGAGGCCCCATCAAAGAATAGAGTATGACAATCCAACTTTGTCCACCAATTTCTGAAAAAATTTTGAGCTTTTTCGAATTTGCTATTTTAAAGAGGTAGGTTTTTTAGCATCCTTTGGTGTAGGATTGATAGGGCAAAGGAGATCTTTCATCCAAATTTTTTCGGAGGAGTTTAACGGCTGAAGCTGTAAGTGCCGCAATCCATTGGAAAGGAGAGCTTCAATCCATAAAGCTTCGGCAGCGAAAGAGACTATGCCAAGAGGATAATTCAAGTTTTCAAATAAACTTTTGTTTCTGGCTATGCATATATTCCAGCATACATATTTTGGGAGAGCCATCCATGCTTTTGAGAAGTCTGGATTTTAAAGAGAGTACCTTGATAATAGTCTTTCCAACAGGAAAAGAAATATTTCAAGTTAGTAGGGAGAGTAATATTAAAATTAAGCTCATTCAGAACTGAACACCATACCTCATTGGCAAATGGACAGTCCAAAAAGAGATGGTTCTGAGTTTCTTCCGCACTTTTGCACAAAATGCAACGAGACGAGCCTTCTATTCCTCTCTTTTTTTAAGTTCTCAACTGTCAGGATTTTTTGATGGGTAAAGAGCCAGCAAAAAGAAATTATTTTAGGAAACCCATCACTGCACCAAACGCTTTTCCAGATGCCTTATTTCCTGCTATTATTATAAACTGAATTGTACCCAACCTTCACTATGTAGACTTCGGACTTTCCCCAGCTTCTATAGTCTAGAAAATTGATGTGGATCGGTAACGATCCTTGGAGGAGCGTTTGTAGCAGAGTATAGTCTTTCTTTAGCCGATCTGGCATCTCCAGATTCCTCCATCCAACCCATCTACCACTGCTATGCCAACTTGAAATGTCACTAATCGTGAGCAGTTTTTGGCAATTCATCCATGGCTAGAGATCCACGAGGTTGTCACTTTGTTGTGCATTGCCCACGCTATCCTCCCAAATTCTAATTTTTTCGCCATTGCCTGTTGACCAACGCAGATCATCCTGGATGATAAAAACTGCATTTTGGCACAATTTCCATATTGGAGATACGTTATGATGAATTGGAATCCTATAAGGTGTTTCTTCCTTAACGCCTCCTTCTACCAAGCTCTACATCCTGAGATCAAATTCCATATGATTTTGGCTCCCAACGCTAAGTTCATAGCTGCCAGATCCTTTATTCCCGCTCCTCCTCTGCCTTTTTGCTTGCAGACCGTCTCCCAATTGACCAGATGGAGCTTCTTGTTTCCATTGTGTTTTCCACCCTGCCAGAGAAAGTGTTTCAACTCTTTCTAAATCTCTAGTACAATCGATTTGGGTGCTAATGATATGGATCAAATACAAATCGGGAAGGCTATCAGAACAGTGTTTAAGAGGATCAGTTTCCCAGCCAGGTTGAGCCAGATAGCTCCCAAAGATTGGATTTTGTTTTTAATTTTCTCTACCAGTTCTTTCCAGTCTGATTTTTTCCTTTTTCCTTTGTGAATCAGGACTCCTAGATATCTGAATGAGTTTCATTATGTGCATCCTTCATATCCTAGTGTCCTGGAAATCCTAGCCATCATTCTAGCAAGACAATTCCTACCATAGATTTTGGTTTTAACTGCATTCACTTTCCCATCTGATGCTTTGAGAAAAGTTGAAATGACTTCTCTGAATCTTTCAACAATTATGACGGAGGCTCCACCTAAAAGGATAGTGTCATCTGCATATTGTGCATGATTGGCATTTTTGAATCCTATAGCACTTTTGAGCCCTCTGAGATCTCCATTGTTTTGCATGGCATGTAGCTTCTTGCTTAAAGACTCGACTACAACGAGATATAATAGTGGGGAAAGCAGGAAACCTTGGCAGAGTCCTCGAGAGGCTTGAAAGAAACCAGCCGGCCTGCCATTTACAAGAGGCGCGATCCATGGGCTGGTTATGCAAGATTTGATCCATATGCAGAAGGTTTTGGAAAATCCCATTTTCTGCATGATCTCAAATAGAAAGAAGTGATTGACCCTATCAAAGGCATTTTCCATGTCAAGCTTAATGGCCATACCTTGTTGTTTACATTCCAAGCTGGAATGAATGGCCTCTTGGACAATGATTATATTATCCATGATTTGCTTGCCAGCGATGAAACCTCCTTGAGTTTCCAAGATAATCTTTGCCATGATTTTTTTCATTCTTTTTTCCAGGATTTTGGTAACAATTTTGTAGGAGGTGTTGCGTAAGGAAATGGGACGAAACCTTTCAATCAAAAGAGGATTTTTTTCTTTTGGAATCAAATCCAGGAAGGTGGAGTTTGTGGCTCCTCTGATTTTATCCTTTTTCCTGGTCCAGTTTAGCATTTTTTTAAAATATTCTTTGATGATGTCCCAAGCAGCTCGATAGAAGTTGATCGTGAACCCGTCAGGTCCTCGGGACTTGTTTGGATGAAGGGTTTAGATTGCTTCAATAATCTCATTTTCTGCGATTGGTTTTTCTAGCTCCTTGTTTTCTTCTTCAGAAATGCTGGGATGGATGAATGATAGTAAGTCCACTTGGGAGAGAGGATCCGTCTCACCACAGTCAGAATACAGATGATTGAAGTGATGCATTGCCAACTTCTTGATATTGTCTTGCCCGAAGATAATTTGGTTATTGTTGTCTTTCAATTCATTGATGAAGTTGAAGGTCAATCTGACTTTGGTTTGTTTATGGAAATAATTTGTGTTTTTGTCTCTTGCTTTTAACCAAAGCTGTCTAGATTTAATTCTTAGATACTCTTCTTCATGTCTCACTGCTTTTAGTATTTCACAGTTTAAGGCCTTTTCTTGAGCTAATATTCCAGGAGTGATCTTTTCTTCATCAATTTTAGAATGGAGAGCATCCAAACCTGATTGGAGGCTCTTTTTAACAATGGTCGGCTCTGAGTAGGAGGTTGCTTCCAAGTATTTCAGAGAAGAAAGAACAACCCTAAGCTTTGATTCCCAAATGAAGCTGGGGGATTCAGAGAAAGAATATTTCCAAGCTGAATGAATTAGATCTATAGTTTTGGCATTGTTTAGCCAAAAGGGGTTGAACCTGAAGGGAATAGATCCCAGGTTTGAAAGTAAGGAGAAGGAGGTCCTAGGTTTGAAGGTAAGGAGAAGGAAAGAGAGACGGGCTTATGATCGGAAGTAGCTGAAGAAATAATATGTGAAGAAGGAAGAAAATATTTCTGTAGGAAGGTTGTACTTACCAGAAACTGATCTAATCTTCCAGCAATGTGCCCAAGTCCAGCTCGCTTGTTGCTCCATGTGAATTTCCCATTTTTAGGCATAGGATCTAGTAGATCAAGTTCTGCCATCAGATCTTCTAGTTTTTCGCCAAAAGGGTCTCTGATGATAGAGCCTCCTCTTTTTTCCAAGCTTTATTTTGTTGTGTTGAAGTCTCCAGCTATGATAACATCTTTCCCATGCAGGTCTATCTTCGAAGAGAGTAAAGAGTCCCAAAAATCCATTTTTTCTCTGTAATGGGTAGGCCCATAAACATTGCAAATCTATATCCTTTCCAGATTGCTTTTATTTTGCACTTCTGCTAATAGCCAATGCGTGCTTTCTTTTGCTGATTTGATGTTGAATTTATCTGCTCTGCTGGATGTTGCTATTCCATCTGAAACACCTCTAGAACTAATGGCCTTCCAAACACTGTATTTCAAGAAGAGAGATGACCTATTCATAGCCTCATCTTCTGGCATCTTTGTCTCTTGGACGAGCAAAATGTATGGTTTCTTAGTATTTATAATGTTTTTCAAAGCTTCTACCTTAATTGACCCTCCCAAGCCTCTGCAGTTTCAAGAAACTAGTTTCATCATTTCTTGGCTGCATGAGACCCTGCTCAGGGTCTGAAGTCTCTGGCTCCAGAAGCTTTGACATTCTGAAGCAGTCTGGTATCTTCTATGCTGAGTTTCCTTCCTAATTCTATTTCTATTTTTGTCTCTTGCTCTCGTTGTTTATTTTGAGATCTTCTTCATCTTGTGGCTTGGGATGGCCCTAGCCCTGTTGTTTCCTGGGTTTCTTGAGATGATGATTGACCTAGAGATTCCAACTTTGGGTTGATCCTGCTTTGCTTAACCATTTATGCCCATGTTCCCCCAGGGGATGGCGAACTTTCATAAGTTTTTCCCTTGTTCTCTTCATCTGTTACCACCATCTTTTCTCAATTCCCACTAGGGGAGGTCGACCTGTTAGGAACCTTTTTAGATACCTCTTCTACCACTATTGGGGAGATGACAGCCAGGGATTGGGTCCTGCTTCCTTCTATTCTGTCTTCCTTGTTCTGAGCTTCTAGATCTGGTATTTCCCCTTCTTCGACTTGGAGGGCATCAAATTGGTTGTAGATGAGAGTTCCTGTGCTTTTTATAGGTTTCTCTTGAGTTTTTTCCTGCCCTTTTCTGAGATTACTAGAAGAGGTAGGTATTGTTTTTTTTCCCCTCTTTGCTTGTTGCCAACCTTCTTCTAGATTTTTTTCAGCTTCTTCCTGTGAAGACTTAGGACAGTTCTTTATGAAGTGTTCGTATTCATGGCATTTCTTGCATTTCAATGGAAGTTGCTCGTAGTCTACCTTTTGATAGAATTCCCATCCGTCCATGAACATATTAACTCCTTCTAGTAGACCTTTTTCTAAGTCTACCTCTGGAACAGGCGAATAGAGGACCTTTTGGCTTAGCTTTGTCTATGTATCTGCCTAATGAATTTTTGATTGATTGCAGGGCTTCATCATTCTAGCAGTAGAGAGGTAAATGAGGTAACCGGACCTAGACTGGCACTGATGAAGGGACATCCTTTTCCGGATCAAAAGAAAGTGTCCATCGGTTGAGATATAGACCTCGGGGGCCCATGAAATAAGGGCCACTTCGGAAAATAAGATCTTTACCTTCTTTATTTTCAAACAGAAAAGTGTATAAACCCTTGCCACAGAAAACAGTGCTGCAAACCCTCGGTGATGAGAGGCATCTAGTTTTTGGAGATCCAGATCTCCATGGATTTCGAAGATGGCCAGATCCCTGAGAATTTCCCAATTAGACCTCGCTCGCTCAGAGCTAAATCTTTCATTCGTGATGATTTGAACTCTTGGCACTGCTACTCGTTTCACAAAGTTGGAGACTGGCGTTATCCCCACAGAAATCGGGGTGGCTGCAACCAAGGTGTTGATCCTAGATTTGTTATCATTTTTGGCAGATAAATTACTCATTTAACCACATATTTTATTATCTTTTGTATATTTTATGACACGCAGATCATTATTCAACCTCAGGTATGAGTGTTTTTAAGGTTTATATAAAATTATTTTATTATTGTCATTTTTATGGTTTTATTAATTAAAAATAACATTATTAAAACATATTTGATGTATTAATTGGTTTGTATAATTGTTTGCATGTTTTATAATCTTTTTGGGCCAAGTTAATACGCAAAATGTATTCAGCCTCCTTTTCGCATAGCATGTCTAGCTCGTCATTCAACCCATTGCGTGAAACTCGCTGGTGGTTTTCCAGATGTTGAAATGTGTTGCTGTAGACTCCAGTATTGAAGAACACCAACAGATAGACACTTTGTTCGCCCTAGATCGATGCCCAACATATCCAGCTCACGGCCCAGCCTTCCGTTCAGCTCTCCATCCAGATCGCCCATCAGACTGCGCGCTGCTGAGAATTAATTTTGGGCATTTAAAACATGAAACAACTGCAAACCATTTTGTTACCCACGCACTCAGGTGATAGCATAATCATCAGTCTAGAAGGATCGCTGGTGCGTTGATTTTTCCCAACACCAAGTTGTTCACTTCCCACACGTTCAAAGGATGGAGCATCTTCAGTCTAGAAGGATCGCTCGTGGCCTCCTCTGCTTGACTCCAAACTACCACCAGTCTGCACATTTAAAGAATAGAACGAACTGCATTATAGAAGACCCATCATGTATGCTACCCTTGCTCGCCACCATTCCACAATCATGTTGAAGAAGGAGTCGTGCGCCACATCTGAAGACCTGCTGCACTGGAAAATGAACCTATGCATATGCTGTCTAGTGAAAAGAACCAGACTCACGCTGAAGAAGGAAGATGCTTATGCGTTGGCCTGTGATCAATTAAACACCATTATAGTCGACTAAATTTAGAGAGCAGTCAACCACTAAAGGGTCGACTTGCTCATCCCTGTAAATCATTATATAAAATAGCCTCTGTGAGAGAGTTGAAGTTAGCTAGAAAATTAGTCAGTTAGCAGAGTTAGGAGAAGAGTTCTTGTTGTGATTTACTCTTGAACCTTGTATTTCTGTTCCACCATATGAATAAAGAGCTGTATGCATTGCTGTTGAAGATTGCGGTTAAGTAGAAGTTAGCCAGGCATCATTCCTGATTGTTGAGAGGGCCCCTCATCAACCAGAGGTTCATTTTCTTTGTTTAGCTTAGTTTTTTTTCTGTTTTAGCTAGTCTAGTTTAATTTCTAGTTTGCCTCTGTTAGATTATAGTAAATGCTATTCTATTCTTTTTCTGTAATACATTAACTTAGTTTTATTTCAAAGTTACTTAGTTAGATGCGCGCATAACTTGCTTTCAGTTATTTGCTTTCAATCATTTTTTTCGAGTTATTTCATTTCCAGCATTACTTTCAGTCTTTGTTTTCAAGAATATAGAATAAGTTGTTTTTAAGAATTTAGAATAGATTCAATTCTGTTATTTCCTTTCCTGTTTTGAATTTATGCAAGTTAATTTCTAGTTTATTTATTAGTTTAATATGCAATGATTCCTTTGGTTCATGAATTAGTTTAAGGTTAATTTGTTGTTAAATAGGTTTATTTACTGTTCCAATGCATTAGAATTACATCGGCATGGCTTCAACTGAAGATTAGTTCATTTAGGTTAGTTTTTACTATTTTAACTGTGCAAACTGTCATTCGGACAACCTGTTCAGTCTGTTATTCAGCCACCCCTTTCAGACCCACAGTCCAGTCTGTTATTCAGACCTTAGTTATGTTTTTAGTGTTTTTTATGTGTTTTAAGATTGTTTTTAGTTTAGTTTTGTGAATGTCTGAATTATGTTTTGACTGTCATATTTAGATGCTAGTTTTATTTAACCTTAAAGTTAAAGTTTAGTTGTTTTAAATTATTTATTAAAGTTTGATCATTTTCCTTACTTCTTTTACCTTGAACGAAGTTTAAGTTATTCTTAAGTTTTGTTTCTGATTTTGTTTTGTTGTTGTATGGCTTTGTGTTTATTCCTTTTGAATTGATTTATTTGTTTGTATGTAATATTTAGGGTTATATGCATTTTCCTTAGTATGTTTCTAGGTTACCTCTTTTATGTTGTGTTATTGTTGAAAGAATTTGTAGGTTAGAACCTAAAGATATTTCTTTTATTAAGTTTTCTACTTGCTTCTTTTTAAGTTTTCTTTATTAAGTTTTCTACTTGCTTATTTTATTAAGTTTTCTACTTGCTTATGAGTTAAGTTCTCCTTGTACCCTAGTTTTCCATTTGAATAGTTAATTGTTGATTGTATTTCATATTAAAGTTTATTATCAATTATTTAGTTTATCATTATGTCTTAGTTTAATTACTTTAATAATTGCATTTTTAGGTGTTTGACTCAGTTTTTCATTTTGAAAGATCTTTCGATCTTTTGTTTGTTAAAATATTTACACGACACCCTCTACCTTCGCATATATTTTGTGTCAACTCAAAGCTTACCAACCCCGATTGATAATTAAAGAATAGGTGGATTAATTTAGACATAATAACACACCCAACACAAGGCTTGAAAGGAAAGATCTAGGTTACTTCGAGGTTCGTCCGGGGGAGGATTTGGCAGATGTGAAGCCATGGAGCCATCCCAGGAGCACGAGGAGGTCAAGGGTTGTACAACCGTGGGGCAGCTTGCATATCGTCCTGCCCCAGCCCAAGGCTACAGCCTGCACGAAACCCTATGCATCAATCACCACGATCTCCAGCAATCGACCCATCTTGTCCAGTCAAAAAGAATTCATCAAAGCCCCCAAAAAATGAATATATTTGACATTTTTAATACAAAGGTTCATGCTAGTGCACAATATAAGAAAAACCCATAAATATGCATTGAGAAAGGTTCACATTTTGATCGGTTAATTACCAATGAAAAGATCCAAATGTGTATGCTTTCGTTATGTTTCTTAATAAATATTGAATTTAACTTAGCTATTACAACAAATGATTTTTTTTTAAGAAAAAAAAATGAAACAATTTGTTAATTGATTTTAAAATTAAAGTATTACATTTAGAAAGCTCAAGTTCAAACTCCCACTTTTTAGACATAAAACTCGATGCTTCTAATCCCAATACAAATTAACTCAATTAAAGGACTACAATGCAAGCTAGGATCGGTGTTCATGGAGATGATGAAAGCAACATACACCTAGAGTCTAAAGAATTATTTCTATAACTCTGCTAAGTATTGAGTAGCATAACTTGAGAAACACAACATGCACCTATCTCCACACTACATTAATTCTACCTCAATCGAAGACATGAAGGAGCTACAAAATAAACAAGACAAGTACTCCACAACATTAGACTTTGGGTGTGCCTAAGTTTATGGTGGATGTGCTTTATTTTATTATTATTTACTATGATATAAATTGTAAATAATGCTCTATATATATGAGTGATATGGTTGATTATGTTTAACTTTGGAAGTTTTTGGTCAGCCATTCTTAAGTAAAATTGATTGTTATTAAGTTTGATTCATTATAATTTATTGTATTTTGATTTTATAATCAATAGCATTATTATTTTTAAGTATAAGCATGTATATATTACTGAGAATCTATGTAAGATATCGCCATGCAATGGTGTTCTCATGGTATACATATATCACAATATATTGTTGTGAATAAGGAAGTGAGTGAGGAGGACCAAATTCTTGTTGAATTTTCTGCATATGTTTTTTCTAGATTATATGTGGAAGAGAAGTGTGTGGTACACAAGTGATTTAATAAGTAGTCTACTATCCAACACCCTACTGGACATATCCCTTTGGTAAGTGCAAGGGATTTCTCTTAGAAGGGGGTTAAAGGGACTACGCCACACCATCCCTTGGGGCACAATTATGCTTGGAAAACTTCAAAGAATTGCATGTGAAGTGCAAGGATACACCAATTAAACTTACATTGGGGGGCGATGTGACTAGAATGAAGTGGTCACCATTTTAGAGGCGACATTAGTTGGCAGATTCGTTGGGATTACTATGGCCATGGGTACTTACCGTGACTAGGTGGTAGCTAATTGGGTTCATTTCTTAGTCTACTCCCCCAAGTTTTTTTTCTCTAGATAGAGGTTGGCTTGAGGTTACTTTGCATTCATTAGATAACATTACAAAGTTGTTGACTAGCACCTGGATGTGGTGGTTGAGCTCTATTAAACTCAGGAATTGGATGTCTTTATTTCATGCTCGTTGGAATAAGTGTTATATATAGTCAACATGGGTCAAGCTTCTGAGTCTCCCGGCTAAACAATAGACTATGGAAATATTCAGCATAATTGGAATGGAACCTGGGGTTTTTTGTGATGATGACTACAACTTTTAGAGTCTGGTATTATTTCGATGACAAATATTTTGGTCAACATTGGTTTGTACGATGGTTTACATGAGGATCTTGTCATCTATGTAGGCTCATTTTCACATGTACAAACCCTAGATTACTTGGGCATCATTTCAAGTGTAAATGCTGTCATGTTTATGGCCACCTGATGTGGGATTGTCCATCGCATTTCACCAAGTCTTTGTGGAGAAAAAGAGAGTCATTGGGGTGTTCTCTTATGCTTCCTCCAACCTTTGACAAGGTTTTGTCTGCAGTGTCATCCAAAGAAGGTTCTATGGAAGAGTCTCTAATTTGTGAGGAGACTCGAGTGGTCGTCATGGAAAAAGGGACATATAAAGGAGTTGTTGGGGAGGCATTGGAGTAGGACTTGATATTTGGGGAGGTGGTGGATAGATTGAAACATGCATTGGGTTTTTATGATGGAAAGATCCCGCGGGACAAGGCAATGGTAACTATCCCTTCATAGAAGTCTCCTAATTAGCCATTGAATGGATATTGCATGGACCTAGTTATGAGCCCTAGGAGAATGGCGAACTCAAAACTTAGTGCTTGGGACCTCACTACTATGGAATGCACGCAAGTTGGTAAGTATACATCTCTTTCACATGATCATCTCTCTTCTTTGTGTTGATTCTAGTGCTAGTCATCCTATGGATCATTAGATATCCTATATTGTTTATTATTTGATGCATCGAAGAACATTTTGTTTCTGGATCTTTTAAATTGGGGGGGGGGGGATTTTTTATATGGGGGTTATAGTACCAATTGGATCCAATTCCTCTCTTTGTCTGAATTATTTGGGAGGGGGGGAGGATGTAAGTGGTCAATAATTTCCCTTAGATTTTTTTCGCAATGAATTGAGTTCAGATGTAGTGAAGGAGCTCAATGGTCTAATTCCTTTGATGATGGGATCCACTAAGACAGTGAAGCTTGGTCCTCTTTTCAACAATTTTGATCCTATGAGCCCCTTTCTCTTATGCCTTGAACTAGTCGAGGTATTTGTGGATGGTCATAAGTTCCAATCAATCATGTGTTATGATATTGATAAGTCCCCTTATAATGGATGGCCTAGGGGTTAGAGTTTTGTGCATCTGTGCTTAGGAGATCCTTTTAATGATTCTCGAGACCAGAACTAAAGAATTGACTCACTTATGGGATGAACTACAGTCATGACTCTTTGATAATTATTAATTATTAATTAATAATTATCTATTGATATTATTTTTAATATTTATATATTTTATGTTCGTTACATGGGAGGGATGTCCATTGACAATGGTAATCCAGTGTTGGGTAAGGATACGGGGATTTAACTACCCCTCTTAGTAAGGTCTCTTCCAGAGATCTTGGTTTCCCTCGATATTTTTTTAGATCCTATAGGTATTATATGGATTTGAATTAATCGGTTAAGGGCGGGAATGTTTTTCCAAACCCTCCCCATGTTTCCCCAAGACTATGAGGTAAGATTTTAGTTATGGATTCTGCTAGGCACCAAGTGATTTTGGACATTCAAGTTGGGCAAAAAAAAATCCTAAAGGAGACTCTTAGACTGGCCATTTTCTGTCAAGTTTGGGCATAGTGTTATTATCTAGGGAATTTGGTCACACAATTACATTTATTGACATCTACGAGTCACATAATCAAAGGGTGACATACTAGGAAATATTTTTCATATATAAGATGCTTGCAGGTGAGAAAGTGGTAGCGGGAGGTGACTTAAATTTCCCTATCATTGATGCACAACCATGTGATCCTTCCTCACATAAAGACTTCCTTTCGAACTACTTTGTGAGGAGACTTGAGGATATCTCTCTTTATGATATTTCCCCATTGAATCTTATACCTACTTGGCAAAAATTTGAGGACTAGACCAGACAAGGTTGCAAAAATATTAGATACGTTCTTAGTTAATGAAGGTATACTCCAGTCTACTATGATTACTAAGCAGTGGGTAGGAGAGGGAGGGGAATCAAACCATTTCCCCATATATCTAGAGATGATGGCAGTCAAAGAGAGGCCTCCTCGTGCTTTCAAGTTATATCCCACATGGTTGGATGATGAGGGTTATTGTCATATGGTTAAAAACTTATGGAATCCTTATGGTGAAACCAATCCTATATCTATTGGCCTATAGTTCCAAAACAACCTCAAGAGAATTAAGGAATGATCCATTTCTTGGGTTGTGGAGATAAGGAAGGTTATGGATGGAGTCCACTGCAGATTAGAATCTTTTTTTAACTCTTTCCACTCTAATAATCCTAAATTTTTCACATCAGTAGACCACAAACTAGTGATTGTGGAACTTGAATCTCGTCATCGGAGTATTGTGGATGAGAATGAAGCCATGTGGAGGCTTAAGAGTAGGGCCATCTGGTTACAAAAAGGCAATGAAAATACTAAGTATTTTCATAACTATATGAGACATAAGAAACATATAAAATCCCTTTGGCAACTTGAGGAGGAGGACGACACACAGGTGGTGGGATTTAGTGGTCTAGTAGCTGCAACGGTTAATAATTTTAGTACTTTGTTTAGAGAAGAGGAAAATGCTTCTATTACATAGGTGATCTACACAATATCCTACTTCATTGAATATGTGAATGAGGATTAAAAAAATTTCATTATGCTAAGGGTCTCTACAGGAATTGAGGGAAGCAATCCATTCGATGCAAAAGGACAAGAGTCCAACACCTGATGGATTCCTGGTGGAATTTTTTGTGGGATTCATGGAGATTTTTTAAAACAACCTTATATAATTCATTGAAGAATCCAGGATCAAAGGGAGGATCTTGGTTGTTTTCAATTCCCCTTTTATAGCCCTGATCCCCAAATATGACAAGGCCTCCACAATGGAAGCTTTCATGCCTATATCTCCATGCAAATACATCCACAAACTGATTGCAAAAGTTATTGCTAGGAGGATCAAGGGAATATTGTCTAATTCACTCTCACAAGAGCAATTTGTTTTTTTGGAGGGGATACAAATACATGGAGCTATTGGCTTTGCACAGGAAGCCTTACATTCTACAAAGATGAAGAATATGCCCATGGTCATTCTTAATATGGACCTATCCAATCTATATGATTGAGTTAACTAGCCTTATTTAAGACTAGTGCTCCTATAAGTGGGATTCCAATTGCAGTTTGTCAACTGGACCATATCACATCAATCTGTATCTTTGGATGTACTCATCAATGGATCAACCTCTGAATTTTGTAGACCTGGGAGAGGCTTAAGGAAGGGATTACCTCTATCCCTTCTCCTGTTCTTACTGGTGATGGAGGGTTTGAGCAACATTATTTTATAATCCAAGCAAAGTGGAGCTTTTAAAGGGATAATGATGGGAGGTTCCATATGCATTACACACTTGCATTTTATTGATGATATAATGATGTTTTATGATGGTTCCAGGAGGGAAATATTAAAGTAAAGAATTATTCTTACATTATTTGCAGAAGCCACAAGTATGGTTTACAATATCATGAAATCCTCTGTTTTTTCATGAACTTAGAGCGAGGTGCAATTGATTGGATCTATGCATAGTTTGACTTTATTGTGGTATATATTCAAATTTGTTTGAAATACTTGGGCTTCTTGATAAATCCCCATGATTAATTGAAAAAGTCGGGAAGATAGAGAGCAAAATTCAATTATGGTGCAATAAATGGTTGTCTAGGGGAGGTAGATTAATTGTGATGAAATTTGTATTAGAGATTGTTCCTGTTAACTAGATTCCATTGGCCCATGTCCCAGTTGGCATTATGGAACAAATTAGGAGGCTTTGTAACAATTTTATTTGGAAAGGGAGCTTGGAGGATAAGTATTTCCATTGGGTCTTGTGGGATAAGATCTCTCTTCCTAAGGAGATGGGAAGATTGGGGTTAAAGAACCCCTCTCACTTTGCAAGGGCGTTGGATGCTAAATGTGTTTGGAGGATCATTAATAGACATGGGTTATGGGTTAAGGTTGTCACTTAGAAATATACACACCCCCCGTTGATTAAGGAATGGATTGGATCCTATTTAAGGTCTTCCAAGAATGTATCAATTATGTGGAAGGCCGTATTACAAGCATTTGATGAAATTGGAGAGTGGATGATGGCAGTACGGTAAGGATAGAATAAGACTCATGGATTGGAAACTTATGTGCTCATAGATTACCACTTTCCTTGGAGGAAGAACTAAGGGAGCGGGGTCTTTATAATATGCAAGAAATTGGTGATTCCATCAACACTTTGCCTATCAGACAGTCTTGGGTTTGTGTAGGTGTATTAGGTATAGAGGAAGCATATGTAGAGGTATGCAACAGTTATTTAAATTCCCTACACATAAGCCATGTGAGACTACAGGGAAAACGTAATGAGCTCAGATGGTCCAAGAACCTAGTGTGGGGTGAATACACTCCAAGATTGGCTTACACGATAATTAAGGAAGAATAATATTTTCCTGAGCCACCATGGTGGTCCATAGTGATTTGGAAGATGCACGTTCCACTAAAAAGGCTTTGTCCGCTAAAAAGTAGAGTTTTTCTTTAGTTGGCTCTATCGGATAAAGTGTCTGTGTGGGACAATCTGGTTAGAAAAATCAAGTTGGGTTAGGGCAGATGCCCTTTATGCAAAGCTAGCACTGAGTTTATTGAACATATGTTCATCTCTTGTCCTTTCATTGTCAAGATGTGGGAACATGCAATTCTTATTAAAGGAGTACAATTTGTTTGGGATAATATCGACTTAATATCCATAAATATTTATTCACTTAGTATAATGGATTAATACATGATGTTTGTGAGTACTTTGATTCATGAACATACAAGATTGATAGTATCCATACAATATTTTTATAAAATTCCAAAACACGAGTTCATAAATATAGTAAATAAAATTATTTTGTGAGTGGTAAAACAATTTGTGATTGACAATATATGTAAAATTATTATGAAAATAATAATAATAAAATGTGATTTTTCAATGTAGTTGTCAATTTTCATTGACAATGGCAAAATAGAATATAAAATGATATTGTCCCAAAAAAATAGACTATCTCAAAAGTTATTTGATTATTATTATTATAGATTTAATAACATATTGTAGGTAATAATTTGACAAAAAATATACACCATATATTTATTTATCTAAAATATGGTCACGTGCTCTATTGTATATGCTCATATAAACATCACTAAGATCACATTATATCTATTCACTTAATTTCTTGTGTGCACCTAGATGGAGTGATAGGGATGAACGGAAGGGCCACACAAGGGTTAGAGGGCATGATCCAAGATTAAAAACCAGCCCATGACATAGTTCTCAAGGGGATAAGGGGTGAAGGAAGGGTACATAAATGCAATGGAAGAATTAATGGAAATGACACCCAAATTCACAAGCAATGATGGTCCTAAGCAAGGGAGGGACATGTCGACCTCTCACAACATGGGCCATTTGGAGATATTTATGTTGCAAGGGGACATTGTAATCATGAGTGGAATTAGAAGCAAAAAGGGATGGATGAGGTTTTTCTTTACTTATAGAGATGAAACAATTAACCTATGGGATAGTTGGTTTTTTGAGGAGTTGACAAGAATTTTGTGTTCAAATGTTGAATGGCATCCCTCTCTAAGGGAGCTAGAGAATTCCCCTAGTATTTTATCGAGCTCCTTTCTTACTTGATCTTTGCTCTCAATTTGAGTCCTAGTTTGGTGATAGGTATTTTGGCATTGGAGGACACCAACCTCTTTATGTTCCCCTGAAAATTTTATTTCTAGAAATACAGACTAAGCTCAAGTTTATTTTTTTATCACAATTTGTTAGTGCCTACTCATTCTAATCACCATGCCTAGGAGAAGAAAAGGATGATACAATCATAGAGGAAGGGTAATGACTTCTTTGTCTCAATCTTTGCAGAGGGCCTCCAATTCTACCTCAACCTATTGGAGACTAATTCCTAACCCAATTCAAAGGGAGATCAATCAAACTAACGAAGCAGTAAGGATGTAGAGAATCCTCTCTTCCAATCATGAGGTTGATAGAGAGTTGCAGCACTTGGTGCCAGATATGGGAAATGCTCAAACTCGGACCACTCAATATCACATAATGGTCAAGCTTTTTTGGAAAATGAAATCCTTGATCGAATAGACTCTTCACGACAAAATCAAGATCACGAAGAGATTTTGAAAGGAAACCAAGATCAATATCCTTACCAAGGCAACAAGTAAGATTGAGTTTGTTGAGGACAATTATGAGACAGGTCCAAGTCAAGAAGTTCCCATAACTATACCTTCTAAAGATGATCAACCAAACTAGTTTTATTTCAATTGTGTATGACGTGTTTTTTTGTTCCAAGACATACTAGTTATGTTATAGATACTCTTAGTTGTCATTGTTTTCATTATTGTTTTTGGCTATACGAATCCTTGGTCATATAGGCTCAGTATATTAAGAATGAGAATCTCCTCTTTTATTGTTGGTCTGGTTTCTCCAATAGCATGCCAATAACATCAAACTCTATACATTTTTTAATATTTTAACATAAAAACTCTACTAGCTATAAGAATTTTTTTATAAAGGTGAATATGGCTAATGCACTAGATGTTTTAGGAAACTTATTAGCTTGCAATGTTGAGAAACACATCCCTTTAAAAACATACTTAATTGATGATTTTTTTGAGCCAAGGTTGTGCATGCAAGCTATATGTTCAACGTGGACAATCAAACTTTAATCAATAACATATATTGTTACGTGATAAAAAAAAAGATTGTATTGCTATGTATAGATAAAAACTAAAGATTTCATATAAAAGTACTATTGAAAACTGCAACCTAAATAACAACTTGTTATTATATTTATATTTGTTATATCTATTCTTAAAAGAAATAAAATGAAATGAATCTTACAAACAGTTAATATAAAATTAATTACCTAAATAACAATTTGTTATTATATTTTTACGAAATAAAATAAACTAAATATTCTAAATATTTAATATAAAAATCATTTGTAAATATATATAAAAAAATGAAAACTTAATCATATTTTATTTTGGTTAATTTGCAATGCACTATGATAATTAAGAATAGATTTTAGTTAAAGTTAGAGATATAGTGAAGCATCCATGCATGCTTTTAAGTTACAAAATATATTAATAGTTTTTGCAACCCAAAGTGGATAACCATACAATCCATGTGAATAACAATATAACTTTATAATTTAGGAAATAAATGTGTCAATGTCATCTTATACATTTGCAATTCATACCACTTCCTTTCAAATTTAAAAGCTAAGAAGTTTTATTTTTCCATTATTCAACAATAATGTAATCTTTAATATTTTTAATTTTTTTTAACAATTTCAAACTTGTTCTCAATACTTATTTATAAATCCATATTCATTAATCTACAACATATCAAACCATGAATTAAAATTTAACGTTTGAACTCTACTTCACGACTTAAATATTCAAACGTTGTAGCATATCAAATCCTAAATCAAAATTGAACATTTGAACTCTACTTTACATCAATGGATGAAATTGTCACGTGAATTCAATGCAATGTAACCTAGTCTCATATGGATTTGACGACTAGACCAAGAGTATATGCAACCCAAATGATAAGAATAGGTGCCCACCAATGGCAAACTTCCCAATGTAATGCTATTCATGAAGTAATGCACCTCCATTGTCATCAAAATCAATAATTCGTAAATACATATAAAATAATGAAAACTTAGATCATATTTTATTTTGGTGAATTTTCAATGCACCATTGTAACTAAACATAGATTTTAGTTAAAGCTAGAAATATAGTGAATCATCCATGCATATGTTAAGTTTCAAAATAAATTAATAGTTTTTGCAACTCAAAGTGAATAACTGTACAATCCATGTTAATAATAATACAACTTGTACTATTCTGGCTAATAATAATACAACTTACAACTTTATAATTTGGGAAATAAATGTGTCAATGTTTGTTGGAATATATTATATTTCTTGGAAGGTAATAATGTCTTTGTATTATGTCGAAAGTTGTCTACAATATTATGTAAAAGAGTAATACATTTAACCCATAGTTATTTGGTAGTGTATTTACTTGTGTAGAGTATTTGTCCATGGTATTGTATTAAGAGATGTTATTTTGGAGAATTATATTATCCTACATGCAATATGTGAGAGTAATTTCTCATCATCTCTTAGTATATAATAGGGTCAAGTGAGTCTCTACATATCAAGTATTCTTGATGTAGTAATGGTACTATTGTGACATTGGTGTACATCATCTATATTCTTTGGGGTATTTTTGCTTTGCTCTCTTGTAAGATTGGAGAAGACATTCTGGAGATAATGGAAGACTACCTTCCCGTGGATGTAACCCATTAGGGTGAACCACGCATATCGGTGTTCTCTTGTCCTTTTCTTTTCATGTTCTTATCTTTTATGATATGTCGTTGGTTGCTTAGATATGTTAACTAGTTTAGCTTGACTCTACTATTCTAACATGGTATCAGAGTGGGTTGCTATGATCTAGTACCTTCTATATCTTTCAATCAATAACGATTATCATTTTGTTGTAGATTTGCTTTCTATCTAGTAGCCATTAGGCTTCTCTTCAGATCTAGGCATATTTCTGGTTTTTTTTTACCCTAACCCTAACTTGTTGTGTAAGATTTTTGCAAAAAAATTTCAAGAGTTTCTTGATGTTTTTTCTGTAGATCTACATGATTTTGGGGCTCTCCTCAAGGTGATCTTTCTTCCGATTATAAAAACGACAGTTATAAAAAGGGCCATAACTAGGATATTTTTTACCGGTTTTTTTATTATAACATGTTTTTGGAATTGGAAACATCATTTTAGATCAACCCACACGACCAGAACAGAAAACTGGGTATTTCTGGGTTTCCTTTCGGTAATAAAAACAACAGTTATACAAAAGGGTCGTAACTTGGTCATTTTTTACCAGTTTTTTTATTATAACCAGTTTTTGGAATTGGAAGCGTCATTCTGTATCAACCAGTGTGACCAGAACATAAAACTGAGTATTTATGGGCTTCCTTTCGGTAATAAAAACGACAGTTATACAAAAGGGCCGTAACTTGGTCATTTTTTACTAGTTTTTTTATTATCCTATTTTCGGAATTGGAACAGCCATTATGGATCCACCTACGCGGTCAGAACAGAAAACTGGGCCTTTATGGGCTTCATTTCGGTAATAAAAACGATAGTTATAAAAAATGGTCGTAACTTGGTCATTTCTTACCGAATTTTTTATTATAACCTGTTTTTGGAATTGGAACAATCATTCTGGATCCACCTATGCAACTAAAACAGAAGACTGAGATTTTTTGGGCACATTTTTTCGAAGGATTGTAAGTAAAAGTTTCTCTTTCCTTTATTGTTTTTCTAACTATGTTTTTTGCAGATTCAGATCAGTACGGTAAAGTATTTAAGTTTTTTGTTATTCATTTTTTGCATTTAGGTTTTGTTTATAATCATGTTTATTAAGATATCATTTCTTGTTCTAGCTATATATTTGTCTCACATTTCTATATGGAAATATTGACATCTTTTAAGGACATGGATCTCTAGTATTTTGTCATGATGATAGCTATAAACCATCTAATGCTTAATATTTTTTAAATATACTTGTTCTTTTCTTTGTTTTGTTTATAAAAACAATCGTATATGTGTTATTTAGTGATCATTATTTACTTTATTTATATGTTATTGTTGATCTTTGTGTAAAAGCAATATCATTCTTTTATAAATAATATCTTTATGATCATTATATGCTCTTGCTAATTAAATTCTTAAGTAAAATCATTTTTTTAATCTATGTGATATCATATTTTTGGCTTGTCATAAGTTATTTAATTGGGATATAGTTTCTTTTTTCATGTATTGTAGAGATTGTATATAGCTCCTGTGCTATTTGTCTCTAACATTCCAATATGGAAGCATTGACATTTACAGGGCATTTTGTCTCTTGCATATTTACATAGTGTTAACAAGAAATGAACTCATGATTAATACCATTAGTGACTTGTCATTTCATATTTTTTTATAAGTGATATCATATTAAACATTTTCATTTATCTATATCCCATGTCATGTTTATTTCGATCATCTTTTACTCAATATTTATATGGCTTTGAGCAATCTTTAAATCTTGAACTATTTATCATGAGCACCTTGTTCTTGTTGCAATGAGATTTCTATTCTTATGATTGTAGAGGTAATCTTGTTCCTACTTGTCTCTAACGTTCCTATATGGAAGCATTGACATTTTCAGGGCATTCATCTCTTGCATATTAACCTCATACTAATAAGAAATGCACCTATGCTTCAGATTAGTTGCTTGATGACTAAATTTTCATATATTTAAGTGAAATCTTTGGCTCACTATTTATATGTTGTGGCTGACACTTAATGTGTAAAAGTAACTTCATTTTCCTTAATGAGCAAGTTAATCTTTTATTTGATCATATTATGTTGTCATTCCTTTATATGATGTTTGCTAACCTTTGGTATATAAACATTTTCATTTATGTATGAGCAATTTTGTTTTATGATCTTTATATGCTTTAATCTTTAAAGTTCTTGTGCAGATAAGTTCTCTGTTTAGGCTTTCACCTTATTCAAGAAGTAATGAAGCACCATCTTCTACTGTTAAAGTCATGATGTTCATCTGTATGCTATCATTTTCGATATATAGACCATTGGGGTCTTGTTTCTTCGATGGTTGAGGTCTTCTACAGATATTTATATTGCACCTTGATTGGAAGAATATTTGCTATCCGCATGTGTATTAGCTATCTAGGTTTTTTTGTACATTGTTGTGGTGTTATTAGCCACATGTTTTGTTGCATCGGTCATTAGAAGGTATTTATACAATGGTGTGGATGTTATATCAGAGTTATTCAGCTATCATGTATGGTTGTGATGATTCTTGTGGTGATCTGGGCATCTTGCAATTGGATTACGTCACATGTTCTCGGCATTTTATTGTTGTGTCTTTCAATTGTACAACCTAGTTCGTGTGCACTTTCATGATTCAGTGAGAAGCGGTTGTTCATCGTCAAATTCCATCAGCCGAAGTGTTCTTCTTTTTCAGCTTTGGTTCTTTTGGAAGTTGTCATCAACAGGGAGCAGTAATGACTCCTTCCTTCCTTAGTGTTAGTGCGGGCCCCTTCTCCCATCCATTATTAAGGGGAAGTGTTAGAATATATTATATTCCTTGGAAGGTAATAATGTCTTTGTATTATGTCGAAAGTTGTCTACAATCTTATGTAAAAGAGTAATACATTTAACCCATAGTTATATGGTGGTGTATTTACTTATGTAGAGTATTTGTCCATGGTATTGTATTAAGAGATGTTATTTTGGAGAATTATACTATCCCACATGCAATATGTGAGAGTAATTTCTCCTCATCTCTTAGTATATAATAGGGTCAAGTGAGTCTCTACATATCAAGTATTCTTGATGTAGTAATGGTACTATTGCGACACTGTTGTACATCATCTATATTATTTGGGGTATTTGTGCTTTGCTCTCTTGTAAGATTGGAGAAGACATTATGGAGATAATAGAAGACTACCTTCCCGTGGATGTAACCCATTAGAGTGAACCACGTATATCAGTGTTCTCTTGTCCTTTTCTTTTTCTGTTCTTATCTTTTATGATATGTTGTTGGTTGCTTGGATAGGTTAATTAGTTTAGCTTGACTTTACTATTCTAACAATGTTATCTTATGCATTTGCAATTCATACCACTCACCTTCAAATTTTAAAGCTAAGAAGTTTTATTTTACCATTATCAAACAAAGATGTAATCTTTAGTATTTTTAATTTTTTTAACAATTTCAAACTTGTTCGTAATACTCTTTTTTTGTAAACTAGTACATCCTTCTATTACCATCGATAACCAAAAAACAGAGAATTACAACAAAAACCAAGCCTTCCCATTTCTGGGAAAACCGACTTAGAGGTCAGATTGGTCATCTCCCCTGAAAGGAAACAAGACAGAACCAGAAAGACTGGGAATTCATAATAATTCTTAGAAAATTTTCATCCATTAGCATGTACAAAACCATAAACAAATGCAATTTTTTAACAAAGCTGATGTAATACCCTAGTTGTTAAGCCTCGGACTTATGATCCTTCATGTGACTTATGTTCTCTTGCATTATGGACTTATGATATTTTATATGATTGTGGAATTTTGCTCCCTTTCATGATGAATTTAATTAACGAATTATTATTAATGTTTGATAACATGACCTTGTACTTTGGCGTTATTATTAATGTTAATGTTATTACTATAATCTTTGTTATCTTTGAATGTTGTTAATGATTGATTAAATAAACAACTGGATCAGCAAAGGAAACTAAACGAGTATGGGGGACCATGGATTCCACAAAGTGAGGGGGAATGGGGACATCCCTAGCACCATATAACTTGTTGTTGACTTAGCTTTGTCCATCCCAATTCATATTTGCACCTTGGTGAGATTAATAATGTTCGTCACCCAAACCTTGTACAACGAACCCTATTCTCAATAATTATGGACTATGGAGATATTTTTGCATATTGTGCACACCTTAGTGGGCCCATATTGCATAGGGATCCCTCCTTGGGGAAACTATTCCCTCACATTTATGTGTTTATGGTCATTTATGAGCCCTTTCCTAGTTTTTAGGGTTGTAAGCTATTTTCTAGCTTCCACTCTTACACCATGCATTGATGATCCTATTTCCATGCTTCCATGATATTTATGACCCCATTAGATGCCCTCTCTCACCTATTTTGACCTTCTTTATGTTTTGTAACCCCCTTTGTGCATTAGTGTGCCTCCATGTGCTCTTCATGGCTGTGACTCCTTAGTTTTGGGTAACTCCTCCTCATGGTGTTGATTCGGGAAAGGGAATATTTTCACTAATCTACCACTCCACTAATTCAAGTTAATTCTCCATGATGAATTTTAAACCTTACTTATCTCTAATTTGGGTTGATCCATTTGGGTTAGAATGGTCCTCCTTGTGCTATAAATCTATATGCCATCTCCTTGTTGAAGTTAATCTTGAGCTTTAGACCATGTGATTTATGCTATCTACCCGTGTTGGGAAGGTTAGTATTATTGAGAGTGTGTTGAGACTTAGAGGGAGTCTATTTGTTCCCTTTGCTTCCATTATATCGCTCTACTAGTCCAGGTTCTCACACAGGAAGCCAAGAAATGGGAATGGCAAGCTAGGTCACATCCCATAGGCAATGGAGACGGACAAGAAAGTAGTAGTGGGAAGCATTGTGTCTCTCGAAAGAGGTAGTTTCGAGAGTAGTGAGACTAAGAGAGAATCTACCTGTGGATCCATGGTCTCAGCTCAGGGGTGACCTGTTCAAGCGAGGAATGCTTGACTGTGTCTACGGCTAGGAGGAAAGTTGTCCTGCTGCAGCTAGTTGCTTACATTTTGAGATAAGTATTTCTCTTATGTTGTGTTTTCATTACATTATTTTATTTGGTATATGTGTAATGATGGATGATTGGTTGTTTGAGTGTTCATGTATTGAATGTCAGGATCTACATGGAGGGAGGATGAATCTCATGGAATTTAGTTTCTATTCTTGTTACCTTCTTTCTATTCTTCTTCTTCATAACCATAAATTGTAATTTTGGCTCTATTTTATTGAGAGGGGCGCAACCATATGATCTGGTTCTACCATCTATGCTCATTTCCAGATTTTGAGACCTATTCCATTGCGTCCAGAGCAACGTTTCCAGTAAACAACACCTTTCGTTTCATTGAAAAAGCTTTCTGGATGACCAAGATATGTTTGTTTTGGTCCAATAGCTTTCTGGTGCTGAGATGAACGCACCTGTCATTTTATTGTAAATCATTTGGTTGCATAATTGTTCTTAGTTTCAGATCTAAGGATGAGAGAGGTATTCTATATGTAAAAGTAATCGATGGATGGAGGGTGGCAGCCATACGATCTGGTTTTTATTAGTGAGAGATGACCGTAGGGGACAGTCATCGGGAGCCGATTTTGAGGGCTGTAGTTGCATTCGGTGTTCTTGTTTGTTATGGTTTCTATGTGGATGTATATTATGCTCCATGATATGTGGTTTTCCTTACTTTTTATGGTCACTAACAGGACACACATAATAACACCGAAAAAAGTAGATTAATTTTCAAATAATCAATGACATCAATACTTGGTTATTTATACACTATGCTCTCAAACAAACCCAAAATACATAAATTAGTTATTCACAATGAATATGATGGTTAGCATGTACTATTGATGTTATTGTTTCAATTATGACCTTTAGCTTGCACTTTGGAAATTATTAATCGAGTGTCACAATTAATTATTTAATTAAGTGGCGTAATTAAATAATTAAGTGTCGCAAACTTTAGTTATAATTGAATCTCTAGAATTTAATTTATTTGGGTGAATGGTTAGTCAGATCAATAGTAATTTATCTATATCCATTGTTCTTAAACCTTAATTAGTATTAATTTAGCACCTTTGGGCTTATCTCAAGGTTCGGGGACACCACAAGTGGTATCAGAGCTTAAGGTTTCAACACTGTGGCTGTTGGGTCTTCTGCGAAGTTTCAAGTCACCTTGTAAGCATGCACTTGCATTGGATAGCTTGGATGCATGCACCTTAATATAATTTCACATGTGAGTTAGTTAATTAAATTGTTACATTGGGATGGGTATGGACCCGAAGATCATCCAGTAAGGAGAAATGTAACTAAGTAGATTGTAACTTAGAAATGTTGGCTAGTTACTTTATAAACAAGAAGAAAAGTGGTTTTTTTAATGATAATGAAATTATACAAATGTCTAGTCTACGAACAGAATGTTATTAATGAACACATTGCAGTTCCCAGTGATTGATTGAGCAAGCGGTGTGACTACTACAACTGATATTTTAATCAAACCTGTGAAGACTAAGTATTCAACAAGTAAAAGTTCAACAGTAGGAAGTCAAAGTTTGGGGATGGATATTGAGGAAGGATGGAGACCATATAAGTCTGAAGAGGAGTTTGTTGAGGGAAGAAGGTCAACCAAACATAAGATGAGCAGTGAACTGTTAAGCTTGGAGGATTCAGTGAGGAAGTGTAGAGAGGATAATGAAAGAATAATTCATATCCAAGAGCAGATTATGAATGATCTAAAATCATTAAAGACCATCCAAATATCCGTCGAAAAGAGTCATAAAAGAGGTTATGTGAGGTCTAGATCATCTTCAAGGAGACCTTATCACTCAGAGAGAAAGAAGGGGTATGTATCAAGCAGTATAGAGAGCAGTCCTGAAAGATCTCCAGTGAGATACAAGAAGAGGAGGTTTAGTCGGGATGAACTAGTAGGAAAGTTGAGAAGAATCAAGCCCCCAACTTTTGATGGATAATTAAAGCAAGGAGAAGATGTCGAAGCATGGTTGATAGGACTTAGGAAATTCTTCCAGTTGCATCAGTATACACCTAATATGGAGGCAAGAGTAGCCATATACCATCTGCAAGGTAAAGAAACTATCTGGTGGGATCAACTGGTTAAGTTGAAAGACATCGATGAAGACAAAATATCTTGGAGGAAGTTTAAGAAATACTTTCAGAAAGAATACCTCTCTAAGCACTACTATGACAAGAAGATGGAGGAATTCTTTGAGCTTAAGTTGGGAAGCATGACTATGGAGGCCTATGAGAAAAAGTTTCTAGAACTTTTGAACTATGCGGACTTCATCAAAGATGAGAAGGTAAAGATTCAAAGGTTCCTAAGTGGCCTTCCTGAATCTTATAGAGATAAAATACAGTATGATAGACCAAAGAACCTTAAGGATTCCATCTGGAAGGCAAAACACTTATATGAACAAAATAAGAGCAAGGCCGCATATCAGAAGAATTGGAAGGATACGAAGAATAACAAGTAGGAGCAGAGAAAGAAAGGTTTCCAGCCTTCAAAGTTAAGAAACAATAATTCTTACCAACAATGACAGTCAAAGGAGGATACTTCAGGGAAAAGACCACCTGTGGAATGTTGGATATGCAAGAAAAATCACTTTGCTAGTTAGTGCTCGCGTAAGAAAAATAACCTTCACAAAATTCAAGAGGCTTCATATGTTGGAGATGTAGGTGGAAGTGTTCAAAGGATCTATGCAACCCTAGATGGGAGGCAAGTTGATCACCAATCCCGAATGATTGAAGTAGCAGGTAAGATTGCTAATAAAACCATAACTATTTTGATTGATTCGGGAGCTAGCAATAGTTACATTTCACCTAATATTGTTGAGAAATGTCATTTAAAGAAAATTAAACTTGAAATAACAAGTCTAGTACAACTAGCTAAAGGAGCCAAGAGGAAAATCACTGAATTTGTAAAAGTGTGTCCTTTAGAAATGAATGGAATGAAAACCTTTGAAGACTTAAACATCATACCCTTGGGGTCATATGATGTATTGATTGGCATGGATTGGTTGGATGCACACCATGTAGTTTTGGATTGCCATAATAAAACTTATACTTGTTTGGATGAAGAAGGGAAGCAAGTGACAATAAAAGGAATACCTAGAACCATATCTCTGAGGCAGATCACAGCTCTACAATTGAAGAAATGTCTTAGAAAGGGATGCCAATTATATGCAATTCATGTGGAAGAATCAAAAGAAGGGAAAGAGCCAAAGTTGCAGGATGATCCAATACTACAAAAAATTTCAGATATATTTCAAGAACCGCTAGGAATACCTCCTAAGAGGGACATTGATTTTTCTATTGACTTGGTGCAAGGAATAATACCTTCATCTAAAGCACCTTATAGAATGAGTACTCCAGAGTTAAAGGAATTACAAATTCAATTAAAAGAGCTACTAAAGAAAGGTTACATAAGACCCAGTGTTTCACCTTGGGGAGTTCCTGTGTTATTTGTGAAGAAGAAAGATGGAACTCTAGGACTTTGCATAGATTATAGATAATTGAACAAAGCAACGGTTAAAAACAAGTACCCCTTACCAAGAATTGTTGACTTGTTTGATCAATTGAGAGGAGCCAAGGTGTTTTCAAAAATAGATTTGAGGTTGGGATACCACCAAATTAGAATTAAGAATGAGGATATCAGTAAGACAACATTCAGAACAAGGTATGGACACTATGATTTCACAGTAGTACCTTTTGGTTTAACAAATGCACCTGCAATATTCATGTGTTTAATGAATGGATTCTTTAGAAAGTACTTAGATAAGTTTGTGATTGTATTCTTGGATGACATCCTTATCTATTCCAAGACAAAGGAAGAGCATGAAGAACATCTAAGACTAGTAATGCAAGTGCTTAGAGAACATCAATTGTATGCCAAATTAAGCAAGTGTTCATTTTATCAAGGAAGAATCCACTACCTAGGGCATATCATATCTGAAGAAGGTGTTACAGTAGATCCTGAGAAGATAAGAGCCATTATGGATTGGTCAACACCTACGAATGTATCAGAAGTCAAATCCTTCATGGGGCTAGCTGTATACTACCGAAGGATTCTCGAAGTTGGCCCATCCTATCACATCTTTTCAAAAGAAAGGTGTGAAATTTGATTGGACTTCTAAGTGTGAAGATCATTTTAAAAAATTTAAGGAAATGATTACCAGTGCACTAATGCTAAAAATCGTGGACCCCGAAGGAAACTTTGTTGTACGCACGGATGCATGCAAGTAAGGAATTGGTGGAGTATTAATGCAGGATGGGCATGTGATCAGTTATGAATCTAGAAAGTTGAAGGAACATGAGCAGAACTATGCCACCCATGACTTAGAGCTTGCAGCTATCATCCATGCTTTGAAGATGTGGATACATTATCTAATGGGTAAAAAGTTTGAGTTGAGAACTGACCATGATGGGTTAAAATACTTGTTTGAGCAGCCTAATTTGAATGCAAGACAATGGACGTGGATGGAACTATTATGTGAATATGACTTTGACATCAAGCATATCAAAGATAAAGAAAATAAAGTAGCTGATGCACTTAGTAGGAAGATGCATGTGATGCATGTAGCAACTATCAGCACTAGCACATCATATTTAAAGGATGAGATCATTGAAGCCAGTGTTACTGATGAACTTTATCAGCAGGTGAAAGAAGGGTTGAAACAACAGAAAATTCCACAGAAATTTGATAAGTATAAGTTTAAAGAAAAAGGGATACTCATGCACAGAGATAGAGTTTATGTGCCTGATGTTGGAGATATAAGGAAGGTGGTTATGAAGGAAACTCATGATGTCCCTTATGCTGGATATTCAGGTGATCAGAAAACAATAGCAGCAGTAAGGAAACAATACTATTGGCCAGGGATGAAGAATGATGTTGCCGAATATATAGCTAGGTGCATGGAATGTCAAAAATTTTAAGTTGAGCATTGACATCCAGCGGGGTTGTTGCAACCCTTGCCTATACCAGAATGGAAATGGGATGTAGTGATGATGGATTTCATCACCAAGTTAGCTAAGACAAGATTGAAAAATGATGCGATCATGGTTGTGGTAGATAAGTTGACTAAGGCAACACACTTCATTCCAGTAAAGACAACTCACAAAGCAACTAACATTGCAATATTTACATGAAAGAAGTAGCCAGATTGCATGGTATTCTGAAGGCTATAGTATCAGATAGAGATTCAAAATTTACTTCTAACTTTTGGAAAGGATTGTTCGAAGGGTTTGGTACAAGTCTAAACATGAGTACAACATACCACCCTCAGACAGATGAACAAACAGAAAGAGTTAACCAAGTAATTGAAGATATGTTAAGGATGTATGTGATGGATCAGCCATCTAAGTGGGAATGTTATTTACACTTTGTGGAATTTGCTTATAATAATGGATATCATTCCTCTTTGAAGATGAGTCCTTTCGAGGCCATGTATGGAAAGAAGTGTAATACTCCCATCAGTTGGGATAACCCAATAGATAGAGTCATTGTTGGTCCAGAATTATCGAAGGATATGGAGGATCAAATGGTTAAGATAAAGCAGAATCTAAAGGTATCTCAAGACAGGCAGAAAAGTTATGCAGATCAGAACATGACCGCCAGATAGTTCCATGTTGGGGATCATGTGTTTTTGAAGGTCAGACCCAAGAAGAGTTCCTTAAACTTGGGAAATTGCTCCAAGCTAGCTGCCAGATATTGTGGACCTTTTGACGTCTTAGCTAAGATAGGACCTGTTGCTTATGAGTTGGACCTACCCACTTGGATTATAGTACATAATGTGTTTCATGTGTCTTTGTTAAAAAAGTATATACTTGATACTAACCATGTAATTGATTGGAATGTGATCCAGGTATCTAGAGTGCTTTTATTTTCTTTATTGATATATATGTGTGTGTATGAACATGGCACCAATCATGTGATTAAGTGGATTATGATCTAGGTGGAACCAGAAGGGGATTTTTCAGTACAACCTGTTGCCATTTTGGGCAGCAAGGTCAAGCTACTTCAGAATCGAGAAATCAGGCAGGTAAAGGTCCAATGGACCCATTACAATCCTAAGGATGCCACTTGGGAGCTGGAGGATACCATGAGGGAAGCATACCCTCATCTATTTTGAAACTTTGCAGCATGTATGTAATATGCATCGAGGATGGTCCATTGTTTAAGGGGAGGGAGATGTAATACCCTAGTTGTTAAGCCCTGGACTTATGATCCTTCATGTGACTCATGTTCTCTTGCATTATGGACTTATGATATTTTATATGATTGTGGAATTTTTCTCCCTTTCATGATGAATTTAATTAAGGACTTATTATTAATGTTTGATAACATGACCTTGTACTTTGGCGTCATTATTAATGTTAATGTTATTACTATAATCTTTGTTATCTTTGAATGTTGTTAATGATTGATTAAATAAACAACTGGCTCAGCAAAGGAAACTAGAAGAGTATGGGGGACCATGGATTCCACAAAGTGAGGGGGAAGGGGGACATCCCTAGCACCTTATAACTTGTTGTTGACTTAGCTTTGTCCATCCCAATTCATATTTGCACCTTGGTGAGATTAATAATGTTCGCCACCCAAACCTTGTACAACAAACC
The DNA here is from genome assembly GCA_001517045.1 of Pseudotsuga menziesii. Taxonomy (NCBI): domain Eukaryota; kingdom Viridiplantae; phylum Streptophyta; class Pinopsida; order Pinales; family Pinaceae; genus Pseudotsuga; species Pseudotsuga menziesii. Next base: position 975,389 of record LPNX010792433.1, on the reverse strand, counting down.
CTATTCTCAATAATTATGGAGTATGGAGATAATTTTGCATATTGTGCACACCTTAGTGGGCCCATATTGCATAGGGATCCCTCCTTGGGGAAAATATTCCCTCACATTTATGTGTTTATGGTCATTTATGAGCCCTTTCCTAGTTTTTAGGAATGTAAGCTATTTTCTAGCTTCCACTCTTACACCATGCATTGATGATCCTATTTTTGTGCTTCCATGATATTTATGAACCCATTGGATGCCCTCTCTCACCTATTTCGACCTCCTTTATGTTTTGTAACCCCCTTTGTGCATTAGTGTGCCTCCATGTGCTCTTCATGGCTCCACTCCTTAGTTTTGGGTAACTCCTCCTCATGGTGCTAATTCAGGAAAGGGAATCTTTTCACCAATCCACCACTCCACTAATTCAAGTTAATTCTACATGATGAAGTTTAAACATTACTTATCTCTAATTTGGGTTAGAATGGTCCTCCTTATGCTATAAATCTATATGCCATATCCTTGTTGAAGTTAATCTTGAGCTTTAGACCATGTGATTTATGCTATCTACCCGTGTTGGGAAGGTTAGTATTATTGAGAGTGTGTTGAGACTTAGAGGGAGTCTATTTGTTCCCTTTTATTCCATTATATCGCTCTACTAGTCTAGGTTCTCACACAGGAAGCCAGGAAATGGGAATGGCGAGCTAGGTCACATCCCATAGGCAGTGGAGACAGATAGGAAAGTAGTAGTGGGAAGCATTGTGTCTCTCGAAAGAGGTAGTTTCGAGAGTAGTGAGACTAAGAGAGAATATACCCGTTGATCCATGGTATCAGCTCGGGGGTGACCTGTTCAAACGAGGAATGCTTGACGGTGTCTACGGCTAGGAGGAAAGTTGTCCTGCTGTAGCCAGTTGCTTACATTTTGAGATAAGTATTTCTCTTATGTTGTGTTTTTTACATTATTTTATTTCGTACATGTGCAATGATGGATGATTGGTTGTTTGAGTGTTCATGTATTGAATTTCAGGATCTACATGGAGGAAGGATGAATATCATGGAATTTAGGTTCTATTCTTGTTACCTTCTTTCTATTCTTCTTCTTCATAACCAGAAATTGTAATTTTGGCTCTATTTTATTGAGAGGGACGCAACCATATGATCTGTTTCAACCATATATGATCATTTTTGGGTTGTGAGAACTATTCCATTGCATCCAGAGTAGTGTTTCCAGTAAACAACACCTTTCGTTTCATTGAAAAAGCTTTCTGGATGACCAAGATATGTTTGTTTTGGTCCGATAGCTTTCCAGTGCCGAGATGAACGCACCTGTCATTTTATTGTAAATCATTTGGTTGCATAATTGTTCTTAGTTGTAGATCTAAGGATGAGAGAGGTATTCTATATGTAAAAGTAATCGATGGATGGAGGGTGGCAACCATACGATCTGGTTTTTATTAGTGAGAGATGACCGTAGGGGACAATCATTAGGAGCTAATTTTGAGGGTTGTAGTTGCAGCCGGTGTTCTTGTTTGCTATGGTTTCGGTGTGGCTGTAGATTGCAGCCTATGTATGCTCCATGATATGTGGTTTTCCTTACTTTTTACGGTCACTAACAACACACACATAATAACACCGAAAAAGTAGATTAATTTTCAAATAATCAATGACATCAATACTTGGTTATTTATAAACTATGCTATCAAACAAACCTAAAATACATAAATTAGTTATTCACAATGAATATGATGGTTAGCATGTACTATTGATGTTCTTGTTTCAATTATGACCTTTAGCTTGCACTTTGGAAATTATTAATCGAGTGTCACAATTAATTATTTAATTAAGTGGTGTAATTAAATAATTAAGTGTCGCAAACTTTAGTTATAATTGAATCTCTAGAATTTAATTTATTTGGGTGAATGGTTAGTCAGATCAATAGTAATTTATCTATATCCATTGTTCTTCAACCTTAATTAGTCTTAATTTAGCACCTTTGGGCTTATCTCAAGGTTCGGGGACACCACAACTGGGGTGAAACGAACGCCGTTGGAATCGTCTCGACGAGCCCTTTGATATGGTGCTAGTTTTGCTGAGATTGGAGGACTTCAAAAATTTTGCCTTCTTGGATCCTCCTGGATCATTCCTCCCCACTGAGAAGCTTTTGGCCTCCAAAAGCTACCCCATTTATTTGGAAAAATGGGGTGCCACGTGGCACCACTGACAGGGTGACACGTGGCAGTATGATCCGAGCTGGCATACTACTGACTGGGCGTACAGATGATGACATGGCAGTGACTAGACGGTTGACTAGACGCTGACTGGCATGAGGTAGACCAATCCCAGGCCGCCACGTGGCAGCACGAGATTGGCCAATATGTTTAATGCAAAAATTATGGCCTCCACAGGGTTCAACCCTATGACCTCCCATACACAAGCGCTCCACCTTACCATTGGGATACAAGGGGATTCGTGTTATGGGTGGTGACAATTTTATATTTAAACGTGAAAATGAATTTATAAGGGTGCAAAAAGGTTGTTACAACGTGACAAGGGTTGTTAGAAGGCCATGATTTTTAATGCACCAAGGTTGTTACAACGTGACAAGGGTTGTTAGAAGGCCATGCGATATCCCCTCCTCCCATTGGCAACAACCACCATGTGGGACGCGCCCACTATTTAAACATGTGCTTTTAACAAACTTTGGGTTAAAATTAAAAATGGGTTTGTGAAGCGCCACAACAAATGGCTTTTAAAAAGTGGGTTTTTAAAATATTATAAATGAGTTTAACCTATACTTGGTATAGTTTTAAACTATAACCAACTATATGGTTGGAGTTTTAAAAGGGTATTGTTAAATGTTGGTTTATTATGAAAACCAACTTAGGGAAGTTGTAACCACATGCCTATTTAGGCAAAATTGTTGTAACTTGAGAAACCATGAGGATCATGTGAGAGGAGTCCATACAAGCCTATATAAACCCTCTCATTTTCCATTGTCAAGCATGCTTTGGAGTGGAGACTTTGTAGCTAAAGGAGAGAAGGGAGATTGCGTAGCTTTGCAGGAGGAAGGTACGAGTGTTTATACTCGTTTTGCTACCACCGCAAGCCTATTGATGCAGCACCGCAAGCCTATTTGCTACCATTCAGAGACTTTTACTCAAGCAGTGATCAACTACCCCACCTATGACAAAGAGTTGTATGCTTTGGTTCAGAGTGTCAAGAAGTGGAAACATATAGTTTGTTATAGTTTAAAACTATACCAAGTATAGGTTAAACTCATTTACAATATTTTAAAAACCCACTTTTTAAAATCCATTTGTGGTGGCGCTTCACAAACCCATTTTTAATTTTAACCCAAAGTTTGTTAAAAGCACATGTTTAAATAGTGGGCGCGTCCCACATGGTGGTTGTTTCCAATGGGAGGAGGGGATATCACGTGGCCTTCTAAAGGAAGATGTTATCTTGGACAGAAGGACAAGGACTTCTCGCAGAGGTGATGTTGATTATCTTCGAGTGGGCATCAGAGGCACTCATCCAAGCAAAGCCAAGTGGATCAAGAAGGAGAAAGTGAGGGAGTGATTCCCTCACCTATCTGTTGATTAGTAAAGGCTTTTGGAGGCCAAAAGCTTCTCAGTGGGGAGGAATGATCCAGGAGGATCCAAGAAGGCAAAATTTTTGAAGTCCTCCAATCTCAGTAAAACTAGCACCATATCAAAGGGCTCGTCGAGACGATTCCAACTGCGTTCGTTTCACCTCAAACGGACTCCGTTTGAGGTGAAACAGACTCTGTTTCACTAGATGGAATTGTTGAAGGAATCCCATCCACCTGAAATGACGAGCTTGCTGGAGCTTAGTCTGGGACTAGAGATACTGCAAGGGCTGATGATCGGTATGGATGATCGTCTCCTTACCCATCAAGTAGTGTTTCCACTTCTTGACACTCTGAACCAAAGCATACAACTCTTTGTCATAGGTGGGGTAGTTGATCACTGCTTGAGTAAAAGTCTCTGAATGGTAGCAAATAGGCTTGCGGTGCTGCATCAATAGGCTTGTGGTGGTAGCAAAACGAGTATAAACACTCGTACCTTCCTCCTGCAGAGCTACGCAATCTCCCTTCTCTCCTTTAGCTACAAAGTCTCCACTCCAAAGCATGCTTGACAATGGAAAATGAGAGGGTTTATATAGGCTTGTATGGACTAGTCACAAGGTGACATGTGGTAGTATGATCCGAGCTGGCATACTACTGACTGGGCGTACAGACGATGATGTGGCAGTGATAGACGGTTGACTGGACGCTGACTGGCATGAGGTGGACCAATCCCAGGCCGCCACGTGGCAGCACGGGATTGGCCAATATGTTTAACGCAAAAATTATGGCCTCCACAGGGTTCGACCCTATGACCTCCCATACACAAGCACTCCGCCTTACCATTGGGATACAAGGGGATTCGTGTTATGGGTGGTGACAATTTTATATTTAAACATGAAAATGAATTTATAAGGGCGCAAAAAGGTTGTTACAACGTGACAAGGGTTGTTAGAAGGCCATGATTTTTAATGCAGCAAGGTTGTTACAACGTGACAAGGGTTGTTAGAAGGCCACGTGATATCCCCTCCTCCCATTGGCAACAACCACCATGTGGGACGCGCCCACTATTTAAACATGTGCTTTTAACAAACTTTGGGTTAAAATTAAAAATGGGTTTG